>OX579641.1:18656057-19015124 GCA_951230915.1 Antitrichia curtipendula
ATCGCAACCCTCAACAATGTCACGGTGCGAAACTGTTACCCATTGCCCTTGATTCCCGAGCTCGCAGATCGCTTTGACGGGTGCAAGTATATTTTCAAAGTTGGATGTTCGCCAAGCTTATCATAGAATCTGCATGGCCCCTGGGCATGAATTCAAGATGGATTTTAAAACTCGTTATGGGCTATATGAGTATTTGGTCATGCCATTTGGGTTAACCAATGCCCCGGCACAATTCCAAGCTCACATGCAAAATATTTTCAGCGACCTATTAGACATCTCAGTGGTGGTTTATTTGGATGATATACTTATTTTTTTCGGGACTCGCTCAGAAATTTGTTGCACCATATGAGGAATCGCCGCTTGGAAGGCGTTCTGAATCTGTTGTTGTATATACATAGCCCAGTCGGGCCCTACTCCATCCGGCACCAACGGGGCACCTTCCGTATTAAGTCTTTCTTGATCCATGGTTACTGGTCTTTATTTTCTGTAATACGTTGTGTCATATCATACCTGAATAATTTTTAAACGAAAAGAGCAACAAGCTATCGTGAATAATTTTTAAACAAAAATAGGTTTGGATGAGCATGAGCTATCGTGATGATGTGGTAATGTGGTTTCACCCCCGCTGCTGAACCAAGATTCTTTGAGCAAGATCCGTCAAAATACAACTTCCATGTTTACATGCCGAATTGATCAAAGTTCCTGATAGGAAACGGACGGTTCGGCAAAAGAATTGGTTTCTTCAAAGAATTGCGGGTTTACCTCATCATACTGCATTAACGCATTAAGGTAGCTCATGGGTACACTGGTAACACCATACGGGTTGATCGTGAATTCTGCAGGATGCTCACTGTCCTCCAACGCTTGTGACGTTGTCTCAGTTAAAGTCGTGGCAACATTATCAAATGCTTCTATTAATTGCAATTGACTCTCAACCTCGATTCTATCTGTTTCTTCTATAATGAGATCAAGCTCCTCATTGCTATCACGCTGCACCCGGTGAGATGAAGTAAAGCACATTTTCAAATAACATAACCTAAATGCTTGTTGATTGGACTTATCTCATCGCCTTATCGACTTCTTGGTGCTTCCACTGAGAACCAAAAATTAGAACCAAGTTTCGGTATCTAAGGTCCTCATAATCACATATATAATGACGGTAAAAGTTTGCAAATGCAAGGAATGCCTGGACGTCGTGGATTGAAGCTGGAATTGGGCACTCTTGAACGAAACCGCGCCGTGCCATAATTTCGACATCACGTTGATATATCACGTCGATACTTAAAATTCCGACGTTGATAACTCCGACATTTGCTGCCGATCTTCGTCAATACTACTGCGACGGAATCACAATAACATTCACATAAATTTCGATATAAGCCTGTTCGTAGTTCATGAAATTCATGCTCATCGTCGCAGATGGATCATGTTCGCATGGAAGTTGAATTCTCAACTTCATCTCATGCTCCTGTTCTCATGATCATGAGATCCTCTCATAAGCACCATCACTACCTCCTTCCTCCCTTCAGTCCAATAAGCATTATTCCTAAGAGCGTGAACATTCGGGACTTGTCATAATGTTAGGGATCCAGTCATGTCGACATTCTTACATCATGAACTAAGGTTTCTCATATTAACAATATTCATAAGTAAACAAGATGACAAGTGAGAGGGAAGGCCTCCTCTCACTTGCTATAAGGAAGACACCATAACCGTTCTAACTACCTCCTTGCTAAGCACTAGTAAGTCCAGACGAGTGTCTACTCATAACAATAACTTACATATACAAATTACTAAATAAAATTTAAATAAAATTTAATTATAATACATATTCACAAAAAATCTCAAAACTAAACACTTTCTAACCAAAATTTTATAAGCGATCAAAATCTCTTCCCGTAAATATGGTAGCAATTGACTCTTCTTCACCCCATTATAGAATAACTTACACATACTAACTCCAAGCAAAGCAGGTCATATCATTTTGAAATTACAATAAAGAGAAAACAGTCTACCCAAATTCTATTATAATCATATTCTTATAAAGTTTGCTATGGTTCCTCAAACACTACACTCACCTACACACTTTGAGAAAAAAGAAGAAAAGACCACCCCTTATTGTCTCCCATGTCCACCTAGGCTAGGAAATTTTAGGCTATATGCCACTACGTGAACCACCTTTCATGCAATTGTTATTATATTTCCTTCCGTTACTTTATCCATAGCCTACACTTTTAGTTCATAGCTAATCTCATCGTAAGGTTTCCCATCTGGAATCCTTCTTTCATTAAATTTTCAATGATATGCAAGATGCCCTATTTGGACAAGGCCCCCCCCCCTCCTATCTCCCTCTTCCACATCCTACACCTTTGGTTTGCAATTTGAACATTGCTAATTTTGAAAAGCCATCATTTTTTACTTACAACCTGGATTCTTACATTTTTGGACTTATAAAAGCGTACTCTCATCAGCTTTCTAGGCATGTATAGTATGCCATCCATTTCATTCCGACCCAAGTGTTATGGCACCTTGTCTACTTGGGACTCCTCATTTCTCTCACTAATCTCTTGCAAGATTTGGGATGTCACCCCAATGTCCCTTTTGCTTAGGAAGATGGCATGAACATGCACAAAAGTGAGGATTTTCACATTAATAGCCTTTTTTTTTTAGAGAGTGTTGTTTTTGGTGATTCAAAAATCCTTAGGGGTTAATAATGGGCATTATGATCAAATGCTTATTTGAAAGAAATTTGGTATAATTGCCTTTGATTATCAATTTATATTAGTCTTGAAAAGACTTGAGATCTACAGAAATTCCTTAAAGGCTAGACAATGCTTTTTGGCAATAGAAAGTGAGGACGAGGAATAAATTTCATATGCATTAAATTTCATGGCATTTGGAAATATGAGTCAAAAGTTGGGCCTAATATGTTACTTACTTTTTTTGTAAATGGACAATCTATGCAGATTTTTAAAATCACTTTTTTCAAAAAAAAAAATTTGAAATTGGTTTTCTAGAATTATTTATACATGGAAAGATTTGAATCGTTCCAGTTTTATCAGTGAGTCAAAAGTTATGAGGAGTTTTTTTGTTTGCAGGTAGTTATGGATTCTCTACTCCAATATAAACTTTGAAGTCTTTTATTGTACTCAATCTTCAATATTTTTGAAAAAGATAAAAAATAAAAAATAAAAAAAAATCACAGGATGTAGATTGCTTATTACAACATTGCAACCATTGGGATTGGCATTTTTCAATTCCATAACTATGTTCTTAACAACTTTGTATTTTGAATCATTATCTACTACTTTCTACTTACTATTTTTTTCCTATATGTTGTACAATTCCAAATGGTCTGAAATTTTTCAAGCATGTAGCCAACTTGTCTAGGAAAAAGTATACAAAGAAGCACCACCATTTTGGACATTTTTCCATAGGAAAGTGATCCTGTGAAGTGCAGTTGCCCTATTTTTGCAACTGCAAAAAAATGATTTCAGTGAATTTGAATGCTTATATCTTGCAATCCACATGGTGGAAATTTCTGAAATTTTTTCCACATCTTCTCAAACTAGTGTACTACAAGATTCCACGGTTACATGTGTCCAAAATGTTTGATTATGATTGTTAAGCAAGCAATTTAGAATTAAAATCAATTCCTACTCAATCAACTCCAAAAAATTCACATTGCTTGCTCAACAATCAAAAACCAATAAATGAAGTAGTTTTAGTGGTATATATACTATCTCCAATTAAGAGGTTTTCAGCGTGATGGAGGGAATAGCATTGTATAACCAGGCTATGGGCCTTCCCATGCTAAGAAGATATTATGCTTTTCTAGCTACCCTAGGAAAGACTTATCAGCTAATTTAACATTGGGGTTGGTTGAGGAGTCCTAAAATACAATTGTGTTCACTATTAGCGGCCCCTTTTCAAGGATGCAAAAGCGCCCCCCTCCTTATTGGTAAAAAAAATGTTAAGAGTAGCCACTACTAGCGTATAGAGCTTGCATACCCATCATCAAGTAGCTGAATGTCGATAATAGTTCAAAAATGGAAACCACGATACGAATTTGAGGCGAATGATGACTCTTAGTATAATGAAGAGTTGTCGCAGTGGGAAGGGCAGAAATGGCGGATTCGAGAGTATTGTACCAATGTACCCCGAGAGAGGAGTACATAGTTACACACTGCTCTACAGATGGTTTTGCCAGGTACCCCCGGGACCAAGGGGGCACTAAGAACGGGGACTGGACGACTGCCCTTGCTTGAACTTTACGGCCCAAGGGGTGCAGCCTCATAAATTTGTCCCATCACTTAGGCACCTCCTCTGGGACATTGAATACGAAAGTTCACATGCCTTGCCCCCCCCAACCCCACCACAGTTGGAGCTTTTATTTATTTATATTTATTTTAATATTAATTTTGAAAGAAACCAGAAATACACCTATTTGTTGTGTTATTAGTGAAGGCGCAGAAGGAGTGTCACCCCTGCAAAACTAGGGACACGGAAAAAAAATGTGGAAATCGGTACGATGGATAAAGTAATAATTCAACCTATTAATAATGCATGATACAATTGTCAAAATTTTAAAATTGAATTGAATATGTGTAGTGCAATAATCTCACTCTAAGTGGAATGACTCTATGAGGGTAGGATTGATAAAAGTTTTCTTCTAACTTCAAGTACTATAACCTTGTCATCTATGTGTTAAAATTTTCTAAATTTTTCTTTGCATTAGATGTTTTTCAGCTGCATTGGAGGGCCATTTCAAGCCCATTCCCCATGCTGGGAACCAACCACTACTACAAAAAAAGAATTATTTCTAATTTTAAATTTTAAATTAAATTAAATTTTTTAATATTATCTTATGTGGCAATCGCTTTGTCATGTTAAACTATTGCTATCCCTAAGTTCCCATAGTCTCAAAACTTGAAGGAACTTGCGACCCTATTGATCACTTGAATTCCATCTAATGTATATTCTGATGGTAGTCTAGCACACTTTGTACAATTCAATTTTCAATTTTTTATTTTGTGCTTCCATTTTGGCTTGAGGCACTGAAAAAGCATAATTTCAAGCAATTTCTCTTTGAAAAGTATCTAGTTTCTTTAGAATTAACCTCGAAAGTCCCATTGGCCCTACGGGGGCCAAAATGTAACCTCAGGTAGTCTCATATAGTCTCAATATTTAACATAAATTTTTGAAACTTTTTGTGAAGCTAGGAAAACACATAAGTTTCATGGGAATAAAAAAATTATTTTAATTGGTGCCTAGGAACAAAAGTTATGGCGCAATTAGCTAAAAACAAAGGTTGATGGCAGTATAAAAAAAATTGCAAGAAGTCAAATTTAAATTTAATTAAATTTTTTCTAGAATATTAAATTTTTGTCTACATATGAAGCTTTGATTATTCTATTTGGACTATTGATGAAAAAGTTATGGACAATCTTGTTTTTCGGGCAATTTAAGCATCTTCCAAAAAAATAACTTGTAGAATTCATTTTGGAATGCAATTTTCACATTTTCCCAAAAGAATTTGTTTAATAGGGTTAACTATGCTTGCTAGAACAATCTCACTATTAGAATCATCGTGTTTCAATTCCATCTTAGAGGTTTTAACAATTTAGTCTTTCTTTCAATCTTAGACCTACTTCTACTTAACAATTTCTTAAAGAATGAAAATCCTTGTGAAAATCAAGTGTTTTGTATTTTGTTTTATTTTCCTAGACTTTCAACTCAATTCCTCAACATAATAAATTTTTAATTCAAAGTGTGTAGTGCAAAAAAATTCTAAAAATGGCAATCAAAGTCATCTGAAATTGCAAGCCACAATTCAAAAAAACTTATTTTTTCAACTTTGAATGCTAATATCTTCCAATCTATATGGTCAAACTTCATGAAATTTTTATCACATGATCTAAGACTAGTCAAGTATTAGATTCTATATTTAGATTGTAAAAAAGTTATTTTTTCCATTTTCTTGGGCAAATGCAGCAAAAATGGCAGTTTTGAGTGTCTTTTGGCAGAAAAATGGCCTTGGGACTTTAGGGGTTAATCCTTAAAGGCTTGTGGAGAATCATATACATGGTACCATTTTTTATTCCTATAATACAAACTATACACTAAAATATGGCGAGACATACACCTTTGGATTAATAATTCAACAATTAACTTATTTTGTTTAGATGTCATTTTAACACCTCATCTTAACCATGTTCAATATGGAACCATGCAAATTATACACAAGACTATTTTGTAGTTTTTGAGACATCTAAGAGGTGGAGTAATGATCCAAATTGAGAGTCCTATACCCCTATGTGTCGTTGGATCCGGCTCAACATAAATACAAACTTTTGTCAAGTGCTATTGTATATCATAATTCATGCATCTTCTATATCAAATACAAAAAATACTATGTTTTGTCCAAAATTGAATTGTTCAAATTTTTTAAGTTAAATGAAGTAACATCACCTAATTGCAATCTATTTATAAAACAAAACCCTACATATTCTTTGCTAAAATGTACAACATAAATTCATAAGTCAGAGTTGACAAGGGTTGAATTTGGGTACAACTATTTTCTTCACTTTAAAAAATAGACAAAAATAAACAAACTACCATTTCTTTTGCAAGCAGCAAAATTTTTATAATATTTTTTTGTATCCAACCATGGGATCTTGCACCAAACTACAATAGGAATGTATGGAATAAATTTTAGAAACTTTGATTGTATGAACTTCTTGTACACACATTAATTTATATTCAAATCTATGCAATTACAATGCCCAAAGCAATGACAAAGGCTTCCTTGACAGTGAACTAAGGTAAGTGAGCCCATTAGGGGTAAAATTATATTAGTGGTGTACATTCAAGTTTTAATATTCAAGTGCACCACTAACATAATTTTTTTCCACAATGGACTCACTTACCTAAAATTAGTTTTAGTTTTTTTAATTTTTTCTTGACAAACATGGACAATTTCCATTGAAATTGATTTACGTCAACCTTAAATGATTTGAATTTGCAGACGTAGTAGACACTTTTAACCCGGGTTAACTTGGCAACTGATGTCAAGAGCCATGCTAATCGCATTTCCGATATGCAAATCTGCGGTTGGGAAGCCGGAGACAATTGGAATGAGGAGCACCAAACGATGCTAATCCAGGGGTTGGTTGCGAGGCTTCAATCAAATGCAATTTTTTTGCCAGATTTGTAGCCCAATTATATTGTGTCCCCTAACCCCCCCCCATAAATTTATTTGTTGTTAGAGTAACTTGGTAGTTGTTTCGTAACAAGAGTCTGTCCCCCATTGCCCATCCATCATGCCCACTTCATTGATAAGTTAGCAATCAAACGGCAACAGAACTATCATGAATTAGGAGTTCTCTAGCTGTTAAATACTTTAATAAAAACCACTATTAATACCATTTCATTAACCAAAACGAGCCTTTCATTTTGGGGATACTTCCGACAAATGCAATTTCAGGTGCAAGAGTGGCGGGAGTTCCTGAAGATAGTGAAGAAGTCAAGTTGCAAAATAAATAAGTTTGTAGTTGATTATTTTGACAACTCAAATGATGCTAGACGTGTTTTGTCTAATAGATGACAAAAAAATCTATTTATGTAGGACAAAAGTGCAATTGTTCATCCTTGGAATTTCGTGCAAAAAGGAGAGATCTTGCATAATAGTTTGACTTCTAGTGAGTATTCTTGATTTTTTTTTGAAGTAGACAATGTCACATAGTATCAAAAGGGATGATTTCCATGGCCACCAACCCAACGTTCAAGAGTTTAAACTTTTGGGCAACAAGAAAGTGTATATTTTTTAAATTAAAAATAACTATAGAAAAATTTAGATGAGTTTAAAAGATTTAGAGTTAGTAAAGTTTTTATTCATTTAATTATGATTAATGAGGTTAAAGATATGAGGAATGTTGTTTTATTGATAGTCAAGGAATTTTCCTTGAATTTTTTTCCCTTGAACGCATTCCAAAATTAAAAAAATTATATTAACTACAACCTTATAAGGCAATGGTTACAAATTGTAAAATAAATTGGAAATTTTTCTATACACCCTCAATTTCATCATGGTTTTCTTTCAAAATCTTGCTCAAATCAAGGTTTTGTGGCAATCTTTCATAATATTGCTCACACTAAATTGGATAAAAATGAGGGCTGTTAGACTTGGATTTTAAGATTGATAATGTTGTGAGGCAATTAACAGTCATTTCAATATTAAAATGAGTTAATTGAATTTCATTACGAGATTATGATTCACCAATAAGAAATATCAACCTTGTCAAAATGGCCTTAGATGGATTTAAATCTTCTGGTGACATGCAAAATATTCAACTCTAAAATTAATATAAATTATTATATCTATTATAACTTTAAAACCTTAGTGCTAAGTACATATTTTATACCTAAAATGATTGAAGATTCTTCGAAATCCAAACTTTCTTATGACCAATAAAAATAGAAACACCCATGCGCTTCAATACAATTTTGATCACTAACCATTTGTCATGTGCTTATACAAATAGGGTTCAAACTATTATACAAAAATATGGTAAAAATTGCATTTTTAGGTAGATACTCCTAGTAGAGCCAAATGGAAATTCAAAATACGTAATACATGATTCAAGAAATTCAAAATTGTAATAAAATAAAATAATTTTTCATTACTATAGATGGGATTAACCAAATAAGTCTAATGATCTAAATATTGTAATGTTAACTAAATGGTTGTGATGTTTTATGTGGATGAATAATTGTAAGTTACTCCATTAATCCCTAAGATAATTGCACCTAAATATGATATGTGTCTAAAACCATCCCTACAAATTCTTGTTTAGAATATACAACTTCTATTCATAGAAGCCTAGGAATATACCTAATTTCAAGGAATTTGAAAATTCATAATTATTCATTTAGTACTTTGAAAATGTATTTTACAAGATTCTAGAATCTCCTTTTGTTATACACAATCATATTTGTAGGTCATGGTGTTCACTTGAGCATCAAGGTAATACTATCACCAAAAAACAAACGAAATAACAACTATTAATGTTTACAATTTTTTCTTTTTGAGCAATATATCCACAAGGTGGACCATTCATGTTCCTTTACTTTGATAAGGATAATGTTTCAAAAACTAGTTTGAACAAATGTTGGACAAACCTCTCAAATATTGTGGGTATTCATAGTACCCTTTTAGCATTTGGGATTTCAAAAGTGGACAAACTGAAATGGTTTTCTTTGTAGTTGTATTGATCTCTAGAAAACAAACCTTGTTGTGGTTGTAGTGTTATGGAGCACCTATTTATGTAATAAAATAAAAGACAAAATTTCAACTAAAATTGGGTGAAGTTGAAGAAAAATATGTGAAAATAATACATAAGAGTTATATTCCTTCTGTCCTTCTAAATACTTCTAAATTAGGCATAATCCATATCCCACTAGAAAACTCCATTTATTAATTTTGGCTGTTGAATAAGCATTGATTGTGTTGAATGACCTCGTGGGGGCAAGTGGCAACCAATCACGGAGCATTCCTCTCCTAGCAAGCTTAACCTTGCCCATATGAGGCACCTTGTACTTGCTGCTTTCTCAAACAATCGTGTTGACAATGGATTTGGTGACCACTTGGATGCTATGAGGATTTGTTCATGAAGGGGATTAGCCGGTTTCATTGTTGCGGGTATTTAGGTTGGGAGTATGATCAAAAATTCCATTTCTAAAATCCCATTTGTAGATTTTTTTAAAATCCCATTGTTGCCACCAACCTTTAAATCATTTAGCATGACAAGCTAGCATCATTCACAAACGATGCTCAAATATGATACTTTCCACATAGATTTTAGGTGCCTTAACGGCTGCGCCTAAGCTGGAGATCTTGTATAGATCTAGGGGATGGATTATCGGTTCTTGAATGCATGTATTGGTGGCACAAAGACTAAAAATACAATTAAGCCCTTATAGGTAAGGTTTTGGGTGTTTCTTGGCAAAACAAAGGGAGTGTGATCAAAATTAAATTGGTAAATGTTTCAAAATTGATCGAGCCCTAATTTTAATGCGCTCATGTTGAACAATATGCGACAAGCATCTATTTTTCTTCAGATTTTTTAAGGCACACTGTTTGGGAAGAGCTCGGGTTTAATCCTCGCTTACAACCAAATAGTAATGTGACTATTGTCGGTAGCAATGATGAAGCTAGGTAACTTAACTATGCTACAGAATTGCAGAATTGTGAGGATATTGTTCCATGTAAGGTAAATCTCCCTATGACAAGCAGACCACCTAATGCAGACATCTACAAAACCACCTATTACAGCCTTACATCAACCCATTTCAGATTTTTGTCAATAAATGAGATTATGACTTCATTAGGTTGGTTAGTGGCCAAAATCAATGCCTTGGGAGATGGCCATGGAGTTATTAGTGACTATCATAGGACACATACACCTTTCTAGTGTAAACTTGTCGTAGAAAGTTATTTTTTTTATTCCTTCATGTCATAGCCATGTTAGAAAATCTGGTGATTGCTTTAGATGGTAAGATGACCATTATAGAAACACTTTTTGTTGATTTGGGGTAGTCTACAGATTCTTTTAGACCAATTGGGCAGAACACTTCAGAAATTTATAACTACTTCATACTTTGTCCAAAAAATAAAATTCCAATTGCTTCCTTCATTTCTCAGATTTGTCTTTGTATGAAAAAAATCAGAATTTTTTTGGTAATGGCAACATGACAAATCAGTTATTTTGCTTGTCATAGGAAGGTTTACCTTACTATTGTTGAAAAGATAAGTTGTTAGCTACGGTTTGAAAAAACACAAACTATTTTTTGTATTTTGATGCTGGTTCAAAGACCCAAATGACTGAGTACCACAAAGTGCTCTTACTAATAAATGTAAGATGAATGACAACTTACAGACATTCAAATTTAGGGCCTGGGCATATGAAAATCTTTGAATGTGTGGAATAGGAAACCGGTCAACATAAGGTAGGAGCACCAATACACTAAAATCTATATTTAGTGTTGGATTGCATTTAGTGTAATTACCAACCTACCCCACTCAACATTAAATTTGAACTTTGGAGTAATTAGTGTAGTGTTAGACTTGAATGCGTTGCCTTTGCCTTCTCTTCCCTTCTACCTTCCCCTTCCCTGGTCTTCCCTTGCGATCGGACTTTGTTTGCCTCTCTTGCCCGTCGCATCGTCCCCTCTCGCACAATCCTCATTCCCAACTTGGTCTCTCTTCCCTTCCGCCATTGCTCTCCTCCTCACGATCCAACAAGTGATGGAATTTTTTTTGTGTGTGTGTGTTTATACTCTACTCGTTCCCGCCGCTTTGGCGTTGTTTGAATCTCCCGCCGCTTCCTGTGCCCGACTGCGGCTCATTTTTGCAGGTTCTGCAGCTCGATTTTGACCCGTCGTCGTCGTCGTCGTTTTTGTTTTTTTTACTCTCGCTTGGCACTGCAGGAATTCCATCATGGCTGCCCTCCCAGAAAATTCCACACCTCAACGCTTGCAACATGTTTCCACCATTGCTGTCCGCAAGTGCAACATCATCTGGATGGTTCAAGATGAAATCGTGCACGGCATCCGCGGGCTCTTCCTTCATTACAAATATTTTCACATTTTCTACTCCTTCCATCATTTTCCTTGTCTTCAATCTTTTCCTTTGCAAATTCATTTTTTTAATATGTTCTAACACTAAATGTAAACATTTTTGGATTTCAGATTTATCATAGAGTATATTTAGTGTTAGAAATTACATTTAATGTTACTTATTTTAGTAGGCTTAATGATATTTAGTGTCATGGTTCGTAAATAGTGTTGCTAACACTAAATATAGTTTTTAGTGTAGTCAATCATTTAAGTGATTTTGGAACCGATGGTGAGGAGTATAAGGTGGTGGAAATTTTTTCCATGATAGGAAGATAGGAAATATGGGGATTGAAAAAAAATTCAGAATTTTATTCCCAAAATTGAAATTACTGTGAATTTGGGAGTCAAAAAGTGCACTTGTCCAATAGCCAATGTCTAGAGTCTTTCAATTCTAATCATTCAAAAACTACTTTCTCGCTCACTACTTTAGGACATGTGTCATAACTTTATTAGTTCCAACCTTGACAAGGACTAAAAAAACCTATTCCAAACTTGAGTTCCAACCGAATGTTGGAAATGGTGCACCCTACAAGTTGGATACTGGGCATGGTTGACAACTGGTGCCTCAACCTTATGTTAATAAGTTATTGCCATTGAGAATTCATCCATTAAAATAGGTTGTTTATTTTGTTTGTTTGTTTGACACGGTGAGATCTCATGGACCATACATCCCCGGTTGCATGCTTGGTACTGTGAAAAAGCCTCAGGTAAGAGGGATGCACGGGCTTTGTTCCATGACATTTAGATGACATTTAGACCTATGGTGTGAAAGTTATTGAATTTCAAAAGTTTTATGAATAAATCAATTTTAAATATAAATTTTGTTTTGACTGGCACAAGACACAATAGTTGTAATGGAAATACAGTCAATGACTACAATTAAGTTATTATATGAATGATAAAAAACATTAAATAAATTTATCCATGATAAGCATTATGATGGCCCCACCTCCAACCCCCAACCCCAACCCCAACCCCACCCCACTCATAGCATTATTCACCCATGTGGAAGGCTCTTTTCTGAGTTAAAAAGTAGTTTAGCTTGCTGTTATTGGAAGATAATTTTCCAACAAAGAGTCAAACCAGCACCAATGTGTTGACATCATATAAATCTCTTCATTGAAAGAGTATTGACACAAAATGTTTTTTCTCCTTGAATTATACCAAATGTCAAGACAAATAGGGTACGGTTTTTTAACTTTTAAGCAGTGCTACCTTATGTACTAGCGTACTGCTCTCATCATGTGACCGTTTGTACAAGATCTGTGATCCCTATTTTTTTTCATTTCATTTCATTTCTTTTTTCCCCCAAAAATCCACAAACGCCAAAAAGAACACCCAAAGCCCAGTGGGAACAAGTGAGTGCATTCAATCTTTCCCTATGGAAGAAAGGACAAACATTGCCACACGTATGATGGAGGCAATCTGCTGACTGGAGACATCATCCTGTTTTCTGTTTGCTAGTGAGAGCCTTTCCTTTAACTTACCGGTATTATGATTATTATTATTATTACAACAACAAAGGCCCCATTCTTTTACCTGAAAATGATCATGTTATTATTTTCTTTGCTCATATGAAGAACAGGGGATGGGAGAAGAAGGAAGAAGGAAATTAATCTGGTCACTTTGTTTGTTCTGAATCTCTTTTGTTCCAGGTCGAACACGGGAATTGGTAGAGGCCAATGTACTTTAATTTTATTACCCAGGGGTGGGGAGGGGAAATGAAGTTTCAACGGCGAATTGAAAATTGAAAAATTGAAAAAATAAAAAACAAAAAACAAAACTTGTGTGTGTGAGAGTCAACTTTTTCGATGATGGATGTCTGCCTACCTACATTACCAAGTCAAATGCCACAAGTCCCCCCCTTGCAATGTGCATATCTTCAAGCATACTTTCAAGTGGGTGCCGTCCCACCAACCCAATATCAGATATCATCCCCCATTCAACAGAAGATCATTGCTAATTAAATAATGGAATTATTACAATTTCACTTAAACTCAAAGGGGTCACAACTTACAGCTAATTTCCAAAAAATTGAAGCCCCAAAAATTGAAGCCCCCCCCCAATTGAACCTCTTTGTTAAGAACCTCAGTCTTACAATGATTGAACTAGGCTTCCGATTTCGCAGCTGACCGACAAGTGGAACAACTCCGATGGACCGTTTTGTATCCGATCTCTCGCTTCCAAATCATTGCAGATAGAATTGTGAATTCAGGCCTCATGAAGATCACACCAGTTAATTAGTTTTCGAAACAGTTCACTATATTATAGAAAAAAAAATGATCCTTGTGTCCATGAAATGATGCACCATCTTTCAATTGATATTTTCAAGGATGGGCAACAACAACAACAACAACTCGGCGACCATTGCGAGGCATGATGACATGATCACACATGGCCCCCTTTTTAAATGTGGCCTTTTAACTCCAAATGATAGCCGGTGACACAGCCGCGATCATAGCATAGCTTGGCCACCAATGATCAACATACAGACTACTATCATACATACTCAAGTCACGGCTTGCAAGTCGTCGATCATCACGCTAGGGTTTAGGCCAATGGAAGTTTAGGGTTAATTAAACCAATGAAGCGCGCTCGGCCTTGGGGAAATCAGTTATCCTTGCTGCTGGCTAGCTACGGATGGCCTTGAGTGTGGTTTGAATTTGGGATTTTTTTAATAACTGAAATGTAAACTTGAGTAACTTAAGTTGGGTCTAGCTAGAGGTCCAATTTTCGCAAAAGTTTTTATCCGAAGTTGACAGCTCAAATGATAGGGACACTCAAAGTTAAAAGGGTGATGAGCTCCCTGTCCCTGCAGCATACAGGCCCAGTTGTGTTTTTTCCAGTTTTGTTTTGTGGGTGGGTGGGGCATTCATCAGCCCTGGCCCGGCCTGCACGCAGTGCCTTGCCTGTCACAAGTTGGAGGGCCGTGCAAGGGAATGCAAGAAGGTACTCAGCAGTCAGCACACTCAATGGATGAAGGCAATGCACATAAATCACAAGCAAACAAACAATCGTAATGCCCTCCTTCCTTGACCCCTAAAGTCCCGAGGCCATTTTCCCATCAAAACCGACTCAAAACTGCCATTTCTAGAGCAAAGAGCAAAAAAACAAATTTAATGTTTATTTTGCATAGTTAACCGTAGGATCTTGTACTAGACTAGTGTAAGAATGTGTGGAAGAAATTTCAGAAATTTTGACCATGTAGATTGCAAGATATTTGCATTTAAAGTGAAGGAATCTAGGTTTTTTGTACCTTGCTCAACTACATTTTTTGGCTTTGAACCTTTTTAACTTAAAATTTTTGCTCTAATGATTTTGAATTTCTAATTTTTTATAATGAAGAATTGAGTTGAGAATCTAGAAATTTTTTTTTAAGAAGAAACACTTAGTTTTCACTCATTAAAAAACTGTTAAGTAGAAGTAGGTTCAAGATTGAAGGAAAAATTAAATCATTAATAGCTCTAAGATAGAATTGAAATATACTAATCTCAACGGTGAGATTGTTCTAGCAAAAAATCTTGACCTTGTGAAACTTTTTTTTTTTTTTTAATTGTTTAAATTGAGTTCAGAAATGAGTCCTACAAGTTGTTTTTTCAAAAAGATGCTCTAACTGCCCGAAAAATAAGATTGACCATAACTTTTGCATAACAAATCCAAATGGAATGAATCAAAGCTTCGCATGTAAATAAAAATAAAATCTATATGAAACAAATTTTTAAAATTTAAAATTTAAAGTTTTTTTGAGGATTTTTATTTGCCCGCCGAACTAAAATTTGGGGGTTTTGTGCCATAAATTTTTCTCCCGGGCACCAATTGAAATAAAAGTTACATTTTCGGAAAGCTAATGTGACTCTCTATCTTCACAAAAAATTTCAGAAAATCACAAAAAATATTGAGACCGTAGAAGCTTGCTAGAAATCCATTTTGTCCCCCAAGGGGACAACTGGGACTTTAATGGATTAATCCTTAAGCGCTCCAACGTCCATATTCTGGATGATGAATAGAGGGCTTGCAAGCACTGTTTAGTTCAACTAGTTTCTCATTCATCCAATGTAATAGTTACTTGAATGTTGAAAAGACAACCTTCCTTGATGACCAATTTCATTGAATTACAACAAATGATGTTTTTTTTACAAAGATACAAGCAAAAATGTGCCAAAATTCAAAAAGGATAAAGGTGTTTAAGGATTAAGCAGCTATTGATTGATCAGATAGACCTGGCCTCTGAATAGACAAACCGGCGTGGCCACATCATATTATATGGCGCAAGTTGAGAATCATATTGAATTGATAATAAAAAGAGGATTTGTCGCATAGATTCAGCCCTGACTGAGGAATATACAATAGTCAGGAAAAGGGATGATTGCTGTGCACAGTCTGGAGTCTGGACTTATTATTAACGCATCCGCTAGCAAGGAAAATTAGTTGAATCCTCTCAATAAGAGAAGATGGCCACCAGAATAATAAAAACACCAAATAAAACACCAAAATGTCATCACCACAGGGACAAAGAGTGCAGATTTTTTAAGTAAGGGTACTTACACTCGGCCTCACTCAGGCCTTTATTCTGCCTAATCAATTGGAGAGCTTACAAAAGGCTGAAATGGGCAGAAATCAATTATTTAAAGGAGCATAGCATAGAGTCATGTTATAGCAATTAGAGTGGGGGGAAAATTTGGTACATATCAACCTCACTGTATAGATTAGAAAATTATCCAAATTTATTACTAAAAAAATTGTAATAAAAAGTTGAAGAATTTTTTTGGTTTAGCAGTTCTTGTTTTTTTAGGAGAGACAACAAATGGGGAATGGCACCATTCCACAACTTTGGCACTTTTACAATTTAGACCACACGGAGTGAAATGTACACTAGTTCTAAATGGCACTTTTGTAGTTCAAATCACACGGTCTGAAAATGGCGTTTAGAATATGCCATTTTAATGATATTCCCTATCAATGTTTGGAATTTTTCAAACTCTTGAGTGAAGATGGCTTGATAAGCAATGTTTGGAGATGTACACCTTTGAATGCAAAATGACCTAGTGAACGATATGTAGGAATTCACATTTTTTAGTGAAAATAGGCTTGCTAACAAACAATGATGTTTAAGACTTCTAACCCTTGTTGCAGAGAAGATAGCCTAATAGAAGTCATTTGGAAATTTACACCTTTCAATCAAGATAAACTAATTCTATTAAGCATAAGTAGTTTCACACTTTTTGTTCAAGTATAGCCTAATATTAAGTAATTAGCACGTTTAATTCATCCCTTCAATTTCAACAAAATTTGCAAAATTGACAAAATCTTGTTAAACCAAAACTCCACATAAATGTCCAGTGCCTATGGACAAAACCCTTTGTCCACTTGATTGTTTGGCTTGGTGTGGAGGGAAGTTGCCATGTCATCATTGGTTTTGTCCATCCGGTGAATGGTTTGACACATGGAACTGGGCATTCAATAGGGTTAAATTTGTGAAAGTTCCTTAGTAGTTGCAATATTGTTCCACAGAAGCTCCTTCATAATTCCTTCTTCCTTAATCCTTGAAGAACCAAACACCATTTTTTTGACAACATAGCGATTTTGGATAGCTCACTACAACCGAAATTTTTTTTCCCTTGAAATTTTCACTCAAGATGTGCCCAAGGAGTAGCTTTAAGGCCCAACAATTTTCATAACTTTTGACTACATGGTTAAAAAGTTATTGCATGATATGTCATTTTCAATGGTCGGCGGGTAGCCCGGGCAGTTGAAAAAACTTCTTTAAAAATCATTTCTTAAAAAAATAAAAATTTGAAATTGGTTGTTTAGATTTATATATATGCGGGAAGCTTTTAATCATTCCATTTTGCTTAATGAGATGAAAGTTATGAAGAGTTTTAGTTTGAGGGTAGTTATGGAGTCTCTACTCTAAGATAAATTTTGAAGTCCTTTTATTTAATTAATTTTCAAAAAAGTTCAGAAAAACTATTGGGTGCAAATTATTTATTACAACATTACAACCGTTGGGATTGGCATTTTTCAATTCCATATTTAAAATCTTAACAATTTAGTGTTTTGAACATTTTCTACCTCTTTCTACTTACTATTTTTTTCCTGTATGTTTTACAATTCCAAATGATCTGAAATTTTTTAAGCATGTACTCAACTTGCCTTGAAGAATTTATCCAAAGAGTAACCACCATTTTGGACATTTATTTCATACAAATGTGACCTTGTGAAGTGCAGCTACCCGGATTTTTGCAGGGACATAAAAAGGATTTTTGTCAATTCAACTTGCAATACACACGGTGGAAAATTTATTACAAGATTCTACGGTTACATTTTTTCAAAATTGTTTCTTTTCTAAACTTTGGTACTTGTAATCAAAATAGCAATTTTGGAACATTTTTGGTGAAAACATAGTCTCTGACCTTTAAAGGTTAACCAACCCCATTTTGTCTACTGGACAAAACTTGGGGTCACCTCCCAACTTGATCCCAAACTTGTCCACTACAACTATGACTTCATCTTGAGTTTTGACAGGAGTGGGTGATGACATGGCAATTTCATCAAACAACTGTCCGTCAAGTGCTAAAGCCCCACTGGACAAAACCGCCTAGGCTTTGACCAATGAAATTATAGAGATTTTTGTCCACTACTTGTGGACGTCCATGTAGGAAACGTGTCTTACCCACACTATAATTCCAAGCTTCATCAAGCTTTATATCAAAATCTTCCATCAAACTGACTCAAAGCCATGGAAAACCCGGCCCTCCTACAAATTAGTGCAGGGAGTGGAATTAGTGAATCCCACAGCCCCAGCACGAGGCAGGACAAGGCGCCCAGGGCATGAACCCCCTCGCCACGTGTCACGCCCCCTCGGCTGGCACTCCCACACCCTTGGTGCTGGCTGGAGACAGTCTCGGCTTGTTCGGCGCTGACCCTAGAGTTCCGTTCCTCTCCAGGCCCCGAACCTGGCACCCGTACCCTTTCTCTCTGCCCTACAGTACAAGACCCCCTGCCCCAGTCCCCTGCATTATACCCCCTGTACTGTACAGTCCACTGCACTCTCCCCTGCACTCTCCCCCCTGCACTCCTCCCCTGCATACCAAACCCCATGGCGGGCGTGAAGGGGGTTCCCCCGGCCAGGCCGCGCAGGATTAATGTGGAACGGTTACGAATGTCGTTTGCGAACTCGATCTCTAACTACCTGAGTCCTGCTGGGGGGTCAGGAGGCGAGTGTGGGAAGCCCCTGCAACGGGCCGACCCGATCATGCGCTAGCTAGCGAACTTCTGGCTAACTTCGCTAGCTGGCTACTATATAGCCTGCGCGCTACCCGCGAAGCCCTGATGATCCATCATCATGGGGACGACGGCCTTTTACTCGCCAGAGTGATGGCAGCAAGCAAGCTCGCACTAGTGAGACAACAGTAGTAGTGTCTGGAAGGAACGTTTTGCTCGGATCAATCTCAGCTCGGAACTCAGCCTCGAAGGGCAACAGTCTGTGTCCCTGTTTTGTTCAGGGTATGTACTGTTGAATTGTATTGAATTGAATTGAATTGAATGTGGTGGTTTCTTTTCTATTTGTGCGCACGAACAGGATTTGCAAGTTGTTTCAGGGAAAGGAGTTTGCCCGGAGTGTTTTCGTTTGGTGGATTGTTGAGTTGCGAGCACTTGGAAGAATGATACTGTGCAGCAGCAGGTTCGGTTTGATTGGGTGGATTTTGTGTTCAGCTCGCTGCAGGATTGTTGTTTTTGTTGCAGATTTAGTACATGCATGCGCTGACGACATACGGGGTTGAATCTTGTGTTAATTGGAGGATGGAGAATAGGTCTAGCTGGTGCAAGGAGTTGAAATCGACCGGTAGCTAATGTTCTTAGAATCGTGTATTGGTCGGTTGTAATCCTATTCCGACGCGGATGATGTCGTCTTTAGACCGCAATCGACCTCCAGAAGAATGTGTTTGCTTTTCACTTTTTCAGCTGATTTTTTGGGTGAAGCACGCACAGAATGGTGAATTGAAGTGAACCATTCGAGTTCGTCGACTTGGTTGATAGCTTTGTAGTTGATGGATTACGCGTAGCTGGAAATGTGATCTGAGAGAGGAGATCGAGTTAATTAGTGCTTGGGTTCGTGAAGAAATGAAAGCCTCGGAGTGAGTGGAAAGTTGTCGGTCCGGGGAGATTGGATCGAGAGATGAGAGGAAGACGTGCATGCACATACAGATTCAGAGCATTCGATTGATCAGTGTATATACCCCCCTGCTAGTCTGCAATCATCGATTATAAGCCGGTGACAATTGAAACTCCAGTTCGGAGTTCAATGCCCCGTTGAATGCTGCCTGAATATGGTACAACGTAACAGTCGTCGTGTATACAGTGTTAGTACAATTGATCCAATCCTGGAAGCACAGCTAGGTGCACCAAGCTGCCACTTTAATTTCGTCGCGACCCCACAAGAGTGACGAGAACCACAACTTCCGGAGTGCGGCCGGAGACTGACTGAACTTTTGTTGACTAGATTCAATTCTCCAGAAGTAGTATACGATGCCTAATGATCATGTCCCCCGAAAGGAAAAATGTACGTGCAAGGCAAAGGACCCACAAGCTCGCTTTCTTAATCGATAGCGGAAGGATCTAGAACCTGCTTCAGATCAGATCCCCAACCAGCTAGGCTTAATTAGCTAGCTTGCTTTGGTATCTATCTATCCCCAAGAACGGTACTTACATGTCTGTTTTGGGAAACTGATGATCGAGAGCAAGCTTCCTTGCTTTTGATTTATCCTAGTTTTCAGTAACTGTGTGGAGCCCAAGGTTCTGACCAACGAACTCTCGAACTACTGCAGTTTCGAGCCACTGTCGTTGCTGGATTGTCTGAAAAAAGTGTGTATGTGGGACCCATCTTGGTCGGAAACTCACCACGAAACCAGGAAATAAAACCAGCAAGACAAAAAGGAAGCACTGTTCCGAAGGCTAACTAGCTAGCTGCAGCATCATCTGTCAACTTTCTGCACCACATGATACACTCTCAAGCCTCTTCGTGGAGAATCTTGTGACGAGAACGTTACGTAGTGACTCGGTTAAGTTTCGCCTAACATGCTGTATGTTGCTGTTTTTGGAACTCAGGAAGCGGTGGCATCGTCTACAGAGAATGTGGGGAGCTTAGAGCAGAATTCAGAGGAGAAATTTTACAAAAGTGGTGGTGTTGTAGCAGCAGAAGTAGTTGTCGGTGCCGTGAAGGGTCACTCTAGGGTAGGGAGAGGGCTTGCAACTTCACCCGGCTTGCAATTGCTGAAAGTAAGAGGCCGGCAACAGTGATGTTGTGTTCGCTGGAGATGTTATGCTATCTAGAGTTTCATGTCCTCCCTGTGAAGTAAGGTAGTCCAGAGAGGATGAGAACTCTCATCTTGCAGATGCATACTGTTGAGCGATAGAAATGTACCCCAGCAACGTTGTAACCCTCCCTCATCAGCGGTCGACATCATGCTACAGTACTCAGACTCTTGCGTGGTACATCCTTTCTTGCTGTGGCTCTGTCCCAGTCTGCACTGTCTCTGTAGGTTTTTGGAGGACTAAGGTTATACGCCTCCTCGTTGGTTTGGTGGATATCCCGTCGTGATGGAAGTCCAGCCCAACCTAGCTAGCTTCTATGGAATATGTACTCTAACGTACAACTGAGAGTAGATCGATCGACTCCGCTTGTGTGACTGGATTATCACTTTTCAAACTGTGGAAAGACGAAGCACTGAGATCTGTAGTCCAGGTTCATTCCTATGTAGTAGTGCGTCTAGCAGGTACGGCAAGGACGTGTGCTAGATGGGGCAAGCTAGATCGATGCGGAGATGAATTGTAAACGTTTCAGTGCAGATTCGTACGTATTCACTTTCCGAGAGTGCACAGCAAGATTGACAAGCACAGTGGTGATGAAATTTCATCCACCAGCACCATGTTTCAAAACTCCCAGGGTTGCGGGTTTCGTTCTGGTTGGAGGCTTACACACGGAATTGAGTGAACGGAATCATAAATCACCTGCTGAATAGTGTTCCGAATAAAGTAGGTTGCACTTAGAGTTTATGCTCGGGATATGTATTCAGTGGTTAGCTAGCGAGTGCCCGCTGCGGCGCTGCCTTGGCCGTACGTACTGTAGAAACGAATGCTAGCTGTGGAACCGTGAGATTGAAGCCGTGATGAGACTCCGGTTAGAGATTCTGAGAAAGATCCGGCAGCAGTTCCACTTCGACCCCAGTTGCAGCGGGATTGCAATTGCACGTTTGTCGTGATGGGCCGCCATTCGTGCTCTCACAAGCAGAAACTGAAGAAAGGGCTGTGGTCACCGGAGGAAGACGAGAAGCTGGTGCGGTACATCACCAAGCACGGGCATGGCTGCTGGAGCGCTGTTCCCAAGCAAGCAGGTGCGTGAATTCACGCAGCTCCCTTATTCCGTAATATCACTTGGAATCAAACTTGATATTTTCCTTGTCATCGTCTTTAATCCTATGGTACACCCACCCTCAGTGAGAGCTCCACACTATAGTAGCACTCTAAAGTAGTGAAACCCTCAAGTAGTGCAAGGAATTTTTGGTATCACTTTCCTTGGGATATCATCATATTCAATCAGTTTCCTGCAGGAAACTGACTTAAAGATGATAATATCCCAGTTTCCTGCAGTATCAGTTTTCTCTTCAGTTTTCTGAGTTCATATATACCTGAAATTTACATATCACGGAGCTTGTAGAGGGGAGGTCGATCAAATGGTGCGAGTATGATCATCTCACAAAGGCTCTGCATGCCGTGTGAGTAGATTCTGTTTTTGCAAGAAACTGAAACATCTTCATTTTGCTTTAGAAAATGAAGTGACATTGTGCAGGCGAGCACATTCATCTTCCTACTGATCGGGCAGTTGGAACAAAGCATTGAATTTAACTGAGGCTCTCTGGAAATGATTTTGATGTGCATTCTTGATAAACTCAACGCCAATTCAAGTAGTCTACAATGGCCTGCGTAGAAATTTCGCTTCAGCTGGAAATTCTCATTTTTTTCCTCTTTGATTCAGGGCTATGGCAAATGTATAGAACTGCTGATCCTAATGGGCGCCTTAAGAATGTAGTACGATTTACAGTACAGAATGTACATATTGTTGTACAATCTCTTACACTGGTTGGTGACTAGCTGCCCGCTGTTTTGCGACATTAATAAGTTCTTAGAGTTAGAGTAGAAATTTAGTGCATTACGGAGTCACAATTACGAACTTAGTGTGCAAAACGATTGCTTGAAATTTAAGGTTTCTGAACGACCTGCATCAGTCCAAAATAATTCAGATTTACACATTAACATTACTTCGATCACTCACTGGCTGTGTTGAGGATAAGTAGATATACCTCTCAGGATATTAATTCTTAGTAAATTATTAATATAATAATGCTGTTAGCTGTCCACCGAACACATAATTAACTATAACCCTCAATTAACCGACTCTGATATAAGCATGTTTCCTGGCAGGATTGCAGCGGTGCGGAAAGAGCTGCAGGTTAAGGTGGATCAACTACCTGAGGCCAGACTTAAAGCGTGGGGTGTTCTCGTCGGCAGAGGAGAATCTGATTATCGACCTTCATGCTGTCCTCGGTAACAGGTCTTCAGATCTTCACCCAGTCACTGAACTCGTCAATCAATCATGTACGAAACAAAAATGAATTGATCGATGTTGTTAGTAATTAATACAATTATGCTCATGTACTGAAGAGAATTCACAAGTAACATGTATATCGAAGCGGACCTCTGTCATGATTCTACCAGGCTTCGATGAACACAATGTAGTTCAGAGTTCAATAAATTATCATCCTCAGTACTGATTAGAGGTAGACCGGGACAGAATGGTCATGTACCTGAATGCTTTTCTACAAAAATGGGAACTTTTAATTCATTCAATTTAGAATTGGGTTTCCGATGATCTGAATTAGTTGGATTGATTGCGTGTTTCGATTCTGTAATGAAAGACTCCATTCTTGAGCTTTATGTACACATATAAAGATTGAAGAAAGTTAATAAAACGTCTGAATTAATACGGAAGTAGAAATCAGAGAACAGGATATATATCACTACAGACTAGAATTCACCTCATACAACAGCGATAGTAGCAACGTTTGAACGATGAACACAAAAATTTGATTCCACAGTTGACATTCAATGTGCCTTCATGAACAACGTTTTTGAACATGTTTGCTGAAAAGTGTTGCGTGTATACTGAAGTAAGATCCAAGATTTTTATTATTGCTGAAAAACCGTGAGTTGCTAAAGCATCTTCCAACACGTAACGGTTCCAAAGCGTTGCTACAAATGTTTCAAATGTTCACTCGCTGAACACGTTGCTAAACCCTTCATTCTCGTAGTGATATAAATCAGTTTAATTTATTCCGTTTTTCAGTGCCCTTCGCATGTCTGTTGATCGGTTGGATCATGTGTTGTGCATGCAGGTGGTCCCAAATTGCCACCCAGTTGCCGGGTCGCACCGACAACGAGATCAAAAACTTCTGGAACTCCTGCATCAAAAAGAAGTTGCGCAACATTGGTATCGACCCCAACACGCACAAGCTCGTGAGCAACGGTGTGGACTCCAATTGCAACAACATCCATATTCTCGGAGAGAGTTCCTCCAGTCTCAGTCCTTCAGAAGCTGCGGCTCCCCATTTCAGTAATAAGTCATCCTCTTTCACCTCCTCAAACCCTACCTCAGCTCCCCCAAATCATCTCCTCCGCAACGAATTCAAACCCCAGGCGCCTCGCATGTTTCCCACCAGTTTCATGGAGGAAGGGTTGTACAATCCAACCAGAATCACCAGTCCTCTCTCCTCGGGGACCAGCGTAACCCTAAAATCGACGACGTTTCTCGACTTCCGAAGGGCGAGCTCTTCACCGAATTCCATGAACAACAGTACTTTCGCCTTTTCGAGTACTGACAATCTTCTGGAGCGTCTGCGGATGGGTGGGGAGCATTTACCGCCCAAGCTACCTCCCTTGTCTCCTGGAAACAGCAGCTCTCCTTTCGACAGTGGCTCCATTAATAACACTTGCAGCTTCAACTCACTTGAGAATGATCTGAGAGGTGGGATCATCAAGCCTGAGCCGTCCACGGTGGTGCCTGCAGCGTTCAACCCCGTGTTCTGGTTAGCCCAAGGCTCCTTGTCGTCCTCGGATCACGAGCATAGCCAAGGACTGCAGGAAACGAATGTGCTTTCCAACGGCCAGCAGCTTCACGAGATCATGTTGCAGCAATCGCAGACCTTTTTTCCGGATCCGAGTAATAATGGCGCGCATGTGGAGGGGAGCAATACCCCCGATCAGCACATCCCCGAAATGGAGATGAGCCTTGGGCCGTTTGGAGGGCCGCTGCCGCGTGGATTTGAGAGCCACTTGACTGGCACCTTTGATCACCACATGGGCAATCTTGATCTGCACTCGGCAGGCTCTCATCTCTGCGAACCTCCTGATCAAGGCGTCCTGAACTCGAAGTTCCAATGCCCTGACGTCTTTAAAGAGCTCCAGTGCGATGTGGAAGCCGAGTCGAAAGCTTTGGTTTCTGTTCCACGACCACAAGCAACAGGGGAGCCAGGCAGTTTCCATTGGGACCAAGCAGGCAGCAGCGCTGGAAGTAGCAGTAGCAACACCACGGAAATTCCTATTTCCAGCATGTTTGAAAGCACTCTCATCTGGGGCACCAGTACTACTGCCACTCTTAAGGAATCTGACGTTGACGCTGATCATGACCAGGAGGTGCAAATGGCACGCTCTGCAGCTGCTGCTGCACTGAATAACCAGACCTGCTGTGACAATAATAATCATGATAATCACAGTGGGGGATTTTCGTCTGGCCAGTCAGATGGAGACACGGTGATGAAATGGTGCAGTGACCATGCGCTCATGCCTATTTCGACTGAGGAGGTTCCTGCTCCCAGCGCAGCAGCAGCATCAGGGTTTCTAGAGAAATCAGCAGTCCAGCAGCATTCGCAATCCTCAGAGAATCAACTGCAACTGGGCAAGCAAGTGGAGCAGTCTTCGTTCAGTAATGCTCGTGACCATGAGCCGATGAACTGGCAGATGCACCAGGGGCAAGACATGTATGATCAGACAGAGGGCTTGATTGCGCCCATGTCGCCCGAGCTGCAACGCATGGCTGCCGTCCTGGATCAAATGTAAGGTACTAGGGCTTACAAACCATGCATCAATTTTACGTAAAGCTACGACATTACACGCATTGGGAGCTAGCTAGCCGCTTCTCATCATACGAAAACTAATATATATTTGTACCTCTGCTCAACGCTCAGCTCGATCGCCAAATTAATCCACTAATTTGCCATGCCAGGTACTACTTGCTGTGATTCCATAATCAATAATTAAGAAGAACTGCTATCAAGGTAGATTCTCGAGGCGTGTCAGTTGGATAACCAGCTCCATCGAGCCATCCTTGGAGTACGTGAGGTCGATCTAGTCATGGCTATGGCAGAAGCTAGTTCCGATTTAATTTTCAGTTAATATTAATTAATAGCTATGTAGTGATCATTTGAACACATAGTTACGTAAACAGGCCGGAAACCCCCTGGAACAATTCGGGCTACGTGATTTGGAATAACATGTCGATCAGAGAGAATTAATTAGGGGGGTAGCATGCATTCCAATTGGTAGAAGACAAACGTTAGTGTGATCCGCAGTGTAAATTTATGAAGCCTTCAGTGATTTGAATTGAAGATTTTCAAGTGTTTTAATTGGGTTCCATGGTATTGCGAACGAATATATGTATCGTACAGCTAGCCTGACCTTGTGCTCCAGGGAAAGCAAAGGCATGTCGAGTACAAACAAACAGGTGGTCGGTTAGAACACTTGTGAGCTCTGTACAAATAGGCATAGAAAACACTGCTGATTCCGTCGTACTACCATTTTTAGTTGATTCCAAAAGGACAAACATTTGATGTGATGATCTGTACATATTTATTTATGATTCCAAAAATTAAAGAATTTTCTTTTTTTTTGCAAAGGGCTGCTTCATGCTGAATGTATTTCTTAACGTTTCTGTCGATAGGTTCCCACAAGACATGAATGCCCTCCAGCTTGTACACAAGGCTAGCTAGCCTCGCCTTCAATCGCGACTAGATCTGGAGATCCTGCCAATTCTGCACTCCATGTGTTTTTGGCTGAATCCTGATGACGGAACTGTTCCGTCAGTACTGTTTTTCTTCTTTTCTTTTCTTTCTCAGACTGCCAGGAGCTAGATCGATATGCTACGCTAGCTAGCTAGTAGCTAGGCTTAAATTCATCTCTATGTCATACCATATGTTCCAGGAGCTAGAGTCATTATTGTGACACCAGTAAGCGTGTCTTTTAGGAACTTAGAGCCACACTAGCTAGCTAGCTGGCAGAATCAATCAGACCATGCCCAGCGCAGCGCGGTGCATGCTTTTGGAAAAAAACCTCAGTGTCAGAGAGGCAGCAGAGCCGGCTGCGCATAAGATGACGAGTGCTTGAAATGAAAATGCAACTAAATCGTCCTAGTCCTTACATGACGGCAGTAAACCAATTCAATCGATAATAAAAAAACAAAAAGTCATTCATTTGACTACAGTATACAGCCTTGAGTTCGATCACTCGATCCATCACGTGCTTCTATATATTCGTCGGCTTCTTTGTCATCACCTGGTGATGCTACACAGAATCGATGTGGAGCTTGTCATTTTGTCCCTGTACAGAAGGTACATCTCCAACCTTACATATTATTATTATTTTCGATCTTTCTGCGTTGATTTTGAACAAGTCAGCCTGTGTTCATGAGTGACCTGACCTGGACCCTCGCTCCCTGCGCGCGCGCAGGCACTGTCACGTACAATCGATCGAGCTTTTGAGGAAATATATAATAATAATCCAATATATATGGGGTATATACACTTGGTAATATATATGACTATCTCTCTACATATAGCTAGCTAGTCGCCTGCCTGCCTGCGCGCCTGCCTGCCTGTTGTACTCCCGAATCGAAAACTTGAGCCTGCATGCCCATGGTTTGATTAATCTGCTCAGATCAAATGCTCTTCCTGCTACTCGATCGAGGTGCCTGTCCAGACCAGACATACACTCGATCAGGCGTTTGGAAAGTCAAAGGACGCCAGGCGAAGTTAAGTCAGAGAAGGATTTTCAGGAGATTGCACAAAAGGAGGTCTTCCATCGGTTTGTACGTACAATATTGAGGGATTGGCAAGCCAAGGGTCATCTGATCTATTGATCTCTGTACGATTGACAATCATGGGTTCATACGATCGATGCCTGGTTTTCAGCTCCGTGGACGGAACTCGATCAACACCCAAAGTTCAGGCAGGCAGGACGACGACACCACCGATGACGTGAGGACAGGGAAACGTCAACTGGGGGAACTCAAGGGATTTCGGAGGGCCTTACAATTGCAACAGAGTGGACGGACTGTCTGCAAACCACGTCTGTATCATTGCACTTGCCATTTCATGAGTAATCCAAAGCTGTGGCCAATTATGAGACCAGAGTGGGAAAATTTCAACTCTAAATCCCTGATTGTTAGATGCCGTTAATATGAGAGGGGGCATAATAATTCAGTGATGGGGAATTTCGTTAAAATTATGGCGCCATAACCGCCATTCTGCCACTTTTATGATTTAGATTGTGTGGTCCGAAATCTATACCTGTCCTAGATGGCACTTTTGCAGTTTAGAATTTTAGATCGTATTTTGATTTTTAATAAATCAATAATAGAAAATTAAATTAAAAAAAAAATTTGGCCATTTGTGAGGACTTGATGGTGATGAGATTTCACCAAAAAAATGAACTTGAAACCATCTTCAATGTTGATAAGTGTGTGCGTCATGGAGCCCCTTTTCGAAACTATTTGCACGAACGTGAATATGAAATAGCGTACTTTTTGATGCCCTTCATATAGAACATGTCCCACTAGTGTGAAAATAGACCACCAAAATTTTAGCTCTGTATCATTAAATTTGGATACTCTCCAATACTAAAAATTGAAAAAAATTGTGACAATGCAGAGAAATTGAATTTTAAATATGAAATGATTTTTAATTTTAAGAAAATAATAAAGGATATAATTACAATCAAATCACTTAGAAAGAATTTTTTTATTTTTGTCATTGGATTTTTAATTCAAAAGCTATAGTGGAGGACAAAATCAATTTGGCAAAATCTTACCAAAATTGTTTGATTTTTCTTGCAATCACTCCTCACAAGACAACTATGCATCTCAAAGGGGTGATTCACAAGGAGAACGGCAAGGTGTCACCCTAGGATATTTTTATTTCACAATGCATCTTTATCCCCCAAACTTTCTATTTTAAGAAAGCTTTTCTTTTTGAAGGGGGGAGGGGGGGGGAGAAAAGTAATGTGAAATATAAATATTGTCGAGGTGACACCCTTCCGGTTTCCCTATGATTTAGGGTCTCAAACGGCAACTTTGGGTACTAAAAGATAAAAAGGGTGACCACATGTCCTAAAGGATGACTTTGGGTCCCTTTAACCCCTAAAGTTCCATGACTATGTTTTCACCGAAAACGCTCAAAAACTGTCATTTTTAGTACACGTACCAAATTTTTGAAAAAAACATTTTTTTGACACATGTAACCGTAGGATCTTTTAGTATGCTGACTTGAGAGCATGTGGTAAAAACTTTAGAAATTTCCACCGCGTGGATTGCAAGATATAAGCATTCAAGATCACTAAAATTGTTTTTTTGATCCTGCGAAAAACCAGGCAGCTGCACTTCAGAAGCTCACTTTTCTATGAAAAAATGGCCAAAATGGTGGTGCTTCTTTGAGTTCTTTTTCCTAGACAAGTTGGCTACATGCTTAAAAAATTTCACATCATTTGGAATTGCGCAACATATAGGAAAAAAATAATAAGTAGAATGAAGTAGAGAATGATTCAAAATACAAAATTGTTAAGAATTTAGGTATGGAATTGGAAATTGCCAATCCCAATGGTTGAAATGTTGTAATAAAAAATCTACATCCTAAGATTTTATTTTTTTCAAAAAATATTGAAAATCGAGTAAGATAAAGAACTTCAAAGTTTATTTTAGAGTAGAGATTCCATAAGTGCCCGCAAACTAAAACTCCTCATAACTTTTGATTCATTGGTCAAAATGGAATGATTAAAAGCTTTTCATGTATATATAACTCTAGAAAACCAATTTCAAATTTTTGTTCTTGAAAAAAGTGTTGTTTTTTTATCTGCCCGGCCTGCCCGGCCGAAGAAAAAAGGAACATATTAGGCCATAACTTCTAACTCATATTTCCAAATGTCATGAAATTTAGTGCATATGAAAGATATTCCTTGCGCACAACTTTGATTAAAACTTCAGCCAAAAATATGAAAATCTCTAGTCACAAGTACCTGCCCAAAACTTCTATACTGCCAAAAAACACATGCTGGTCCTTTTGGGGTTAAGTGTGACAAGATGTCAAGGATCTCAAAATACCACTATTTCTTAAAACACATTGAATCTAATTTTTGATAGACATTGGATTTGACTCTATAGACTATAGGCCTAAAGTTATATGAAAATTTAAGTTATAAAATTAAACATAATTTTTGTACCGTCTCCAAATAATATCAAAAGACTTAAAGTTTGAATACCCCTCATTTGAATGTTTTCAATGTTTTTATTTGTTTATATTTATGAAATTTCAATTTCAATTTTTAATATTTTAAAAGTTTGGACATTTAAATTATTTTAATGTTTCAATGTTTATTTGTGTAAATTTTAAAAATAATCAAATTTATAATCCATAATCTTTACAAAAACTAATTATTATTTTAATTTATACTAAACTTCAAATGATGTTCTTATTGGTTTCATGGCTAATATTCTTTGAACATTTTTCTTGATGTTTATAATGAAACACTTCTTCAATGCTAAAATGTACAAAATTTAGACCCTTTGTTTTATATGGTCTTTCAATTTTACATTTAGAATTTAACATATGGATATATTTGATGTTTATAAATTTTTGATTTAATATTTTTATTTTTATGGATTCAAATCTATGAAAATTTGAATTTTTTTATAGATTTTAATATTTATTCACAATAAAATTTAAATACATACCTTTAATCCCTAAAATTTCAAGGCCTCTTTTCCATCAAAACACACTTAAAACCGTCATTTCTTTAGCAAAGAACAAAAAACAAAATTTAATGTTTTTTTTGAATATTCAAACTTGCCAACTACATTTTTGGACTTTGAACCTTCATAATTTCTAATTTTTACTCTATTGACTTTGAATTTCTAATTTTATATAATAAATTATTGAGTTGAGAGTCTAGGAAAAAATATTCAAAAAATACACACTTAGTTTTCACTCATTAAAAAATTGTGAAGTAGAAAGAGGTTCAAGATTGAAGGAAAATCTAAATTGTTAATAGCTCTAATATGGAATTGAAATACACTAATCTCAATGGTGAGATTGATCTAGCAAGAGATCTCAACCTTGTAAAACTTTTTGTTTGGAAAAATTATGAAAATTGAGGTCAGAAATGAATCTTTTAATTTATTTTTTCAAGAAGATGCTCTAATTACCTCCAAAACAAGATTGTCCATAAATTTCACATAACAAATCCAAATGGAATAAATCAAAGCTTCCTATGTACATAAAAATATAATCTAAATAAAATAAAAATTTAGAATCTTTATTTTATTTTATTTTTAAAGGTTTTATTTTTACCTGCCAAATTAGAAAAAGGAAATTTTGTGCCATAACTTTTGCTCCTAGGCTCTATTTGAAATTAAAATTATGTTTTTAAGAAGCAAATGTGTTTTTCTACCTTAAGAAAAAAATTCAAAAAATCATGACAAATATTGAGACCATAGGAGCCTGTCCTAAATCCATTTGTCCCTTGAAGGGACAATGGGACTTTAGGGGTTAAGTGGATATTTATAATTAGAAAATCAATATGGCTCGACTTTTCTTGTCACTATAGTTGTGGTAGAGGTAGTTACTGCATCTTTTGAGGTGATAGTGATAGTGTAAAACTATATACATATCCAATAGAAGGATAGTCATGAAGGGATTTTTGTACATGTGGCATGTAGCCATTGGACAAAAATCATTTCCAATTCCCTACATTGAAACACTCAATCTCCAAATTTTCTTTCCCTCCTTGTCAATTCCTTTTGGGGGGGCAACAAATCCTAAATTACATTAAAAATTTCAATTTTGCATTTTTCCATTTAATGTAAAACGTTTACATTCAATCATAAACCCTAATCTCTTCAACATTTATTTCTTCAATCTCATATCTCCTTTTCTTTCTTTGTCCCCTTCCAACTCCTGAAATTGTCCGCAGATGATGAAAGAAACGTATTTAGAAATATGCAAACAGGTGAATTAGAAAGCATTAATTAACAACAAAAATAACAAAGACCACCAAATAATAATGATACAATTATCATAAATTTTGAGCATTCAAAATCTAAAACACACTCTAATACTAAACTCCTTATGCAAAATTCATGTGCATTCATAAGCATTCCATTCCACTGCAATCCAAAGCCTCAACACCCTCATAGATTGAGATACAAATTGCCAAATCCTACCTCTTCCAATTTATCTCCAAATACTATACGTAATGGTGCAAATTAACTAACCAAACATTGCATCACCAAATCCTCCTTTACATGCATCAAGCTGGTTGACTATTTCTAAAAATAATATCAAAATGACTAAATTTCAAATAGAATACAAAACAATGTAGAAAGAAATAATAGTTGGAGACTTAAAAGAATCTTTGAGGCACTCTATTTCATCTTTGGCCCACTTTTTGTATTTTTTTTGTCTTCTTCCATAGATAGCTTAGGTGTGTTGCACAATAAGAAAAAACAAGACATAGGACTCAATATGTTGCATTAAAAATGGCATCTAAGAACAAAAAATTTCAAATATTGCTTGTATAGATTGATAAAGTATCCAAGAATGCTTATTTGGAGAAGATCATGCAAGGAAGTCAAAAGATTGGAAAGGGAGCCTCCTCTCAAGACAATTATTTTGTGATTAGACTCATAAGCGTCATTGCACAATGAGTTAGTCTACCACCAACGTTTTGCATTTAGTCGGACATGAATTGCCACCCTCTTTCTTCTCTTTGGCCTCCTTCGATACTTACATCTCATTTAGTTTTAGTTTTTTCATACAATTTAGATCAATGGCTTGGAAAGGGAATTAGATTTTTTTAAGCACTGACATCAACTTCTCTAGATTTTTCCAAAAGGGAAGGGGGGGAGGGGGTGGAAGAAATTGTAGGAACAAGTCATGCTTACCTCTTTTTATAGGATAGTTGCTACTTGAAGAACTAAAATAACCAATTGAAGATTTGAAGATTTTGAAAATTTAAAATGTAAGCATATAGGTTATTTTAATTGTAAATATTTTAATTATTGTTTGTTGCAATGAAAATACAATTTTATTTTATAGAATTGAATCCAGTGTCTATCAAGATCTAAATCCAATGTCTTTTGAAAAATAATGGTAATTTAAGATCCTTGAGATCTGACCTTTTTACTTGAAAGGACTTGAAGGCTGAAGTCATTCTTTAGGATCCACAAGTCTTCCCTTCTCTTCACTATGAGATTCTCCAAGTCAACCCTTTACAACTCAAAGTCATCCTTTCAAGCCCCAAATTTTTTTTAATGGATGTCAACGATAAATGTGATCAAGCTCTTCCTTATGTCGTTGTCTTTGAAGAAAGGTTTATAGTATGTATTGTCTAAATAATGCATGCTAAACACAGAGAAACCGGCCGGGTGTTAACCCCCAAGGTATTATATTTTACAATGTAACTATACTTTCCTCCAAACTTTTTTAAAACAAAAAAGTTTTTTTGGGGGGGGTGGAGGTATAGTTACATTGTGAAATATAATATCCTAGGGGACATTAGCAAAATAATGAACTTTCCAAAATCCCTTTAATTTTTTGACATTGTTAAAATGGATTGAGCCTAGGTTGGGTACAATAGAAGTGTGTGTGAAGTGTTGCTACCTTGATTGACTTTCATATTGGACAAGTACTAAATGACACAAAAGACATGTATTTAATATTGTTTCTCAAAGTTGAATTGCCATAGTCAAGTACTATGCCACAACTTTTTTATAATTTTATAGTGTAGGTACTATTATAGTTGAATGTTTTATTGTTTTCAGTATTAGGATTTCACCTATAGGGTGGCAATAGGTTGCAATTTTCAGTTTCAAACAATAGTACATGGCCCAAATATAAAATGTTCCAATCATAATCTAAGGTACATGAAGTTGAAACATTAGCCCAATAAAACAATCCAAATGAGACTTTTTCATTCAGACTTCTTATTTGTACAACGCACTAGGGGCCAATGAAACTTGCCCACAACATCAAAGTCATCATTGCATGGATGGACAAAGATAGGGAAAACATGACCAAAGCACATATGAAGTCTAGTATTATTAGCTAGTTGGGGTCCCTTTTGAGGAATTGGATGGGGCTCATAGAAGGACCAAATTTTTACTAATGTAACACCATGCCGTTCTCCCTGTTGGAAAGTCTATTGAAACACTATAAAAAAACACCAAGTGTCCACATTCCACAATGACTATAACACAACAATGATTGCAAAATGATTGTTTTGCAGTCATTGTGGACAAGAAATGACTACTACAATCCTTGTCAACAAGTCATTTATACCCTTGAATGTTTTATGGTAGTGAAATCATCTTTCAGTTGCTAGTGAATATTTCAATACAAATATTTTATGTCCAATTTACTATGCTCATGCTCACTTTGTAATTAGTGATGGTTATAGGTGCGCATACCATAATCATCAATTTTGTTAAATTGGCAATATTCCATTCCTATGATGCAGTTCAGACCAAAAATCCAAAATCTAAGCAACTTAAATCCAAAATCTATTCCAATCCTCGTTTTCGGCCTGAATCGGCCTGAAATTAGACCCTCGGGAAGAAACATTTCACAATTCTTGGCTGGTGGCCTATCGCCAATGTAACCGGAAATTGCCGACTCTGACTCTTCATCCCCGGCCTGTTTGACCGCAAGTGAGCCCAAGTTTGACGGAATTCCAACTTCCAACACCAGATTGAAAATGATTTTCGTCATGAGAATCTATCTTCGGAAGTCAGGCTAGGGCTGCACAGACAGACAGACAATCAATCATACACCGCTTTTTGAAATTTCCCAGATGCCTGACAGTCCCAGTCGATCGATCATCAAAGCCACTCACACGGCATTCTTTCCAATGGTAAACCAAAAGCAGAATAAATGGACCTGATTACGCAGTTTCAAAGCCAGTTACCATTGGTCAAACCGATGAATCCGCCTTCGCTAGCTTCTTTCAATTGTCAGTCCGAAGTAACTGAGAATTACAGTTACAGAAGCTTGCCATTGGTATAGATCCGGAGTTCCTGACAGATCGACGGAGTGCTCCGGCCAGGAGCACAATCAATTGACTAGCTGCCGGCGCATTCGAGATGCATTTTTTCTAGCTTGCAGACTAAGTTTACTAAGCTTTCTGGATTCTTGTGAAGCCAGTACTACTACTGTACTGACGGATCGGAGGTCTTTTGCTGTCTGTCGACATGCCTGGCTTTCACTTGTAAGTTAAGTTACTGAATTCATAAGTATCTCGATCATATCGATCTCTTGCAGTCGGTTCAGTTCAATCGGAAGCGCAGCGCATGCATTCCAGACGTGGGTCAGAAGTGATGTGCAAATGATTTATTGGGGACTTGGGGGTGGCAGTGGCTGCGTCTCGGGCTGTGCGTGTCTAGACTGTTGCAATAAATGGGGGTTCAGTGGGCCGGAGGAGCCCGACAGTCCGTGTGGAGGAAGGCAAGGTGCTCCATTTGTTATCCAGAAAAAAAAGAAAAAAAAGAAAAGGCAAGGTGAGGCGCATGCTTGGGTTGTTCATGAGTGAGATTCGGATGGGCGGTGCACTAGCTATTCGACCTTTCAATGACATTTCTTTTTTACTTTTTTGCTTCTTCTTTTTCCGTATAAAGAATCATGGCATTACTGTAACTGATTCTTGGGTCATGGGAAGGCTGGTGTTTTTTTTTTCTGTAATCATAATCATTGTAAGGTGGGTACCTCCGAATCCGCCACTTTCGGCTACTGAGCCCCGTGAGGTACTGTTATTAGAATGGTCAAATTTCCATATTTTCTTGTTGGCAAAGGGAAAGGAGGGTTCCAACGTACCAAAGTACGCGGCATCTAGGTACGGTATGCAAAAGTTATGAAGCATCTCAGTTTTTCTTGGTAGATGCTCTAGCTAAGATAGTTTCTACAACATATGCACATACATATGGATTTGGGAGAAGCACACAGAGTCTGTGGTTTTAATTTGGAGGTTTTAAGCAAGGTGCAATTTTGGGTGCACCCACCTTAACAAGAACATTTATGTTATAGTATCAATTGTAGTGGCTTGAAATTCATGAGCAATCTAACATTCAAGATTTGGAGTAAAAGGAGCCTTCATTCTTTGGAAGCAAAGGATCTCTTGCTTAGAAGGACAATAGTGGTAACTATGGTGGTTTGAATGTAATGAGTTTTTGATTCTTCACTTTGGGGTCTCCCACATTTCGGTAGCTTGTTACTACTTAAAGTGAAGGCTCACATTTCCAACATTGTACCCTAAAGTCCTAAACCAATCTTGAAAATATGTAGAAATAGGAAATCCAAAATGTATTGCTTATATACATGAATTATGCAAAAAATAGGTTTGTATATAACATGTATTTGAACTTCACAAAAATCATAGCATATGCATTCACATTCAAAAAATTACAATCTTTTTTGAAAAATTCATGATTTTCAGTTGTCATTGTGTTAATTTCACCTTAAAGTATATTAAGGTAACCGAAATGGGTGACTCCATGTCAATGTCAAACTTTCATTGGTTTAACCCCTAAAAGCCCAAGAGGTTCGGACAAAACACAAATGTGTTATAAAATATAAGTTCTATAACTTCTTTGAAGTTTGCATCAATGAAGATAATGTAAAGCATGAAAAGTAGAAAGAATCTGTACGATCAAAATTATTTAAAAAAAAATTAGATTCTCTTCAAATGAATTTTGAAGATATAACTTCAAAAAATCACCAAAAATACAATTTCTACCTTTAGGATTGGATTTTTTTTTATTGGTCAAAGTTGCAGTTTCTATTGATTTTTGAAATAATGTATAAGATCTACAAATGAAAACACCAATATACTTTTCCAAAATAGTAAATTTTTCAACACTAGCCAATTCTAGTCACTTTGTGCTATTTCTCTTATAATTTTTTTTTATTGTAGCGATCCGAGTTTTGAATATTAATATTGAAAGACAATCCAATCTTTTAGGAAAATTAAAAAAAAAATTGAAAAAAAAAAAATTTCTACCTAAAATTTTTGCCCAAAGTCAAGCAGCGACCAAAAAATGGTTGTTTTAGTGCTTAGGGGTTAAGATATTGCTCATCCTAGTTGGATCCATTTGGAGTAGTGCTATGACCAAACATTCCTTGAAGGAGAAATATGGAGTATTTTTTGCTCATAGAAACTCAAGTACATACTCCCTCCATTCCAAAATGATCTTGTTGCACTTTGTAATGTCGAAAATTGATCAAATTTGACTTTTGATTGTTATTTGGAACTAGTCAAACAACTTTGAGCAATAGTTCCCCCTCCATCTATGCAATCATCAATCAAAAGACAAATGAAATGACTAATGGAATCAATCAACATTATTTGTTCTTATTTTTTGCATCTCTTTGAATGTTGCCCGATTGAAGGAGATGAAGCTTTGGGAGGTGGCACAGAGGTTCAAACATGGTCTTGTGCCCATACTAACTACCTACAAAATGACACCTTACAATCAACAATTAAGTGTCTATTGGTGCTCTTTGAAAATGCCCAAAAAATTCCACATTTCAATACTCCAAAACTACACTTTGAAAAGGGTTTCAAAACTCAAAGCTTTTAGGGCTCGAGGAGTGCACCAAATTCTAATTACAATGCAAAACCACTAGAAGAAAATGAGGGGTTCTGCGACTTCAAAGAGCAATTGCTTCTTGAGTTGTGTAACTAATTTGCGACATGTGATAATCTAGAGGTCTGAAGTTGCAGTGGACAAGTCGCATAAAAATTAGAGTCGCAAAATGAAGTGAATCTATTTTTCATCCGGCAGCGTAGTTTGAAATTAGTTGATGGCCTTTTCTGACGTGGTTGCTTATGTGTACTCGCTGCCACGTGATGTCGGTCATTCAATCGATGAGTTGTGCGACTTATTTGCAACTTATCTGTGACTCCATTGCGACTTGTTGACGACTCATTTGTGACTTGTTTGTAACTTGTTTGCGACTTGTAGATTTGTAGATTTTAAAATTCTAATCTTCATGATTTGTAGATTTTGGATATTACAAATCTAAATTTTATTTTAGATTTCAGATATTTAGATTTAAAAGATTTCATTGGTGTAGGAAATTATGTAATTAAATTTTTTTTGGATTTTTACAGTTTGTAGAAACCTACAATTTGTAGAAATATACAAATTGCAGAAATCTACAAATTGTAGAAATCTACACCTAATAGAAATCTTAAAATTCTACTAAGGGAGTTCATTACATAAGAATATAACAACTCACAAGTCTTATATGTCTAATCTAATGGTACTCTTGACAATTGATATGGGACAATTGCTATAAGACAAATAATCAGGAAACAAATTAGAAAACGACTAGAAAATGACTACAAAACAACCAAAAGAATTCTAGAAAATTCTAGTTGTTTTCTAGTCATTCTGTAGTTGCAATCTATTCACAGAGAAGCTCTGTAATAGTGTAGGGTTACAAGAATATAACAGAGTTGTCATTTACAAATTCTAGTTGTTTCTAGTTGCAATCTAGTCGTTTTTTAGTCGAACTATAGTTGTTTTCTAGTTGCAATCTAGTTGTTTTCTAGTCAAACTATAGTTGTTTCTAGTTGCAAATTAGTTGTTTTCTAGTTGTTTTCTAGTCGTTTTCTAGTCGAATTGTGGTCAAATTTAGATAATATGTGATTGTGGTTTGCCACAGTGGACTCCACGATGCGTAGAGTTGTCCACATCGACAATTGTGATGAAAACTGGATGTAGAATACCTCACAGTAATTCTAATTGCCAACTCTGTTACAATCATGTAACCCTACACTTCATTCTACGACTACTTTGCGACTAAACAACCTAGTTGTCAAATTTGGTGCATATAGAGAGGATTACAGTTGCAGGATAGTTCTATAGGACAACTAGTTGCATGTAGGTGGTTGTGCCGGACACGTTTTTCTTCTAGTGAACGGATATTTAAAATGTTATGTTCAACCTTAGTCTGGAACATTTTGTCCAACATGAAGATCATTTTGGGACAAAGGGAGTATCATTTACCACAGATGATCAAATTTTAAATTTTTGACCTCATGTTTAGAATTAGCGCCCCCAAATTCGGTGAGAGGATATAAAGCACAAAGTTAACCATTCAAGAAAGAAGGAAGAAGATGCATGTGTTTACAATGCTCAATCCATGTGCGGTAGTAGAAAAAAATCTTTGTCTCCATCCTCTCTTTCCATATCAATCATTCAAAAGCTATTTGGATAGTTTTAGGTGCACTTATATTAATTATTTGGACATATAGAGTGAACAACTTCAAAATATTCACATTGACAGATAAATAAAAAATTTGCTCCTATTTTCAAGTTGGTTAATTTTGTATTTCTCAACCTTCCCTAAGACCTTGACTAAGATTCCAATCATAAATTCATATTTGATTATTTATGGTAGTATCATAGGAAGTTCAATCTTTTGTTTACGAAATGCCAAAATACTTTTCTGTTTAGTTTTGCATATAATTTTTCAGATTATATATTAGAAGTATTATAATTTTCAGCAAATAGCAATTAATAAGATATAATGTTGCACCTTACCTCAATAAATCAATATGATTTTTTCAAATCTAACCTTGGTTGATTATGAAATATCTATTTTTCATATCAAACTAAGATGTTCAATTCAGATTTTCTAAACTTTATTCTTGATTCCAGTATTTGGGGTGGGTCATAGGGTATATATACTCATGATGTCCCATTTTTCATGTCTAAGGCCCTTCTATTTTCAGAGTTTTTGTGGAAAACTGGATATAAGGAGTTGAATGAGGAAATTCATAGCTTCAATAGATACAAGATAATAGTTTGTTTGTAGTGTTTGAGGATGTTAGAGAAAAACATAGGATGAAATTCCTTGAAGCAACAAAAATTGGGGTTTGATGGAGTTTGGTGCCTTATTTCAACAAGACAATTTTGTACTATTCCTAGTTAAGTTTTCTTCTAATAGCCCTTGTATAAAATGGGGAGAACTTTATGATTAATTCTATTGGGGTATAAATAATTTTGGAGTCTTAGTAAGGAATTTTCTGTGAGACAGTCTTCAAGAGGAACATGTTTTCTAAATACAAAATACAAATTAATTGGACAATGGTAGAAGAACTTGTATTTAAACCAACTAAAAGGAAAGAAAAATTCATGGAACTTAATTTGACTGCATGTTCTTACAAGAAGGACAATGACTCTTGAATGAACGGAGAGATTTCTCCATGTACACTTTCTTGTGGCTTGTATAAGAAATTGGTCACCTAGTTAGACAAGTTTGATTTTTTAGTTAACCATCACGACTCCTACAAAATAAAGACATCTTTTTTATGATAAGGTAACCATGGAAGGTTTATGAAGGATGGACATCAAATTTTCTTTTTTGACAATGTTAGTTGTTCATCCTAAGAGCAAATCACAATGATTTAATTGTGAAAAATAATTGATGACATGAAAAAAAGACATACACTTCTAAAAAACTCTTTATCTCTCAAATCATAGACGACTTAGTCATTTTAGATGCAAAGAACCATGTCAAAATCTTATTTTGTATAATTTTTTTTCTAAGGAAATATCAGTATTTTGAAATTGGTCAAACTACATGTTGCATACTATCGTAGTACATTATGACAAAGATATCAATTTGAAATACATTTTGAAATTCACAACGATATGTTTTTGTTCAAATTGTAAACATAAATGTGAAGTTTGTTATACAATCCATGTATGAATTTTAAAACTACAAAACTTATTTTTTGTGAGAATATGAAATTTTAAAACTCCCTTTTCCAAATAGCTTTTACAAAAAATGGACCAATCTTTATTCATGATTAAGGAATGATTATAAGAAAAATTGCTCTAATTTTTCCCTTCTTAATGCATAAATCAAAATTGAAGGCATATTAGTTGTTGCACAAGTACAAAGCTATCCCAATGAAAATAAATGCTTTTCAACCAAAAGAAATTGCCTCTTATTTCGAAAGGACATGGCCTTATCAACTTGATTAGGTGTTGTGTACTTCAAGATATAATGAATGTCATGAATTTGATTCACAAAAGAAAAGTAACCTTGGAAGGACAATGACACCCAAAAGTGACCAATGGATGACTTTCAAGTTTATTGTAGAATTAAAAAATGCACCTATTAATCCATAGATTAATTTTGACAAAGTATTTTGACAAAGTACCTTGGTGATAGGCCTCACCCTACCATCAACTACTGCGCAAACAAATAGGCTTGTTCATGATGCAGTCGGTCTTCTTTCGGACTCAAATGGAGAAAACATGGAGGGATAAACTAGTACTGTTCTTTTGGTGCAAGCTTGATTTCCTTTTTAAGGATTTACCTCTTTGCACTTTTGATGTGATGAAAATACACTTGAAATGTAAAAGCTCAATGGTAACAACTTGCTGTCACTTAATTCACAGTTCTATAATACATTCAATAATGTCTCACTACAGTACAACGTGTTTCCTTCAAAACGCCTCCTCCCTTTATTGCTACATAGTTGCAGTTCCGGTAGTGAAACAGGAAACCCTTTCCTAAACGTGTTTTGACTGCTCATTCTTCCACTGTAGATTGTCGTCACTATCAGTGCCATCCTAACTCGGTAAGTATATAATGCTTTACACAAAACTCACAAGTAGCCCATCACATCAACTAGACGATTAAGTTGAGATTCATTTCCAAAACGCAGCAAGCTGCATTTTCAAGTTCCTCGTCAAAACTCATCCTGAAGCAAATCGTTATTTACTCTGGACCGCCTCTGGCAACAGTGGCTCTACTTCACCAGCATGCACTGCTGACATCCAGATTATATCCTTCAATTGTGCGCAAAAGCTTTTATAGAACTGCAGAAGTACCAACGAGAGCTATTATTATCGGTCTGATTATGATGAGAATTATTCACCCCTAAGTTTGCATTAACATAACCCATTTCATAAAATGAGAACCATCTGTTCGTACCTTGTGATATTCCAAAGTGTCACCCGCAGCCTTCCGCACCTCGATCATGAACAAAGAAGGAGCCACCTCAAATACCTAAAATTACCATGCAAATATTAGATGTTTAAAAAAGTTCCATTCAAATGTCACAACTTCCAGGCTTCAAAATGAACGTGACCCAGTTAACGTACCTCAACAGCTACAGCTAAGTGCTGAGCTATTCTGCACTCACCAACTGCCTCGAGCCTCATCTGCCACAGTAGAAGATTTCTTAACCTCCGGAATATCAGACTTCATGGATTACAGAGAAGAAAGCAGCCAGAACTATTTGAAAAAGATTCTACGCTACAAATTTAGGGCCAATCAGTATCTCATGTGCACCTTATAATTGCGAGTTTCAACACCAAAACCCATTGACTTGGCAGTGCTTTCCATTCCATGAATGATTTCTCGAGCTGGTTTTCTAGAAGTGAAACGAGTTTGGCGCTTGACATGGTCCTGCATGAGTTATGACCACACACCAATTAATCCTCATCTGCTCAAGTAAATTGCAGTTCTAAGTTACACGGAGAAATCCAAGCATACAAGCATACAAATAGAACACACCTGACGCCTATCGAATAACGCAGAGAGGTTGAGTCCTTGGGATAGACTTATAAGCTCAAATGCATTCATCAGCGACGGACCATCATCTTTCACCTCCTGCTCCTTGACAAACTGCTCCTGCACAACTCATTTCACATTTTTGCCTTCAGATTCGAGAAGCACATTGTACTACGCAATGGGCTAGTTGTAACTCGGTAAATCTTGGTTCAAGTGACTGGAAAACTCGGACTCGTTTCCAGATATAGGAGGCGAGTAGCAAGCGCAATAAGCAAACGGACCAATCAAAGCTCTCAAGCCATAGAGAAATTGTCAGTCCCACACCATGCAAAGTAGTATGTCCATGGATTTATATCACTAGCAGCTAGCAGATACAAACTTGTAGCTCTACCTACAACCAACCTCCAAACAGCAGCCCAAGTGTTGTACAGTAGAATACAGAGAACCTAACCTTCCACATGTGACAAAAAAAATAAAAAATGCTTGCCAGTAGAGAAAGAAGGGTTTAAAAGTTCAAAAACACAACAATGATTATTCAACAAAGAGACGACGGCCAACCTTAGAGTCATCAAAAGCAGCCTCCACATCATCAAGATTGATATCTTCATCGTCATACATACGAACAGGTACATAATTCTTTTTGAACCATTCATCATTCCGAATTCCCTCCATCTTGATACGCTGCACAGGAATTCGACATCTCATAAATCTGTCTGAAAACTTGAGCACCTTCAAATGTTACAACTGCGTAATAATAACAAAGCATCTATTCCCCAAATTGCTACAACTAGGGTTATACTCCAAAGACAGTTCTTTCATCAAATACAAGACATCGCTTTAAAACTCCACAGGTGCATGCGAAATGTTGAATCTAAATTAAAAGAGACATACAGTCCGAGGATTGGGATCCAGGATCTTTGAAATAAGTGATTTGGCACCAGGCGAGAACCAAGGCGGGCAAGAAAAATCTGCCTCTCGGATCTGCCAAGAACCATGTAGAGTACACCAGTCAAACAAAGCAAATCAAAACCAGATATATAGCAACTGTGATAGAACTGACCCTAGTGCTACAAGCCTCGAACAGTTAACTCTATCTAGTCCACCAGAATGACGAGCATTCATAAACAAATCACGTTCCAACTCAATTATCTGTGAACAACTGTAGTAACCGGATTGGTCACCGATTACACTGGAATTCCAACAGGTGGACATTTTAAAATCGACTGGTGCACGCACAGTGCAGAGAAAGCACAAGTAGCTACATCATCACTAACCACACAGTAGAGTAGCAACGGACTCATGAAAGATATAAACTACCTTAGACCCACCTTGCCGTAAAGAGTCGTCAAGTCAACTTCATCAAATGGGAGAAATCCAGCCATCAAAACGAACAAGATGACCCCACAAGACCAGATATCAGCCACTGCACCATCGTAGCCCTTGTCATTAAGAACCTGCTCATGATCAGACGACATGCATTCTCAAACATCTAAACAGTTCACAAGTATCGCTCGGGTTCCAACCTCATCATCAGTCCTGATACAACCTATAACTACCTGCAAGGTTTAATAAAATCTCCAAGATTCCCAGTGTGCACCTCACTCGTATATATTTTCCAGCTTCAGGACTGATAGCATGGAAATATCTAAAAAAGCGGAGGAGCTAAAACAACTCAAAACGTACCTCTGGTGCAACGTAATTGGGAGTACCACATGTTGTGTGCAAAAGGCCATCTTCCTGTGGAAATCAACATGCCCACTTATCTTCACGACCTCCAGAACCTGCCATCTTGAGTATATATATGAATTATGAGCATAAGACAAACAATAGGATTCGAGCCCATTCACTGGAGTTCAAGTAGACCCTACCCTCACTTGCTGAGGCAGTGCACTCAGCCCAAAATCTGAGATTTTGAGATTTCCCAGTGAATCCAGAAGAAGATTTTCAGGCTGCAAACCAACAATGCGCAGCTTGAGAAAAACAGCGGCTCAAAGTAGGCGTCAGTCAAAACCTGGGCAAAGCTGTAAATTGGGTAGCTGCTGATGTTCAGAACAAGCATAAAGATAAATTGGACCCTAGCGTCATTCTTCTATGAAATAAATAGCAAGTGGCTTCACTGAGATGGTATACCAAAAAATAAAAAACGATGCACCTTCAAATCTCGATGAGAGACACCCTTGCTATGACAATAATTAACTCCATCCATGAGCTGCTGAAAATATTTACGAGAGTCGTTTTCGTTAAGCCTTCCTTGGTGCACCTGAGACATTCAACATAGGTCATACATACGTACAAAGACTTGCTAAAGCTAGTAAAGCCGCAATCAGATACATAGTGAAAACTGTGCATAAGAACATGCCCGTTTGCACTCACATCCTCGAAGAAAGCCAAAAAATCATGTTTACAGTCATCAGAGGAGGAGGACTAGAAGTATCCATTCCACCAATTTGTGAAGATCAATCTTAATTGCCAAGCCGGGCAATCAAATTTGGCCTCCATGGAATCACAGAAATTTCTGAATAGAAACCGCTAAAAAAAGAGCCCACCACTAAGTACGAAGATTCATAATCAATCCCTCAAATTTGAGTAACGTACAATTTTGTCAAAAAGCTCCCCGCCCGTCACAAACTCCAAGATGATGTAGATCTTATAACGGCTTGCCAGTACCTGTACACATAATCAGTCAGGGCAACCTCGTCGACCTGCAATCACTTTCCCAATTACAGCAAAAGAAATGCACTGATGTAATTGCTGCAACGAACCTCATGCAAGCAGACCACATTCGGATGTCGCACCAGCTTCATTATGGATATCTCTCGCTTGATCTGCCAACCATCCAAGCACAAGCCATTGAGGACAACAAAAGTCACGATTGCAAACTTGGAAAAAACTCAGCAGCAGCTCAATCACCCCAAATGACAGGGTTCAATGTGTATGGCCATTAATTTATAAATGGAAATCGGATCGTCTACTACTCTACTGTTCATCAATCTCCAGAGGTCTACATGATGTCCAGTGTTTGAATGATTGCATTCATCCCATACATTGACTAAGAAAAAATTGATCTCAAGAGAGTTCGGCTCTTGTACTACCCAAAGTAATCTCTTCAGGGAGCTCTAGTGAGTGGTCTCCCAATGGAAGCAGACTCCTACGTATTGGTTAAAATGCTCAAAGCAAAGGAAGTGTATCCTCCACCTTATTGGAAAAGGTCACTAAGACGAAAACGGTCTAACAGCAGTTCACAGACACTCCTTCCAGACAGACCTAAATCGAAAAAACAGTCAATTGCTAGAAAGAAACCGAGTTCAATCTCCAAGCTCTCATTCACGACGTCGCAAAACCAAACCCTAATCAAGGTCCACGAATTCAGCGAATTGAAGTGCGAATTGTGAATTTTTTTCCACGGCATCTGAAGCAGAGACACATATGCAGCAAAAGAAAGACGCACGGGTTTTGCATTCCATTTCGTCCAATCGCCAATGAGCTCTGAAACCAAACATTGGTTCATGCGACATCATCCCAGCGAGCTATTGAAACGCATTTCCAAACCCTAAACCCCACCTGCTCCACCATCTTATGCCTGACCACTGTCTGGCGATCCAGCACCTTCATGGCCACGCTCTCGCCGGTCTCAGTGTTCTGCGCAAATTTGACCTTGGCGAAGGTGCCCTCGCCAATCGTGCGCCCCACCTCATACTTGCCCACTTTCCGCATCACCATAGCTGCTCCACCACGAGCTCTTGCAGAACCTCGTAACTTCGATTTTACCGCAAAACCACCTCCTCCACTCCTCTCATCAATAGATCCGACTCCGACTGTATCAATCCCCAAATCCTAATCGCAATTCCCAAACCCTAGTTCACAATGGGTATCACGCTACAGTGTCGGAGACTTTCTATTTACAAATTGAGAAAACTTGCTTGCTCTCTGTAACTTAGCTGCCCTCCTTCCTCCCTCTGCCAGTTCCCGATACAAGCCACCACCACCACCACCGCCCAAGTTTTCCCTTCTTGAGCAACCTACCTTAAAATTAGGTGCCGATGGACGATGGTCACTCTCTAAGCAATTCAGATGTCGATCTGTAGAATTTTTTTCTGTTATTCAAATTTTAGGGGTGCGACAGATGCTAGATCGAATGTGTTCTTGAACTTCACGTCAAGGCAAAACAGGGACCTTGGCTTTCCATGAATCACGGCTCCTTTCATTGTAGAACATCTTGAATGCAAAGCTTGCCCAGGTAACTTATTGTGGATCACTGTAAGAGAGAAAAGAAACTTCAATCCTTTGGAGGGGTTGCTGTAAATTAAGGGTGTGTTTAAGGTGGGTACACCCAAAACCGACATTTTTTGCTATTGAGCCTAGTTACTATTATTAGACTGGCCAAATTTTCAAGTGTTCTTGTTGGCAAGTGAAAGGAGGTTCCAACGCACCAGAGAACATGGCATTTGGATACTGTATGCAAAAGTGATTAAGGAACAAAGTTTGGTCCTAAAATGGTTTCTTCCACATAGGTACAGAATTGATTTTGGAAGGTACGCAGAGTAAAGATGGCGGTTTAATCCCTAAAGCCCCAAGGGTGTTTTCTGCCAAAAAACACTCAAAACTATTACTTCTGTTGTATTCACTTAAGGAAACCAATTTTTTTGTTTTTGGGGGAATTTAACCGTAGGATCTTGTACTTAACTTGTCCGAGATCATGTAGTAAAACTTTCATCAAACTTGACCGTACGGATTGGAAGATATTAGCATTCAAAGTTGAACAAAAAGTTTTTTTTCAAGAAGATGCTTAAATTGCCCGAAAAACTAAGATTGTCCATAACTTTCTCATCCCTAGTCCAAATAGAACAAATCAAAGCTTCACATACAGGTAAAAACATAATCTTTTAGGAAAAAAATAAAAAATAAAATATTTTGACCTTTTGTAATTTTTTGGAGGCTGCCCAAGAATCTTTATTTCTTGCTCATTGTGCCATAACTTTTTCATCCAGCATCCGATTGAAACAAAAATTATATATCCACAAAGCTCTTGCAAAGCTACACAACCTCAAAAAATCTCTAAAAGTTTCACTTCAAATTGAGACAATAAGAACCTACCCGGACCCAAATTGTCCCCTGAGGGGACAAGCGGGGCTTTAGGGATTAAGGTCAGTGGCACATTTGGGTGTACCTACCTTAGAGTGGGTCTTACTAATAATCACAAGTAACTTTGATAGTGACGCCACTACTAACTTACATACCTCAGTTAACCCCTAAAGATTCATAACATCAAAAAAACGCTCTTGAATTGTCATTTCTAGTGCAAAGAGCTACAATGGAAAAAAAATTGTTTTTTGCATGTTCAACTATAGGATCTTGCATAAGTTTTGTATGAGAATAAGTGGAAAAAGTTTCAAAAACTTTGACCATGTAGATTGTAAGATATCAATATTCAAAGTGATTTTTTATTTATTTTTGAATCAAGTAATTTTAGGTTTTCAAACTTTAAATTCTCTTAATCCCTAAAGTCTCATTGTTCCCTCAAGGAACAAAATGGATTTTAGGTAGGCTCCTACGGTCTCAATATTTGTCTTGATTTTCTAAAATTTTTTTATGAAGATAGAAAAATACATTAGCTTTTTAAAAATGTAATTTTTTTTTTCAATTAGAGCCTGGGAGCAAAAGTTGTGGCACAAAAAGCCATTTTTTAGTTTGGCGGGTAGAAAAAAACCTTCAAAAAAAATTAAAGGAAAAAAATTTAAAAATTTGTTTTGCATAGATGATATTTTTATGTGCATAGGAAGCTTTGATTCATTTCATTTGGATTTGTTATGTAAAAGTTACAAAGAATCTTGTTTTGGGGGCAATTAGAGCTTAGGAGGACATAATTTTTTTTCTGGGCAGTAATTTAAATAAAAATTATATTCCTAAAAGAAAGATACATTTTCTTTCCTCTAAAAGAAGGTTCAAAAAATTATTGTAGAATTTGACACCGTAATTACCTATAGAAAATTCTTTAAAATCCATTCCGTGACTTTAAACCTTTTGGGGTTAAAAAAGGGATTTTGTAACTATACAATATGAAAATGATAGGATGAAAACAACATGTAATTGTGACCATTGTAGGCATTTGATTTTCATTTAAAGACTGTTATGCTGTTGGCATGGATTCATTGATTGCAATAGTCTAGAATTACAAAAGAAATTAGGGCATCACAATGGAATTGTGATATCCTACTACAAAGAGGCTTGGGACTACAGTAGGGCTTTTTGCCATTTCAAAAATTGAATGTAATGAGCAAGTCTACATGTATATATTAAAATTGATGTTTTTATTAGTTTTTATTAGTTTGTAACTATTGCAAGGCTGCGTGTGAATATTGGTGATTTAATGCCTAGCATCAATATATACCTAACAACATATTGAACCAAGGTCATCATATTGAGGTGATATGATGATTATCAATGCTACATCATTAACTCAACTAGTATGTTTTATTAGTTGTAATTTTTCTATTCTCATCAAGGTGTGATCTCTTGTTCAATATGATGTTTTGTTCTTAGTAGCCAATATAGTGTTAGCTTATTTTAAAAATAATCCTTGAATATGATCACTAGATTTGGATTCTCCAACATATTCAACTTCTAGGTCCTTCTAATGTTACAATGTATTTGAAATATCATATGTAGTGACATACACAATGCTATAACATTTTAGACTAAAAACATGACTTTGAAAAATTAGTATTACACAATTAAGAGCATCCTCAATCCAAGCCCTTCAAAGTACAATGCATGTTCATCCCACATTTAAATAAAAAAAGACCCATTCATACTCTCTACTAGGATACATAGTTAGTGAACTAATCACAAATTATCTTATTTCACTATAAGAAAATCATATTTTAGGTGATGTTTAATATAACAACTGATGTCTAAGTTGATGGATTTTAAGTGACGTCAAATCTAACACTCCTTGTTTTTATGTCAACAATGACGTCCAATGTAACATCAAGATGTTACATTAGACGTCATTGTTGACATAAAAACAAAGGTTGTTAGATTTGATGTCACCTAAAATCCGTCATCATAGACATTGAAAAACTCTGGTTTCTTATAGTGTTTAGAATGGAAGATAAGATTCCACCACAAACAACAATTAAGTATAAGAATATGTGGCCAAACCTAGTCTTACTTGATACACTTGCCCTATGTGTTGTAAAAATTTAAAGGTGATTTTTAAAGAGATCATTTACAATTATTGAATCTCATCTAAATTGTCGGGTGTTGGGTGTGGCAAGTTGACAATGGTAAAAACTCAAAAATCTATTTTGTGCTTTTCAAGGTAAAACTTTATTTAGACTAGATTACCACATGAAATCTAAACTCTTCAGAACCTGATTACATGTTTACCTAGCCCTACAAATTTGTTGGGATTGAACCAACTCCATGTTTGTTCTCGGAATGCCAACCATCAACAATTTGGCAGGTGTTCCCCAGAAAATCAGACTTCCTATCTCCCCTTGGCAAGCCCATCAAATATTTTGGATTCCCAACTTATACTATCAATACTACATGTGAGGAATGTGGATAGAAGAATGTCCAGAGGAAAGTCTAGAGGAGTGTTATATTTACACGTAAGAACGTCACCACCAATCTGACTATCGGACCTTGACAACACCACGCTTGGCTTGCCACGCCTATGCAAGCAAAAATGGCTCCGCTGCAATGTAATTGCACGTTCAAAATTGTGCCATTCTTCCCATCATTCTTACATTTGCTCAACAACTGAAAACCTTGCAGTGAGCAATGTAACACTCATGCTAACTTGGTCAACTTTGACTACGGCCTTAGTGAAAGACAGTCATGGAGACTACTGTAGTAAGAGGTGTTAGCGAGGACTTTTGGGTGTGGATCCTCAGATCTTGAGTGCACCCTTCACATCTCAAAAGGCGACAATTGCCTCGCCACTTCTTCATGCCGTGGTCCAATTCTGCAGAACTGGTGGCGATGCTCTAACGTAGAGTCCACGCAACTGAAGGCAAACAACGACTGCCAGTGACCATTCCGAGGTTCAGATGAACAAGACATTCTCTTTCTGATGAGCACATTACCAGTGAACTATAAATTCTACCCAACTTTCAGAAAATTTATTAATTTGTATTGTTGAAGCAAAACTTGATCCGTATACCTAATTCTAGGAGCTTCTGCGCACCAGACAAACTTCACAATGAACCGGAATAGTATAAGGTAACCAGGAAATTGTGAATTTCACTTGCAATCTTGGCCCCCCCCGGTTGCCTCACAATCTCGACAAGCTTTTGGCATGGCGCCATCCACCTCTGCGACTACCCCGCTGCGTCACGCCTTTCAGTGCTCATCTTTACAGAAAAAATCGATCATGAACGAGCATGGAATACTACAACGGCACAGACTCAGATGAAGCGCAAGGAACTGAAGGAAGTGCACAGCATGCCGACTTACTCAGTCATGAAAGACCATGGCTTGTAGATTTGTACACTGGTTTTCGCAGATTGAAGAGTTGCAGAGAAGGGGAATTAGGGTCCAAGAGGCTTTGGAATTTCACAATGCGGGTTCGTTCGTCGGTTTCTTCTTGTCGTCGTTGTTGTTTTGTTTACCGATCTTCATCGTCGGAGTGGTACGCCTGCCATCGCATGGTTTTGCCGGGATTCATGACATTGCAGCCGACGCCACCACACACGAACTGGCCGAGCAACGAACGCATCCATGTGTTCCCCGGACGAACAGGCATCCACCCGCCCGCATGTTCATGGCGCGGGCTTGCTGGAATCATCAAACACGCCGGCTGTGCTCTTCTTGGTGGACTTAGTTTCTGCGTTCCATTCCCGTTTTGGAAGAGGTCCAGGAGGTACGCGAGGACCGCTTCTTGGCTGTGCTCAATCACTCTCTTGGGAGGCACCACAAGCGGGTTCTGCTCCAGCATGAGGCTCTTGATGTTCTGAAGCTGGCCAAGGGAGGCGGGAAGCTCCCGGATTTGGTTGAAGCTGAGGTCCAGGACGGAGAGCGAGACGAGGTCGCCCAGGGAGTCCGGCAAAGAGCACAGGTTGTTGAAGTTCCGGCTCACGTCGAGGGTTTCCAACTGCGAGAGCAGACCCAGGGTGGACGGCAAGCTGCACAGACGGTTGTTGCGCAGGTCCAAATACTGCAACGCTCTCATATGGCCAATCGAGTCAGGAAGCCCCACGAGATTGTTGAAGTGAAGCTGCAGCTTCCGGAGGCGCTTCAGTTTCCAACCGAACACGGGAGGCCAGCTCTCGAGCTGGTTGAAATTCACGTTCAGGTCCTCGAGCTTGCTGCAAGCAGCAACAATCAACGCCGTGAATTTAGTATGCGAAAACGAACATTAGCGGGGTTCGCCCGAGTCTGTAGCTCATTTCAATTAGTTGGACATTTAAACAGTAAACTAAATCCGATAATGAATCCCGTTGGTGCTTCTTTCCCAAATGGAACGAGTCTGGTGTTTTCCGCTCTAATTGGTGGTAAAAGAAAAACCAACTAAGATGCACTTGTGCTTCTTTTAAATGCTAAATCAGGTTCTTACTAAGCTTTTCAAATCAATTTCCTCCATTCCGCGTTTAGGAGTTTCACACATCGCTTAGCCCCACTCTTTGTGAAAGGAAGAACAATTGGTCCATGGAACTGCAACTATTCTGATCACCGATGTGTCAACCCCACGTGCTATTGGGTCTTCGATTCCAAGGTTGGAACCACTCAATATCGATCATTACACCCCTCCTAACCTATTCTGAATCCCACTATTCTCCCGACCTCAAAAATCGTGAACAAATCATTTGCAACATCCACATGCGTATTTCACCTCGTTACCTGCATTTCCCTAAGCTCTCCGGGAGACTTTTCAAATGATTCCCGGACACGTTGAGAATTGTGAGCTTTGAGAGGTTGCCAATGCTGTCCGGGAGCGTCTTCAGGTGGTTGGATTGCACGCTGAGAACCACCAAGTTCCCAAGACTCCCAATCGCGCTCGGCAACGCCTGTCATACAACCAATGCCTGATTTCTTTAAATACTTGAAACCTTCAACGGCGCTCACTGGGAAGAGCAATAAGAACGAGGGTTTAAACTGGACAAGATCACTGACAGAAATCTGCTACGACTCCTCCTAACAGTCAGGTTCAAAGTAGCCAATAGCTATCTGTGAAGATATCATTCTATCTTGAAGGTTTTCGTCTTAATCTTGGAGACCTCACATTCTTCGAAACCTCTTCCAATCTTGGAAGCTCTCACCACCTTAGAGAAAAAACAATTTCCTACTCTGAAACGCACTTGTGTCGTGACGACGACCATGGAAACGAACTTGAATGCATCAATTGAGTCCTACGTACTGACCTCCATTTCATTGTTGGAAAGATTCAACGACGCGAGAAACGACACGCTTGTCAACGATCGGGGGAGACTCTTGAGCGCCCGTCCACTGCAGTCGAAATGGTCCGTTTTCTTCGACACAACGGCGCTAATCTCCTTCTCCATCTCCACCGTGAAATCTGCCTCCCACGTCGTCGTCGTCGTTGGGGTTTGCGCAGGTGAGTCCTTGACAAGATCCTCGTAGGATTGATGGAGCGTTTCTAACTGAATCACCGCCATGTATGGCAGCTTCTCCCTTTCCGCTGCTTCTCGCAGCTCCTTCTGCTTCTCTACCTGCAGCAGTGGGAGCTCGCGACGTCACCACCATTCTCGCAACTACTCGCCAATCACGAAAGCACACACATGCATTGTTGCGAATCCACAGCCATTGTAGCGAGAAACAGAGGAAATGGGCTCACTCACAGGAAGGTCTTGTGCTGTCGACTCAACCGCAAGCCTCCGGTCGATGAGGATGACCGCCTGCTTGGCCGCCTCCACAGCCTCGGAGCCAGGACGAGGACCAAGCATTGACAACACAGGCTTCACCGCCATCTCCTTCTCCACTTTGCGAGTCATTGATCCTTTCTTTCAAAAACAACAAAGCTTCAGAGCTTCCTCCTTCCTTTGGTAGATTCTTCCTCCCCTTCCACAAGCTTAAGAATTCCCACAACCTGTCACTCGAAGTCACGAATCTCTCCGTATACACTTTGTTTCTCCCAAGCTCCTGAGTAATCCGTCTACACACTCCCTGCTTGCACAAACGAATTAGCTAAGCTTTTGCTGCTGCCGCTACTAATGGCTATGGAGACACAAGCAACAAACTGAGAGTAATTCCTGACACAAAAGGTGCCCTAGGTGAGATCGATCTCTGCACATGCACATGCATACCATATATGACTGTGTTTGCAACTGCAACTGCAATTGCATGAACTCAACGGTAACAAGTTGCTAATCTTCTGCCACGGCATGCAACTGAAGCTGGTTTTGCAGCAGGAAGCAGAACACTGGGTTCTTCTAACGCAGCGGAGATTGTAAAGGCGATGGTTACCTCTGGAGCTTTGTTGAGTAAGAGCATGGGAGACAAGCACAAGAGACGGAAGGAAATGGCGAAGAGAAGCGTTTGGGACTGAAACTGCAATCATCTTCCAAGGAGACTACTGCCTGTGATCCCCGGCCCAAGCAGTAATATTCGGAATTACTGGAATTAGCACAAGTTGCTAAATACACTGACTGATGAAACTAAGGGCTAGAAACTGACGCAAAATTTGAACACGGGGACATTCAAAAAACTGAAGCTGTAATGAAGTTCAGTTGTCTTGATTGAATGGACGGATGGGTTGCTAAATTTCGATGCATTTCATTTATGTCCAAAATGAAATAAAATAAAAAAATTTCGATGCATTTGAGGACATTGATTGCAGCTTACGAAAATAGGTTCTCATTTCCCATTATTTGGGGTACGCCCTGAGCTAGTGAGCTCTGTAAAAGGTAGTCATAAAGGAATGAGCTCATTGCAGGTTGAATCACTTCAATGGCAACATCGAATTGTCTCAAGCTAATGCACCTAATTGTGACCCCTTTCTACAATCAAAATCTACTTATTCTTGAGTAAAACGTACATCCTCTATCCATGAGAGCCCAAGGTCACATTTGGATACATCTGTTTTTAATAGCAGCGTGCAAGAAGTTTTTTGAGTTCTACCGGCTGTTTCCTTTCAATTCCCAAACATGGAGTCTGGTTATTCAAGTATGGAGTCTGGTTATTTTCTCAATTTTTTACTCCAAATAAAAAAATTTACAGAGTTTTTCACCGTTTTTTTGCAACCAATTTTTTTTCCAATTCCATTGGCTAACTTTGAACTAATGGCCAATTCTTCCCAAACATAGATTGATAGTTTGTTCATATAGTGTGCTTTCAAGTAGGCCAAAAGTATTAAAAGATTCACCTAAAAAACACCAACATAAAGTGCATTCACAATGGTCATATTACACTCAAATGATTAAATGATTAGAGTATTTTCCAAAAATGACTACTATTTAGTGCAATAAAAATTTAGGCTATTCACTATATGGGAAGATTTTACACCAAAATGTGGAAGTTCTACTGAAATATGGACATCAATGAAAGACAGACATTATTTTTATTTTATTTTTTGGGAATGAAGGAAATGTACTTCAAGTATGAGGGGGAACGTAATTTTTTGAAATCAGTCACTTTAGATTTACAAGTACAGCCATGCTATTTGAGAACAATGTCAACCAATGTATTTTTAAAAGGGAAAATTTTAGGATTGTTTTTTTTCAAAACTTATTTTTGGGTCCTAAAAAGATTTTTCTTGTCTCCAAACAATGGATGATAATTGTTTAAATATGCATGGAATCATCAAAATTAAATGAATAAAATACAAATTTGTAATTGAAAAATGTTTGTCATCCCAAATTGTCTACATGATAGATTTTGTTGTCATCACCTAAGATAAATTTAAAAATCCCGTGGTTTCATCACAAATAGCTTACCATATTGTCTATGATGTCTATTTTAGGAAGAGAAAAATTGTGTACCCCCTATCCCCCAAAACACCATTTTTTGCTATTGTGCCTATTTATTATTATTACAAGAGTCAAATTTTTGTATTTCCTGGTTGGCAAGTAAGAGGAGGTTTCAACTTATTGTGGATGCAACACTTGGATAACGTATGCAAAAATTATAAAGGGCCAAAAAAATTCTTGGTAGATGTTCTAAAATTGTTTCTTCAACATAAGTACATATTGATTTTAGAGACATACATAGAATGATGATGGGGGCTTTAATATAATATGATTTGGGGTGTATCTCACCTTGATCCAAACACATCTCTCAAAAGCTAAGAATCCTACTTTATTTCTTGCAATGAATTCTCTTTCATTTGCTTAAAATATTTTAAGGAAAAATAAAAATAAAAATTTGTTTTTCAAAAACACTAAAATGTCAAATTAACATAAAGCATGCGGATTCACTTGAAGTGCAATCTAATCCTATGGTTACTTATGACTGAAGGCATGATTTGCATTCTTTGGGCATAGATGTCCAGTCATACACCCAGTGCCAAACATGGGTTAAACATGGGTTAACCTCTAAAGCCCCGTTTGTCCCCTCGGGGGACAATTTGGGTCCGGGTAGGTTCCTGTAACCTCAATTTGTAGAGAAATTTTTTGGGATTTTTTGAGGTTGTGCGGTTCTACAAGAGCTTTGTGGATATATAATTTTTATTTCAATTGGTGCCTAAGAGAAAAAGTTATGCCAAAAATAGAGTTTGGCGGGCAGTACAAAAAAATCACAAAAAGTCAAAATAAATTTCTTAAATGTTTTTTTCAAAATCTATGTCCTTTTGTCTACATTTGAAGCTTTGATTCATTCTACTTGGACTAATAATGAAAAAGTTATGGACAATCTTAGTTTTTCGGGCAATCTAAGCATCTTCTTGAAAAAATAACTTTTAGGATTCATTTTTGAATGCAATTTTTAAAATTTTCAGAAAAAAATTGTTATACAAGGTTGAATTTGCTTGCTAGAACAATCTAACCGTTGGGATTATGGTATTTCAATTTTGTCTTAGAGCTATTAACGATTTAGTTATTCCTTCAATCTTGAACCTACTTCTACTTAACAATTTTTTAATGAGTGAAAATTTAGTGTTTTTTTCTTGAATTTTTTTTCCTAGATTCTCAACTGAAGTATTCAACATATAAACTTAGAAAATCAAAATCAACAATACAAAAAATTTAAGTTAAATAGGTTCAAAGCCCAAAAATCTAGTCAAGCAAGGTGCAAAAAAACTTGTTTTCTTCACTTTGAATGCAAATATATTGCAATCTTTTTTGGTCAAAATTTCTGAAATTTCTTGCACACATTCTCATACTAGTCTAGTATAAGATCCTACGGTTAGATATGCAAAAGAAAATAATTTTTATAGTTTTTTACTCTTTGCAATAGGAGTGGCAGTTTTGAGTGTGTTTTGATGGAGAAAAGGCCTCGGGGCTTTAGGGGTTAAACATGGGTTTAGGGTTTTTAGGGATTAGGGGAGTGAAACTTCTTCTTTTTCTATCACAACTGTGACTGATGGAGACTTTTAAAAAAGAATGGGAAACCCAAAAGAACATTACGAACCAAGCCTCAAGGGCTGGACAATGAAGAGAAAGCAAGCATAAGGTGGGTACACCCAAAACTGCCACTTTTTGCTACTGAGCCTAGTTACTACTATTAGATTGGTCAAATTTTCACATATTCTTGTTGGCAAGTGAAAGGAGGTTCCAATGCACCAGAGAAAGTGGCATTTGGACACCGTATGCAAAAGTTATTAAGGATCAAAGTTTGTTTCTGAAAGCGCTCCATCCAAATAGGTACATAACTGATTTTGGAAATGTACACAACCTGTAGATGGCGCTTTAAGGTCAGGTGCCATTTTGGGGGTGCCTACCTCATAACCAAAAATAAAAGAAGAAAAAAAAAATTTTAAGACTTGTTTACACCAAAAAAAATTGGGTTGGAGACCAAAGAAATGGAGTGTTTTGATTGGGTCTTTGCTTTGGGTCCATAGCTATCTTCCAATCAAAACGGAAACTCTATTTTTTTTCTTCTTTTGCAAACAAGTTGCAGGCAATTCAAATGGGCTTCATTAACTTACCGTTGCCTACTCACTGTTGGTAACTTTTTAGTTTTTACCCGACCGTGAGAAGAATAACTTAAGGGCTGTCATAAAGTGAGTGAGTGAATGAGTAATCAAAATTGGACTCTCTGGGGGCGGCAGTAATCGAAATTGGGCTTGTCTTGGGAAGGGGGAAATGGACTGATTCCCAGGAGATTTATTTATTTATTTATTTATAACAATTGGAAAAAACCATTGCATTAAAAAAATTTAAAACCCGGAACAAGACGGCCAAGCCAGCGGCTGGACAATTCCTGGAGATTTCGTGTAGAAGATTCTCCATTTTAGAAATAGAAAAAAGGCCTGGACGGCTGGACTGATGCCATGAGATCAACTGAATATGCAAATGTAATCCTTTGCAATGGAATTTCGTTTCATTTGTGTCCCAAATAAAGAAATAAAGAAATTTATAAATTAAAAAATATATAAATGTGAAAAGTGACTTGATGACATAAATGTTATATTTTTATTTTATTAATTGGGGAAAATCCACTGCATTGGAAAAGAAAACCAAATACATGACAGTCAAGCTACAAAGGTAAGAGACTAAAGAGATTGTGAGCAAAAACATCAATCAAAAGAGAAAACAACAACGAAACACCTATACGATAGAACACAATGAGGCACTGGCGAATCAAATTAACCCCTAAAGGACCAAACACCGTTTTTTGACAACATAGCGATTTTGGGCAGCTCACTATGACCGGAATTTTTCTTTTTTTTCTTTGAAATTTTCACATAAGATGTGCCCGAGGAGTAGCTTTAAGGTCTAACAATTTTCGTAACTTTTGACTACATGGTTAAAAAGTTATTGCATGATATGTCATTTTCATTGTTCGGCGGGCAGCCGGGGCAGCAAAAAAAACTTCTTTAAAAATCACTTTTAAAAAAAACTAAAATTTGAAATTGGTTCTTTAGATTTATATGTACGTGGGAGGCTTTGAATCATTCCATTCTGATCAATGAGTCAAAAGTTATGAGGATTATTAATTTGAGGGTAGTTATGGAATCTCTACTCTAAAATAAACTTTGAAGTCCTTTATTTAACTCGATTTTCAATATTTTTGAAAAAAAATAAAAAAATAGGGTGTAGATTGTTTATTACAACATTATAATCGTTGGGATTGACATTTTTCAATTTCATAAATAAATTCTTGACAATTTAGTGCTTTGAATCATTCTCTACCTCTTCCTATTTACTATTTTTTTCCTATATGTTGTACAATTCCAAATGATCTGAAATTTTTCAAACATGTAGCCAACTTGCCTTGAAGAATAAATCCAAAGAGTAACCATCATTTTGGACATTTTTTCATACAAATGTGACCTTGTGGAGGGCAGCTGCCCGTTTTTTCGCAGGGACAAAAAAAGGATTTTTGTCAATTCAAACGCTATTATCTTGCAATCCAGTTAGTGGAAAATTCTGAAATTATTTCCACATCTTCTTAAACAAGTTTACTACAAGATCCTATGGCTACAAGTGTTCAAAAATGTTTTTTTTCTAAAATTTGGCACTAGTATTAGAAATGGCAGTTTTGGAGCGATTTTGGTGAAAACATAGTCAAAAACCTTTAGGGGTTAAAATTAGCCCAAATTTTTTGAGTTTGTTGGGGACTATTGCAAGGCCCTCCTTGTGCTTTGAGCTATACCACCCTACCTGAGGACATAAATGGGTTTGGATATCTATCTTTAGAAAGGATGTTCATTTATTTAAAATTGAAAAGAAAAAGAAATTAAAACATGACCCCTAGGACTCTGGGAGCAACGTTTTCAATTTAGAACAGTAATTGACACATGCCCTCACTACACTAGTTGAAATTAGAGGGACCAAGTCTATGGTTGGGTTTCTATTAACCCTAGTACTAGATGGAAGGCTGGTCCATTTACCTTCAATCTGCCCTCAATTTGGTCTTCGTTCATCACTCCAACCCTAGATAATGTAAAGCATTGAGGCCCAATTCTAGGATTGAATTTCCCTTTCCTTTATTTGAAGTTGCATTCATAATCATATTGGCTTTGCATTAACTTAACTTACTCCACCTCAAATGAACCTCTACTAGCTCCTACCATTAGCTTCCCAATCAATCATTGAAGCTCAGCTTATAATAATCATTTGTCTTAGTTCCTTTAATGCCTAAACATATTGTATATAGTTTGTTTTTTATTGTGAGCCATAAGCTAATTGTGGATGTTAAAGGGTTGATATCACTCAAATTAAAATCATTGATGAAGAATCATGACAATCAAAATAAATTTATTTTTCCTCCTTTCAATTATTTTAATATACTAAAGACATTGACAAAAAAAAGCTCTAACAACTTTTTGGTAAAACAATTGTTCTTTGGGTTTTGTCTTGGAAGCTAGAGGAACTAAACATTTGTTCCTATATGATTGGATGTCAAATTACCAATACCGTTGAGGTTTGATGGTGAGAGCATGAGCACTATGAAGCAGCTGCAAGAAAACTTTGTACTAAATCTCATAGTAAATCACCATTGATCTGCCTTTGCTAAAGAAAATAATCTATTTTTGTGTTTATGCTCGTTGCATGCGATTGATAGCTATAGTTCCTTAAATTTGTTATATCCAAATCTAGTTTTTAAAGTTTACCACCTAAACATAATTAATTAGTCATATTGATGGCAAACTATGCCTCTATTGTTTGTTGTAAACTAGGTGGGTATGAGTCATCACCCCCTCTACCACCATGGAAACTAGCACCACGTAGGAGTTGAAGATCTCACTTGTGCTACATTGAAGGAATCTTTGAGACTTTTGAAAGAGGATCGTGATGAAGTTTGCCCAATAGACACTTCTCAAAACCCTAATGAGGTTCTAGTTCATGATGTGTAATTGTTCCTGCAACCATGTTCCAAAAAGAGGTAGCCTACATTAAGCAACATGTTGTCATTGTCAAATTTGCGCATGCTCTTCTGGCTATGATATGTCACGAATTTTGGATCCATGAAGTTGAGAGTAAGATCAATGTCCAAATCATGTTCTACAAAGATGCAGGCGGCTGATTTATTTTATTAGACTAGACATGATTGAAGTAATCAAACAAATCATACCTTTGTCACCCTACCAGCTTCAAGTGGGTATGACCTTTTCTCAGCATTGGATTCTAGCCTTCAACAAGTGTCAACCTAACAGTCTAGTTGTCCCAAGTTGGATTACGCTATGGAATCTTCCACTTGAATTCTTTCAACGTAGAGGGACTATGCTAGAGGAAGATCACAACACTTTAGCCCATGGCGATTCAAAATTTTGTATAGCGATCAAATACTCTAGTGGATATGTTTCAAAACTATCCATTGCCAATGCAATAAAAAATTTCCTTGAAGTCACCATAGAATATAAAGTCTACACCACCTCTTGGTGACACTACCTAGGAATGACTCACGAGGAGTCTACCTACCTCAACCATGGCATTTTGCATCTACCGACCATTTTTTTCACAATTAAATAGAGATGTGACCTCACGTTGGAGTCACCTAAGCCCTTGTCAACATTAACGTTGGATTAGTCACCATAGTTCCCCAACCAAGCTTTGTTTGTCTTCAATATTGCTCATCCTTCCAGTTGATGATGGTTTCAAAATGGTGGAATGTCAATCCTACAAACCACATCTGAAAAATATCCACCCTAGGAAATACAAACCAGCCTATCTAAGAGAAGGCTCAATGTCCCCACCTACATCCAGCTGACCGATCCAATGGCAACAGAGATAGAAGTACCTAGTGGGACTCTGAATTCCTTCAAATGGCATTTCAATTCATTACTTGTCCCTAACTAGAATCAGGTTAATTCCAGACCTCTCCATCTTCCCTCATCAACTGTAACTAGTTATGAACCCCTCTATTTCTGACTTCAATCTTCTTCTCAATTAGACCCCCATGTAGTTCCAATCCTTGCTCAAGCCCCCCATCTGACAATCTTGTCTATATATTAGACATCATGGATCTTCCATTCTCTAACATAGACGTGAATATGGAGTTAGAAGCTAAGATTGAATAATACATTATTCATCTCATTGAAGTGTAGGAAGAGGACCATGTGACCTGTGGGAGCCCGGAAAGTAAGATAAGTCTTGATTAGTGAAGAAAGTAGAGAAAGGAATTAATAGGGGTACAATTTTTTGGTTTATCTAAGGGTAATCTAAACACCTTATCACAATTAACGTTCCATACTAATGGAGTAATGGTAGATAGATAATTAGGTTAAGATCGGTAGTTAAAATTTCTTGTTCTTATTGAGAACCGGAATCGGATTGAGATCCGAGATCGTTCCAAATACCGGGGCCGGATTTCAAAATATAACGGGAGGTATCTTTTGGAGAGTTACCATTCGGGAGAAGAGAAGTTGTCCAGGCAGTCAGCAAAGGAGGAGAGCGAATCCGAATCCGGATCCGAATCCAAGTCCCAACTCGACTTGGAAGAAGAAGAGGAAGAGGAATCTGACTTGGCCTTGATTTCTCCGTCCAGCTTTAAGGGGAAGACTTCAGCTAAGGGTAAGACAACTAAGCCTTCAACCAGTAGAAAATAGTCACTAAGAAAGGGCGTCTCCAAAACCGAGGGACCTTCTCCAAAGAAAGTAGAAAGTAAAAGTAGAAGTATGAGTTCTTCGGATAAGCCTAGGAATAGTAGGTGGAAAGTACAATAAAGTAAAGTAGAGTTCAGTTAACTTAATTATAGGAAAGTAAAAGATAAGTTTAGTTCAGTTAAGTGAAGGAAAGTTAAAGCTTTTGAGTGTTAGAAAGTTAGTTGACAGCTACTTTTTGAGATGCATGCACCTAGACGTGAGTTTCTATGATTTTAGGATCTAAAGATCCACCTTTTGCGGATTGTCTTGTAGTTAGACAGTTAGTTTGGAACGATAAGGAATGATCCTGGTCCTCTCCTTTTTGATCCTTGGGCCTTTTAGGATTCCTTGGGATTAATATTTAAAGGTTGAAAATTAGTTTCAACTCCGAGCGTTTTCATATTCTTGTTTTCCTATTCAATTTCTGCAAAGAGAGCTTGGGTTTCACCTTCATGAGTATTGGTCTAAAAAGTCTTGGTCTAAAAAGTCTTGGTCTTGTGTTGAGGAGTTAGGCAGTATTTTGACCATTGCTAGTTCAAGTAGTTTGGTAGTGAAAGCTTAAAAAAGAGGAGAATTAGTCCCTGGATTCCTTCCGGATCCGTGTCCGAGAGTATTGAGGATTGGTTCTGTAAACCCTTGTGTATTCGGAGGGAATTCCATCTGCTGATGTTTCTTGGAGAGTCTTCTGAGCGAGATAGACATTCTTAGGTTAGGTGAGTCCTTGAGAGGAAGGGCAAATGCTAGCTGACGTCTGAGAGGTCTTGTTGCAACCGGAAGAGAGGAACTGGAAGGTAGGAGGAATCTCCTAGTTCGTAAAGTGCGACATCCCACTGTTTGGATTGCATCCGGATGAGTCTGTCATTGTAGTAATGTGGGAATTGTAGGGGTTTCTTGAGTGACCTGTTGGCGTGGATTATTTTCCGGGTTAGTTGTGAGGAAGAACTTGCGTCCCATTTTTTTCTGTCCTTTTGTTATTTTTCTTTTTAGTGAAATCTTCAGTCATTCTAATCATCTAGAGGGTAGGATTTACGCGTCCTTCCTTAACATAAGAGCGGACCCCTCCGTATACAAGGCTAAACTTCTACTTTTGGTTACTAATAGTTTAGGGTACAGAGCCGGATTTGGAAGAAGAACAGGGTTTGGACACTCCTTCCGGTTCCGCATCCGCATCCTTGAGTGATAAGTTGTTGCTCTAGACAAGGAGAGGCACATGATGATGACACTCCTCCATGTCTGGTGAAGTGGTGTGAAATTGTATGGGTCTGAAGAAAGAATATTTTAGAAGTACGGGTGTTCAAGAGGGAGTTTTCGATTTTTAGTTCCGGATCCTTTTTGCTTTGGTTTGGTTTTCCGGATCCCATTCCGGTAATTTTGAGGAATCTGTAGTTAAAATCCTTTGAGAACGATACACGGGTCATCTTGGGTGTTTTGTCATTTAGAACACCTAAAGGTAGGATTTGTGCTTCCTTGTGCTACGACATGACCCTGATTCAAGTGGTAGTTACTACCTCACCTCCCTCGTTGGCTATTTCCAAATGACCCTAGTTATCATTGAATTTGTAGTAGGCAACTATGACTAATATTGGCCAAGTTTCAACACTCTCACATGATAACAATGAGCTCTAATGTTTTCACCCATCCTTCAACAAATTGTCCCAATACAATTAGAGCTAGTAGAATTCACTCTAAGACTTCTCAGCATTATGAGACCAAACAACATTGGCCAAATTGTTGATGAAGTATCGGCTACCGATTCTTCTAAGGTAGTTGTAACCGACGCTCCTTTACTAGAAGAAGATGCGTGAAACCAAAAATTCTCCCCCATCCGACCATCATCGCGAAGTCCTAAAGATAAGCAATCAACATCTTTAATGCCTCAAGCTATCACATTTGTACCCCCTTCTCAATATAAAGATTCAAAGAGTCTCAACTAGACTCAATAGCACCCCAAGCCTTCCTAATGTATCCAATAAATAGTGCAAAGGATTGTGGCAATGCACAAGCTTATCATTCGTTTTTACTTTTCAAAACTAATCACTACAAGAGAAAGGGGTGTTTTAAGTAGTGTCCTAGACATCACGTCTTTTAAGTAACGTCTTTTAAGTAAGGTTTTAAGTAAAATTTTACTAAAAAGACAGTCTTTTTAGTAAAATTTTACTTAAAACCTTACTTAAAAGACGTGATGTCTAGGACACTACTTAAAACACACCATTCTCTTGTAGTGAATAGAATCAGACCAGGCTAATTGATCCCTTCTCCATCATCCCTGTTGATGCAAAAAAATACTAGTCCATTGCCACCAACTGTAGAGGGTCACTGCAAGAAACACTTGTCCTATTTTTTGTCACAAATTGGATGATGTTATCATCCACTATAACTTTTGAAGCACAAGTCCAATGAACATGAAATTTTTATTAGACATATTTAATTTGATGGTAATTAGATCCCTTGTTTTTTAGATGGTTAAAAAATTTATATTATATTTAAAAGTCAAATTTGCTATTATATCACACTTTGAGGTTTAGGGATTTTCACTACGTTTGGTGTTCCCAAATTGAATGATCTGAAGTTGAAATTCTAGTGGTCTATTCCTGCACTAGATGGTCATATGCCTAACAAGGGGAATTTTAAAATATATTATTTTATGTCTTCTAGGTCATGCAAATAGGACTCCCTTACACAAGCACTTCTGAACATTGAAGATGGTGTCAACTTCATTTTTTTGGTGAAATTTGATCACCATCAAGTCCTTAGGAATGACCAGTTTTTATTTTTTTTAATTATATATATTTTTAATTAATTTAAACCTCATTATTTCTATTTTTCTAGGACAATTTGTCCTTTTTTCCCCCAAAATACTGTTTTAGTACTTGCAAGTAGTCCATAGTAATTGCAATGATATTTTTACTTGTCAATTTTTACAATGAACGGCTGAGATTATTCTGCTATGTACTACACATAGTATTCTAGTGCTGAAACATAGATCTTGCCAAAACACTATAGAAAATGGTACGTGTGTGTTCTTGCAATGACCCTAGAGTTGACATTGTTGTCCTTAGTGCCAAAACTATTGCTTAGGCAATGGAGCTAAAACCATTTTCAAAGAAATGTAGAAGCTTCTGCTCTAAGACCCTCACACTCTAATAGTTGCAAATGATTTTACAAAAAACTTTCACTCAACATTTGAGATTTCAAAAATAAAGCCTCCGTCACTATGTTCCAAAATGATTGTAAAACTTTTCTTTAGTTAGATGTGGTCCTTATACAAGAACAAGTTACAAAATCAAGACTTTGCCAACCTAGGCAAATTATTATGGAGCTAGCTAGCCTCGTGGTCTACAACCTCTAGTATATGCTACAACAATGATCAAATTGGCTTTGGCTTTGGGTAGGGTGGCAATATCACATTGGTGTTTCCTAAGTTAGCTCATATGGTTATTCAAATGGATAACATTATGCAAAATTGAGGGCAATGGACCATCTTCAAAGGCTTTTTAGGTGGTGACGTTGGATTATCAATGTTTATGCTCCAAATGACTTCCGCTAGATGTCACCTCTAGAAAGTCATGATCCTTGAGCTCCTCCCAAGCTGTTGGTAGATTTTGGCAAGAGATTTTAACATGGTCAAAGCTCGCAATGACGAAACCAATCCTTGCAGTTGAATTTTATCGGTACTAGAATGAGCCATTTTCACCTTGCAAGTTTAGACTTTCTAGAGTCTCAAATGCCACCTCCATGTGAATGACAACCTTCATTCTGTGAGGAGCTTGAATTTTCTTGGGATAATTTCAAGGATTATAGGCAACAAATTCTAGCTCGATTAGATCAAGTTTACTTGTACAAAAACAATACATGGCAGGTACAACGCAAGTCACTAAACTATGTGATCCGTAATGACAACGGATGGTTTGATCCTTCTTCCGTATCAACAGTAATGGAATTTGCCTCATCTCCCATTTGGTCAAGCATGAGAAAAATAAACGCTACCATTTGGTTAAAGGAGGATTGACTAGTGATCAAATAAATTGTCCTCATCTGCTACTTTTTTTGTGAAGCTGAAAGTAGTCTCACAAGCCTATAGGTCTTTTTGTTGACGTAAATCCCAGGAACTACGTGGAAAAGAAACAACAACCAAGAATCTATACTCTATGGTCATAGCAAACCTATATGCTAACCCAAACGACCTAGTCAATCAAAACTCGTAAGGTCAACGGCCAAAAAGTTTGTGCTCATATTTACTTAAAACTCAGAGTCAACCTAGACCCAACAGGTTTATCACCAAATTCTACAAGCAATACTGGTCCTTGATTGGTGCTGGTTTCATTGCAATGATTCACCAATCTATCATTCATGGGTCTCTTTCAAAGGACATGAACAAAAAAACAATCACACTCTTGTACAAGGGAGGGTCTCCAAAAGAGTTAGGCAATTGGCACCCAATCATTTTGCTTAATGTAGTCGATCTGTAATATTTTGACTAAGGCGCTCCAATATAGACTGCAATCAATATTGGCAGAGCTCATCAACCCGAATCAATCAACATTTATCCCAAATCGGTACATTTTTGACAACATCCTTTGACTATAGGAGTCCATTAATTGGGCCAAAGAGTCTAATTAAAATAGGATTCTGTTAAAGCTTTAATTTAAGAAAGCTTATGATATTGTGTACAATTGCCCAAGCTTTTAAATTTTTCCTTTTACTTGGACCTTCAAGTTTTGGATGTCAATGCGTTCCTCGCAATTAAGATTTATAAGAAGCTTGAGTATTGGACTAGCATCTACTTATCTCTAATAGGACGTGGAGTAATTGTCAACTATGTCTTACTTAGTACGTTGTGGTACTTTATCAATATCTAGGATGGTTCTTTTACAATTATCAAGAAAATTCGTGCCTTTCTTTGAGACTTTCTAAGGTCAGGTTCCACTCATTATAGTAAGAAAAAGATTAGCTAGTCAGATTATTGCGCTCCAAAGCATATATGAGGCCTAAACCTTGTGGACCCAAAAGAAACAATCCATATTTTGGTTGTCAAGTGGTTGCTAAAAACCATGCTCCTGAGCTCATGTAATTCAAAGTTGCTTCTTTGTTACAAGATTTTAGAGTTTTAACCTCAAACCAAAAGTTCATGACCCTCTATATCCCAGTGGATGTTTCTCCACAAGTTCAAAGCTTCCAGAGGTTCAAGAACATATAATCCCATTATTAGAGCCTAGAGGCTGCTTATCAAATACATCTTTGCCACCCTGCCAAAAAATTGCAACAAAATTTACACCACTCCTCTATAATAGACAACATACTTCCTTGGCCGGTCACATGGCTTCTCTACAAAAGGAGCCATACAATTCAAGAAGAATGGCATGTGGCAATTTTATCACATATGGGACAAATCCTCACTTGACTTTATGTAGTAGAACCATGCCCATGTATTATATGGATTACACCAAATTGAGGCTCAGGCCTATAACAATTTGGTGAAGTCAATTCCTTCCAAATGGATATTTCTCATCATTGATAATTGCCAAGTTACTTAAAATTATGAATTCATTGGAATTTTCTTAAACAAAGAGGATCCTCTCCCATCTCTTCTAGTTACCACATCCTCTTAATTCAAGCCTTGTCCCAGTAACGGATAAGGCCTATTCGAATTTCCTCAAGGCCATGGGAGCTATACAATTGGAGTGATTTTACCAATTTTGAGACCCCAATCGATATCCGAGCCTTTTGAAGAACAAGTTGTTAATGGCTAGTTCAAAAGGGTACATATTGTATAACCAAAAGTTGGCCCCCTAATGTATGTAGAGGTTGTCGTTGAACTTTACTTTGACCTTGGCTGTTGGATTTTGAATGAATCTATAGCTCTCCATGTGTATAATTTAAAATCTCAAAATGAATTTTTTTTTTGTCAGGGACCTACTCCCTCCGTCCCTCTGTTCATTGTAAACGTAATTGTCCATGTATTTCAAGGGGAAAAAATGGAGGAATTCTTCATTCTACGCAAAAGTTTCAAAAATACCATTAAAAAGTAAGATTACTAGAACTTGCTCCAAAAGATAGGTCTTTGTGGTTACTTAGTATAGGAACAATGTTCTTTTAATTTGGTGGCCTTTCTATCCCATTGATGGCACTTGATTTTTTTTCTATAAGTTCTATTGCCCAATCTTGATAAATGAATTGAGTTGTATTCCTTCTTTGTTTTGTATGACACCATCATAAACAAGATCATAAAAATTCATATAGTGAAGAGAATGTAGTAGGTATTATTTTAAGTAAATAGTGAGGGAGTGTCTTTTTTTTGTCATTTACTTTGGAAGGAAGTAATTAAAATGGGCTATTATAATATTGATATCAATTTATTTTAGAATTGTTTCTAAACTTGAGACTATTGTGTTTATTTGACATCCTAGCATTGCGAAAAAATATAGTATACATGTGTATTTGCTCCATATATGCATTCAACATTCACATTTATATTTGTATTTATGCTAATATTCATATTTACAACGACGCTAGCATGTGAGCCTATGAGCCTAGGTGTAAACATGTACCCTATAATTATTGAAGGTGTCTATAACATACATACTTATAATATAAATATCTTATAACCATAGAAGGTGATTATAATATAGGTACCTGTAACATAGACATCTATAATATAAATATCCTATAACCTTGGAAGGTGTCTATAATATAGGTACCTATCACATAAACACCAATAAGGGTCCCTTCCCACCTGCGGCATATAGAGATGATACGCACAAATTAGCACTTGTTTGCAAACTCGGCCTTCACACATGCATCGGTGTTTGTTGCCAAACCCAACCCGAGTCTACGTGGCAAGGTTGGATAGTTGTTAAAATGATCTGTTACAGCCACTTATCATTCCGTTCCTATGTAGCAATTCGTATCACTTCATTTATTGTAGAAATTCTTAAATCTACGAAATGTTAAGATTTTTGAGACATGTGAGCAATGGTTGCTATATCACCTTGAATCCGCGCTTTTCCAATCGTCCTCCGTGCCCCCCCCGCTTTTTCAATCGCCTTGGGTAACTTTGTGCTTTTTGAATCGTCTTCCCAGTTTGAAACGTCTTCCTTGCTCGCTGGATCAACCTCACTTGCCGGATTGCAAATTTGTTTCACTCGCTCCATCAGTTTCATTTGTTTCACTTTGCTCGCAGTCAAATTGCGCTCTAGCTCCATCGATTTGCACGGTATGCGCAATTTAAATTATCAATTTTTTGGCTCACCGATCTTTCAATTACCACAATCTTGCAGTAAAATGGAAGCTGCAGCGGCATCAGGCACTACGGGAGACTCATAAACCTGCTCGCAAGAATATGATCACAACACACAAAGTGAGTTAAAAAACATGTTCAACTAGGGTATGAATTCTATTAAACAAGAATCTAATTGGAACATGCATTTGCATTGTTTGAGTACCAGTAAGGAACTTGCATGGAAGAGAGGTTTGCATGGAGTCCCTTCAGCTTGCGTCAAAATTTATCTGTACCTAGAGCTTGCATTAACTAAGTTACCTCTAGAGACGGACTTGCAAGGAAAGAAAGAGATGCAGACGACTATTAACTTATTGGAGTGATTATATTGGCTGCAATCGTATGCAATCATTTGTTCCATTCAATTTGTCGGGATCTCAAAGGAAGCTACTTCGCAGTTGAATCTTACCTTGAATCTATGGATTATCGTGAATCTATTTCCAGATGCCCCAGACTTCTCAAATGGTGTTCCAAGCCCTCACCAACACCGCACTTCATCCATATCATCGGGGAAACGCAAAACCACTACGTCAAGACCATCTGTCAGAAAGGAAGGTGTGAGAAAGGAACGTCAACCCAACTGGACGCAGATTGAAATAGTAGCCCTGATTCAAGCTAAAAGAGATAAGTTTCTTGAGAACTTGGACAATGTTCATGACCCAAATCTTATGCGTAGAGAGGCAACGCAATGGAACGAGATCTCAGCAAAGGTCATGGAGCTCTGCGGTGAACTTGTAGAGTGTGAGCGCCCCAAATGGTCTTGCAAAGAGAAATGGGGCACCCTCCTTGTGGATTACAAGAAGATTTTCGATCATCACAAAGGCACTGGAACGAATTCATATTGGGATTTGACTCCACTTGAACGTGTATCTCTTCATCTACCTCGAAATTTCCTCCATGAAAACTACGACAAGTTTGACGATTGGTTTCACGTCAAACCAATCATGAACCCTCCACACTTACGAGATCTTAGCCAACCTGGAGATGCAGTGTACAATCATGCTGCGACTGTAAGTAAACATCGCCCTCAAGACATGCAAGATTCTGGAAGTAGTGACATGGAAGTCCTAGCATCTACCAGGAGACACCATGGCGTGGATGTTTCTATCGTGCAGAATTCTCCAATCTGTCAAGCTACGACGACTCTTGATTTTCCAGCTTCCTCTCATGGTTGATGTGTATCGACACCCTCTTCTGATCACCTAGTACTCTCTCCCACTCACCTTGCGAACAATCATCTGGATCTTGTAAGACTCTCATCCTCGGAAGCTTCATTTGTGGACCTTACAAAAAAGTTTGGGAACACAGGCCAGCGACAAAAATCAGTTCCTGGTCACAAGCAAATTGCAGAGGCTACGCAAAACACTGGTGAAAATTTAGTGAAGACTATGGAAAAATTGAATGAGCAAGACTAGAAGTTACAATGGGACATCTTTCAGGAGCAACTAAACTACAACAAAGAGCGAGACATGATTGCTCAAGAAAATGCACGCTTGACACATATTAATCAAGGATCCCTTGTTCAGGCAATCACTAGACTTACACAAGTTCTCAATGTTAGTCTACACCAACCTCCTCTTTATCCATCTCGGTACAATGCTCCTCCTCACACTGTGATGAGTGAAGATGAACGTGTTCACCCCCTCTACCATTCTGCTTCTAGTCACGCATATGGAGTTGAAAATCATCAAGCTGATGTTACTCATGGAGCAGGTACTTCTAAATGAACTCAAGATTCTTGAGATGCTTCGTAGTAGGCTTGTGGTAGACTTACGCTGTGTTCGATCATTCATTAGATTGAGCTCATTAGATTCATGCTTTATTAGATTTAGCTCTCTCTGTTTCCCTAGTGCTAAGCTGCTACAATAAGTTAGCAAATTGATTCTCTACTACTGATTGATTCAAAGTGATTCTCTAATGCTGATTCAAAGTGAGCAAAGATGAACATACCTCTGTAGCATAACAATGACTTCAGTCATACCTTCATGCGTTGCGATGCCCAAAGCACCAATCATTCTCATGAATGATGAATGTGATTCCAGGCAACCCCGCCATTTGGTTCAGTTCAGGGTTTTAAATGAGAGATCCACTCATGAATTCAAGCAAACAAGCTCCTCATTCGTTACATGAATGAAGAACCAAACTTTTAGAGTTTTCCTTGTGTTTGTCATGTCCAGCATGTACCTCATAGCGGGGATCAAGCACCTTCTGTGAATTCCACAAGCAGCCAATAAAGGTGGACAAAAACAATCAGAAACATAAATAACATTCTATTGCACATTTGACACTCAAAAGTTCGTCTAATTTTGCTCCTATTCTGATTCTCTCTCCAGTATCCTAGGAATCTAAACTATCTCCATTCGATGTTTTGTAGGAGAATTACTTACCCCTGTTATATTGTCCCCAGAGGTGGAGTCATTCTCTAAAAGGATGGTCTGAAATCACACAACCCTATTAATTCATGCTCTAATTCATGTGATACTTCTTGCACTTTTAACACTCACTAAATATTTCTGAGATTTGCAATAGTGATTTTGGACCACTATAACATTCTTGAAACTTTCTTGACAGAACTTGCGAACACCTTGGGTCCAAAGGAAGAATTGGGGCACATCCAAAATGCTCTGATCTTCTAACATTTGATTTTTGGCACAGATCCTCGCAGTGAAAGGGTGGATATCAGCAAAATCCGAAGAACTTATTAGCACGGTGATGATTCATGAACACATTCACGGTGATGATTTAACCGATGAACACACAAGCACACCATGATTTAGACACCATGATTCACGAGCACACCATGATTCATTCATGATGCTCACAACATAAAGTTTGATCCAAATGACAACATTCACCATTACACAGAATTGAATGCAGGATTCTCCACAATAGGCATCAACCGTCAAACTTTCATTAGTGAAGACTCCACAATGCAGCTACATCATGAATCAGCTACATCATGGGTTTATTCCAATTGCAAGCTGCCCAAATGGAGCAAGCGAATCCACTATTTACAATCATCCAGGTCCCATCATGAATCTTCCTCAATCCAAGTGCAATAATTCCTGCAAAACAGGACGGGTACTAAAAAAGTAAGTGAACAGTACCAGGTATGAAAACTCCCAGAGAACACAACCTAGTGAAGGACACTGCCTCTTGGTATACCTATGATGTAATATACCTGGCCTACAATGCCCCCCATGATGGCACATATAGGAGGCAACTCTAGATACTGATTCCTATCAAACTAGCAAAGGACAAATGATATAACAAAAGGAGAGATTGTAGATTGTGAACTTATAATTTGAGAAATCAAAGTAAATTGCGTTGTCTGCCAAGATATTCTCCCAGTGCTTCTTGCATGTGTCTTGCTTGTGGAAGTTGTTGGATGTTTTCTTCTTGTACTTGAGCAATATCTTCTTGATGAGCTTCATCACCATTTGCCAAGCCTTCCTCCTGAGGATCCTGTCCAAGAAGAATGTTGTGCAAATATCAACATGACATTACAACATTTGGCAAGAATGTAACATGAAGTTCAGATTTCTTCATCAGCTCATGGAATGTTTGCTTGAAAAAACCCCAATGTGTGCTCTACTACACTCCTTCCACGCTTGTGCTTGCAGTTGTACCGTTGCTCCAAAACAGTTAATCTGCCCTCTTGATGAGGAGTCATGATGTACTGCAGCAAAGGGTACCCCTTATCTCCTAGAAGGTAAGGTGGAAATCCCTCATCTAAAACTGGGAGTCCTACTATCAAGTTGCCGTTTCTAGCTCTTTGGTTATACAAACCAGACCTCCTGAGAACCCTCACGTCATTCAAGCTGCCAGGCAACCCAACAAAAACGTCAAGAAATTGTTTTCTCGTATTCACAATTGTTTGATAAACCAAACTGTAGCCATTGGTTTTGAAGTAATAAAAGTCTTCAGCAAAGCATGCTGGTTTTGCAATGCTAAAATGCGTCCCATCAATGGCTCCAAGCACTGCCGGTAAGTCACAGTACTGCTTAAACTCTTCCATGTTTATGAGAGCATGTTCCCGATCTAGCCATTGAATCTTGTTCTTGAAAACCACGTTGATTCCATTGACAACCTGTCGCAATACCATTGAAACAGTAGACTCCCCGATTGCAAAGAACTTTGAAACCACCAGCAACGAGGCACCCTATACAAGCTTATAGATTGTTGCTGCTGTCCGAACCCTAATAGGAATGACTTTCCGGTACTTTGTATCCTGCTTTCGAATATGTGGTTCTAAAATACTTGCTAATCAAAAAGGGACTCTTTCGTCATTCTAAAATTTGCGATCCATCTCAGTCATCATACTCAGTGCATAGAAAGATAGGGAACCAAGCCGTAGACCTTGGCTTAACCCAGAATCCCACTTCCTCATCCAATAGTAATTCTGCATTGCAGATGCGAAAGTCATGGAGAATAGATGAGACAATGCAATCCATCTGTTGGAGCATGTTGTGAACTCGATGAAACGGTGGTGCAATCTCCATCGGATCTCCCCTCTGTCTTGCTGCGATGTTTCTATACTATTGTGAACGTTTTGCAGTAGTAAAATCAAGGCCGTCAAGAAGCACACAATTTCCTCCGGCTCTGTGATCATTGTGGAAATGATTCTCAAACAGGAGCTAACCCAAATCGTAGCCCAAAACGAGCAAGACCCAAACCTTTGGCTCTCTGCAGGCTTCAGAAACCACGGAAGCTTGCAAGCTTTGCGGCGGCAGCAGCGCCACCTTCTCTACACCAAAAACATCACAATATACACCTAAGAAATTGGCGCTCAATTTGAATATGCCGCCCAAAAATCAATTTAGAAGTGGTGCGAGAAGAATTTCGAAAATTTCAGCGCAAGAATCTTCCGGTCGCTTTAGTGCGGGAAGAGTTTCAAAAATCAATCTAGGCTTTTTTGCGCGCGAGAACGAGAGCAATAGTTACCACTGATTCTCTGGTGTGAAGACAATTCAATCCTCGGTGGTGATACGATTGGAGTTTCTTAAAATCAGCCCTGGTGAGAAGGCAGCTTCTTCTAACTCCGCAATATGAAACCCTACCAATTGTTTTCGAGTTCATCGGAATTCATTATATCCAGTTTCTGAATGTACAATGTGAACAGGATCTGGCTTTTTCAAAACCTTCAATTGTAGACCTAATTGCTCGCATGTTAACTTGCTCAGGTAGGCAGGGACCCTAATACAATTAGGCATCTATAACTTAAACATCCTATAACCATGGAAGGTGCTTATAACATAGGTACCTACAACATAGACACCTATATTATAAATATTCTATAATTATGAAAGATACCTATAATATAAGTAGCAATAACATAGGAGCCTAGACTCTTAGGTTCATGGGCTCAAGATCCTAGGCTCACATGCTAGCAACCGTATTCATATTCATACAAGTCTTTGAATATGTCTCTAAAAATAGAATTTTTTTTCATTTATTTTAGGGCAAAGGTGGTGGTTAACCAAAAAATGACTAAGAAGCCCTTATTGAGCTTTTGCATTTTTTGTGCATACCATTGTAAATAATTTTTTTGTTAGATAGGAAATGTTATATTACTAATTTTCTAGCACACTAATTTTTGCCTAATTAAAAAAATAAATTGGAAAATTATGAGGTGAAATGTATTTATAATTTCAACTTGGGTATCTAAAAAATATTTTATTTTGAGTATTTTTTCTAATCTAATTGTAGTAACATATAGAACTTGTTTAAGTATGTTGTGTCAGAATTCCAAATTAAACAATTCATCAGTTCTAACATATTTACGTTGAAACTTTGAAAATATGATTTTTTTTCATGGCTTTGCACTTGCACACTTCATCTTTCAATTTTTTTCTAACAAAATATATGTATCTCAAAGCTTTTTCAAGTTGATGAGCTTCATTGAAATTTAGGTGGAAATTTGTGAAAAAAAATTCAAGAGTATAAACTCAAAATAATAATTTTTTGTTGCCAAATTAGTCCTAGTTGAGAACAAAAAAATAAAAATGGATATAATTGTGTAACCATTAATCTAAATTTTATAAAATTTGTCTTGCATTTGAAACAATCTTGTGTGCACTAATGTGCAAAATTCCAAGTGTATGATCAAGGAATTGAGATCACAATGGCCATGCCCAAATTAATGAAAGTCCAACAAACACCCTCAGTCATTTAGGGGTTCATTGAAATGGGCCACTTGAATCTTTTGAGTGGGTAGTATGACACCATCACTTTTCAAAGAAAAAAAAACTTGCCCCCAAATGACCAAACCTTGTTTCAATTAACGAAGTGGTTACTTAAATATGTTTCATAAAAGTTTACAATTCATCTTGTAATTCAAGTACACCAATATCAACTTCACCCCTAAAAGACCCTTTGTCCTTTCAGGGGATAAGTGGGATTTTGAGTAGGTACCTATAGTCTCATTTTTTGGTCCTGATTTTCTTAATTTTTTTTCAAGATAAAAACATTGATTAGCTTCATGGAACCATAATTTTTTATTCCGATATGAGAAAGTTATGGACAATCTTGTTTTGGGGGCAATTAGAGCATCTTCTTGAAATAATATCTTGTAGGATTCATTTTTTAATGCAATTTTCACAAGTTTTCAAGAAAATAGTTCCACGTGGTTTAATATGCTTGCTAAAACAATATCACCATTGGGATTGGTGCATTTTGATTCTATTTTAGAGATATTAATAATAATTTTTTTTAACTCATATCTATTTTTATTTAACAAAAAATTTAAAGTATGAAATTAAATTTTTTTGAATTTATTTTCCATAGATTCTCAACTCAATTCTCCACTATACAGACTTAAAGTTCAAAACTCTGTAGTGCAAAAAATTTAAGTTAAGAAGGTTCATAGTCAAATAATCTAATCCCGCAATGTGCTGAAAAATTTGTTTTTTTTCACTTTAACCCCTAAAGGACCAAACACCGTTTTTTGACAACATAGCGATTTTGGGCAGCTCACTATGACCGGAATTTTTCTTTTTTTTCTTTGAAATTTTCACATAAGATGTGTTCGAGGAGTATCTTTAAGGTCCAACAATTTTCGTAACTTTTGACTACATGGTTAAAAAGTTATTGCATGATATGTCATTTTCATTGTTCGGCGGGCAGCTGGGGCAGCAAAAAAAACTTCTTTAAAAATCACTTTTAAAAAAAACTAAAATTCGAAATTGGTTCTTTAGATTTATATGTACGTGGGAGGCTTTGAATCATTCCATTCCGATCAATGAGTCAAAAGTTATGAGGATTCTTAGTTTGAGGATAGTTATGGAATCTCTACTTTAAAATAAACTTTGAAGTCCTTTATTTAACTCAATTTTCAATATTTTTGAAAAAAAATAAAAAAATAGGGTGTAGATTGTTTATTACAACATTACAATCGTTGGGATTGGCATTTTTCAATTTCATAAATAAATTCTTGACAATTTAGTGTTTTGAATCATTCTCTACCTCTTCCTATTTACTATTTTTTTCCTATATGTTGTACAATTCCAAATGATCTGGAATTTTTCAAACATGTAGCCAACTTGACTTGAAGAATAAATCCAAAGAGTAACCATCATTTTGGACATTTTTTCATACAAATGTGACCTTGTGAAGGGCAGCTGCCCGTTTTTTTGCAGGGACAAAAAAAGGATTTTTGTCAATTCAAGCGCTATTATCTTGCAATCCACTATGTGGAAAATTCTGAAATTATTTCCACATCTTCTTAAACAAGTTTACTACAAGATCCTACGGTTACAAGTGTCCAAAAATGTTTTTTTTCTAAAATTTGGCACTAATATTAGAAATGACAGTTTTGGAGTGGTTTTGGTGAAAACATAGTCAAAAACCTTTAGGGGTTAAATGCAAATATCTTGCAATTTGTGTGGTCAAAGTTGTTGAAGATTTTTCTACACATTTACATACTAGTAAGGTGTAAGATCCAATAGTTAGATGTGCAAAAAAATATATTCAAATGTTTTTATTCTTTGCTATAGAAATGGCAGTTTTGAGTGTTTCTTGGTAAAAAAAAGGTCTTGGTCCTGTAGAGGTTAATGTAGGTACCTCCATAACCGCTACTTTTTGCTATTGTCCCTAGTTTTTTTTATTAGGCTAGTCAAATTTTCATATATTCTTGTTGGCAAGTGAAAGGAGGTTTCATCGTCCCAAAGAATACAACATTTGGATAATATATGCAAAATTTTCAAAGGATCAATTTTTTGGGGTAAATTTTCTAAAATCATTTCCTCCACATAGGTACATATTGATTTGGAAATGTACACAAAGTGATGATGACAATGTTAGGTAGGGTGCAATTTTCGGTGTACCCACCTTACATGGTGACCTTTTATTTATTTAAAATAAAATGAAACATGACAACCTTTGAACTAATGACCTTTTCTTTTTCTTTTTTTTTCTTTTTACAAATGAAACGGACATTCAATTGCTTTCACTAATTTGAAGTTCTTTTGCCAGAAGATTTTGCAGTTGTCCCCAATTTTTCATTCTTCTCGCCACCAAAGTCGGATGTCACCTACTCACTAAACAAATCAAGAGGTGACACCTGGCTTTGGTAACTCAACCCAACAATGATGGAGCTGGTCATCACACCAACTACTTGTCTACTATTTTGATGATAAATTGGGATAAAGTAACCATTTATAGAAATATTTTAAAGCAGGACGCAACGCAGGACAGATCTGTACGAACGGTACTCTTTAGTACGTCCCCAGGACCGAGAAACTGAATTTCAGCTTTCCAGGCTGGACTCTTTGACCTTCAGGTCTGCAAGTCTGCATTCTTTGTCTGCGTTCAGAAGTGAATGAACTTTTAAATTTTAAATTTTAAATTTTTTTTTTTATACCACATTAGAGTTATTCGTAAAGTCATCCCTAGTTTGATACCCAGTTTTAAACAAGCTCTTATACAAATTGGTGAAAGGAGGTAAAGCAATCCATATGGGATATGTAAATGGTTGGAGTTGTAAGTAACTTGTGAGGAGCTCAATCTTAAAATAAACCCATATCCTTTGAGAGTTCATAAAGAACAGTGGATTTCATTATAAAGACAACCTCTCCACCCTCCATTCTCTCAAATTGTCAATGTACAATTTCTGTGACAGGTAAACTCAGGTCCAAACTTTTTTAGGCACCATTTCGATGCGAAAGAAAGTTTGGTCCCAAGTTTTGTTTTGCTAGTGTTGATTGCGCGAGCTTTTTATTTTTTCACCTGCTTTTTTACATAAAGCAGGGGTTCAAACCCCAGTTTTACCTCTAAACTCGGGTTAACTTTACGAATAACTCTATAGTAAATGATTTTTTCATTACGAAGTTAGAGATATTTTTGCAAAATTCAAGCTTACATTGTCAGTTGTGACTTGTGCGGTTCCCATGTGATTTTCAATTGGATCTTCATTTTGGCACAAATGTAAGTTACCTTAATAAGTTAAGCTTTATTTTTTCCTTTCCAGGTGACAATCATGCCAACAACTTCTTTGTTTGATAGGAGCAATAATGGTTTGAGAAGGGAACTTGGGAAAAATAGATACTTCAGTTGGATAAGGGAGCCAACCCATTTCCAACCGCTTAAGCAATTACGTGAATCCAGAGCGTAGGTTTCTTGAGAAGGAAAATTTTCTCTTGTACAGAAATAGAGTTTGGAAGGATTCCATAATTTTTTAGATTTTATTTTTGTCAAAAGATAATCACCATGAATTTTTTAGCTAAAGATTCAATTCAACCTATACTAATCATATAAATCTTTCTATTTTTGACCAAGGGTTGGTTGCAAAATCTAGTAAGGATTGATTGCAATATTGAAAGTCTTGTAGCCAACCATAATGCGCCACGACTACACCGGGAAGTGCACCATAATTTATGGCTACTCATCTCTTCCTACACAAAAGAAAGCGGTTTACATAGGCAGAATGGGGAATTGTTCATGAATGGTTGCCTCCCATACCACAAGATTGCATAGGCATTCGATTTGTAAGGCAAGTGGAGCAAAATGCAATCAAGGATAAGTGGTATGCAAGGAGGAATTTTTGACAAAGTTGTGATAAGGTAGTTTGTTCTAAAAGCAACCGAGCTCTAAGAACGACCATGCCACGAAGGTATGTTTCACTTTCTTCAATGTACCAATAGTGTACATTTTAGAAGCTCGTCACTTTCAATGACTACAAATTTTCAACTTCAAAAATTCATAACTAATTCCACAAAGGTCCAAAAAATTTGAAACAACTTGGGTTAGATGTCGGTTCCATTTTTCTTCCTACGAAAGTTTACTGAAAATTGTTTAGCTTCCCTGAAAAGGCAATCTGCTCTTAAATGGTCGCTTTAAGAGCATACTACCTTATAACTTACTGTGGGCTCCAAAACCCATTGAGTTGGAACTTTGAAGTTATTGTAGTCTTCCAATATTTATGATATCATCCAGTTATGAGATCCTGAGTAGGTGGATTCAAGCCAATACATGGAGTTATAAATTTTGCTCAAAATTAAATGACCCTCACTAAACATTATTAAATCCCCAAAACACAAGCTGAAATGTAAGATCTAACTTCGCCATTTCAGAACTACAATACCCACAATGGGCATGGGTCATTGTCTCACTTATGAGACTTTACATGACCTAGGTTTTGTTATACTAGAACGATACTTAACCTTTGATTAAACTTCCTTCTTCCCACGTTTGTCAAAACCACTGCTAAAAAAGATACCAATGCAACAAAGCAATTGGAAAAATAGTCTTTCTATCAAGAGAAAGAAAAATGCAGAACTAGCACGTACTAATCTTGTGGAGTTAGTGGTGCAAATTCAGTGAATAGTTGATGGAAATCAAAATACTGTACCAGGTTATTAGGATTAGTACTTCACATCAAATATTTAATTAAATTTGGCAAAAAAAGAATTCAGCATGTGCTATAAATAAATAAATAAATAAATAAATAAATAAATAAATATTTCCTCCAATTTTGTGTTTTCTCCATGCAAAGTTTAAAGAAAATATTTGATAACATTCCTAACATTTTGGCATTTGTTTTTAGAATTACTTTTGCTGAACTTGATAGCTGGGTACAGTATGCTAACTGAATATTGTTTGTCCTATTTCAGTACGTCGTTATCCTATTTTGTTGTTTTCAAAAAATAACAGAACACAAATTTTATCATAGAAGTCTTTTTGTGGCAACCTCTCTCCTAATCTCTTCTGTCTTTGTTAAGTGCTCTGTTGTTTTGAATGAGTTCATTTTGGAGACCTAAACCCAGTCTAACTTATTACCTTGTACAGTTCAGTTTGCTGCTGGATGCCATCATTTTAATAAGTAAAACAAGCCTGGATGACAAACAGATATAACATATGTCAGTCACAAGTTACATGGTGCCATTCAATTTTACAACAAATCATTCACCATTTCCAAATCTGAGTAACATATTTTCAAAAGCTAACCCCATTCAATAGGTCTTCAAGTCAAATACAACCCATCAGCAACCGATATTCATCTGAATCCATCTACAAAACTTTCTTCGCACGTAAGCCACAAGCAGTGTATACCGCCTACCGTACTTAAACTCCATGTAAACTCCACGTGTGGAAAGAGTGACAATCCTGTACTCTAATATTCTTCTAGATCATTCTGAGAAACTGAAATCAGACAATTCATACTCTGTTTCAAAGTACGGAAGCAAGTACCTTAGAAGCTTCACATATGCTACCAAGATCAAAGGAGGGAAATTATAATCTAAACACAAACCAACAGCTTCAAAAGTAATAACATTCCAGCTGGGCATGGAACACCAAGAAAATAATATAACTTACTGTCAGCGAGCATGTACACAAATTAGGTGACCATTAAAAAAAAGAAATTAACAAATCTAAATAACTTTGACCGATACAGTATGCAGTCAATTGATGTCCTTGACTTGTGTCATGAACATATGTCACAAGAACAGAAATGATCTGAAATTGTAACCCAGACTGTGACAGTCTCTTTTCAGTGGCCAGTTCAGGTGGCCACCTTCACCTTCCCAAAAAACTTAATGCCTTCCCCTTCGAAGAGTGGTGCAAGTCGCTCTACCTCGCAAAATAGGGGAAAAAAAGCTAGTAACTGCACCATTATCCGGTGCATTGGGCATTTAGGGGTTAGTATTGTTTGTAGGAAGGTTCTGTACTGTACATTTGAAGTTAACTATGTATGCACCTAGAGGTTGATATTACCACTTCCAACTCCTAGATATATACAATCTTGAGAACAGTGCTTCCCAAGCTTGGGTGATCATTGTCTATCACAGATGCCTAAAATGCATGTGCAAAACCAGCTGAGGAACAGGAGCAGAGGTCTTGCCAAGCACACAAATATCAAAGACAACAAAGTTCTCTCAAAAGCAAAGAGGATCATCATTGTAATTATAAAAGTCAAATTTGTCACTGCAACTACCCTCTTGGGGGGGCCTCTTTTTGTACTCATATATAAGTAAAACCTAAGCGGGATAACCTGCACAACCTAGTGGTCTCTATCATATTATGCACCCTGCTTATCTTACTTGCCCCTCGCTGGAGGAAATCTGCGGTGTATTGTACAGATGCACAAACAGTGGCTTTATTGAAATATTGAAAATGGCAACAAGCAAATAACAATAGCGGTAGATGGAAATGACACCAGATGGAAATGTCAGCAAAGAAATATCTTCATGATACAATGCTAAAGAAGAAGGCACTGACACCATACCACAGTGAGTGCAGGTATCACTTATGACAGCGTAAACGGGATCACTGATCCACGGTCATGTCGCACAGTAACTGCTGAAATATTACACGGGCTTTCTCCCAAACATTTTTGAGAAGCCACTGGTCAGCATGAACTACTGGTACAAATCAGATCACTGTCGCATAGCCCCCTATCGCGACTGCATCTCTTCTGGTCACGAACACTGCAAAAAATTGCAAATCTCTGCTGATCACCAACACTGAAACTGGAAGCCGCTGCAAACATCAGTGGACTTTCCGTCGGTCCTCAGGTTTGTCCGTAGCCAGCTTGTAAATCCAAAACACCTGATTCACACAAACACGTATGGTAATGAGCTCATGATATTGTATCGCCTTCTGAAGTACCAATCGGAGAGCACTTCATAACTGTTTAAAGCATTAGGTCACGAATGCCTCCTCCACTCACTCGTTTCAACTTAGAAAGCATACCAGCCATTACGCCCGAGACCATGAGCAGCCTGTGCTGAGAGACCACGTGACATACACAGGAGGAACAAAGAGGCAAACAATCTTTGGTTTAAGTCCGTGCCGGGGATTCGGAGACATTTGAGTTTCATTAGCGGAAAGACAAGGTTAAAAACTTCGGCAGAGTATGGCAAAAGGATGAAAAACAAGTTCAATAATCTCAAATTATAATACTCGTTGATTATTCTTGCGACCAGGGTGTGAGCAACCGTGTATGTGTTAAGAACATGGTCTATTGCTGAGAAATCGAAGGATAGAACGATAACATCGAGCACGGATGAACCGGGAAGCAGAAGCCATCCATCTGGCAGTCCGAAACTTATGAAACAATTGAATGTGGATTAGGTCAAGGAGACAAGAAGAACCGATTCCACGGTGGTTGGAGTGAGCAAAAGACATCGGCCAAAGAGGGAAAATAAGAGAAAGCACCAACGGAAACCCTAAAGGAAAGAAGCGCATTTAAAGGTACCAAGGCGAAGACATGCGCAACGACGAGTGCCGACACGACGAGCGGCATCCAGGACAGAGACCCCGGTGTGCCGCTGCCAGGCATCACTCCTCCCTGCTGCGCCATCGTCAATCGTCGCTTCCTGATTCTGCCTGGCTGCCCCTCTCTGTACACTAATACAAAAGGCCCAATACTGCTCGAAAGCTCTGTCTCTTCATGCATCCAACGCTCCGGCCATCATTTCTTCGCAAGAACATCGTCCCCCTGCCTCCAGTGCTCAATCCTCGCATCGTCTACTGCCGTGGCGACCACTTCAACCTGTCACAACTTACTTTCGACCTAATTGTTCACGATTTCGACCTCTTTTTCTTCTTCTTTTTCTTTTCATTGAGATCCGATAACAGTCTATCACTCCTTACCACAAAGGATAAAGAAGAACGCCCAGATTTAACTTAACCCCTCAGTGTCCTGCTTCATTTGGATACACCAAAGAGGCTCCTAAATTGCGAGACAGACTGAGACGGTCTCTTTTCAGTGGATAGTAAGTTACATTAACTTAAGCGAGAGACTGTTTCATCCAAAGCAGCAACCAATAGTGTATGGGATGGCAAGTACTGAAGTAGCTCTTTAAAAGAAGATTATTTGCTACATGTAATCCAGGGACACCACATGCTTACCCAGTCAAAATCAACATCAAAAGCACTCCTGTTTTAGGCCTTAGACCTGGTTTGTACTTGTTTTTGGCAATGAAATCTTCTTTTTCATTTGTGTCCAAAAAAAACTTAAAATTAAATCAACATCAGTAATTACATCTCCAAAATTCCCGATCCGCAATGCAGTCCTGCTGTTTGAGGTTATAATTTGCTTTGCTTCTGGGTGCCAGCTCTGTACGTGCAACCAAAATCAAACACCTGCTAATAGCTCACTAGTAAGAAAACCTCTCATACTAGAGAGTTTCTGGTGTTCTTGTGTCTTGTTCCCCAGTGTGAACATTTCGCTTCAGGAGAAAATATCTTGCCATGTTGACAAAAGTGAGAGGACGGGATGAGAGGACGCCCACATATTTGTGTTTTCCAGCGCCTTCGAGCATGACTAATTTATCAGTCTCCTCCACAAGAATTCTGCGTCATTTCCATTAGACAATGAATGACTGACGTCTTTGTAGACTTTTAGCCCATTTCAGAGTGCCACGTCCCACAAAGCGAGTCTTGAGCAAACGTGCTATCTTCACCACACTTGAGATGAATAAAAGTGTTCTCCGTTACATCGCTTTATACTCGTTGTTCCTGCTGTAAATGAGGAAATTTTCTTGCAAACTCTCCAGCATCCTCATGATTTCAGCTTCATCAGTACTTGAAAATCTTGCAGAAATGGCGGCCAAGGATGCCTACACATCACAGTACAGTACTATTAACACGTTGTTCATGCATTTAAAACAAAACTCCAGTAAACTTAGATCCCAGATCTCAGAAAGTTTTCAATAATGTCCTCAGGTTGCCTAAACACTCAAAAGTGAATTTGGAAACTTAAATAGAATGGTACCCCATCTGAAGTTGCAATCCATTGAAGCAGCGATTCCTCAGTCGCCACCTGTGCGATCCCATTCTCGTTTTCATCGGACTCCTTCAGATTTGCCGCATTAGACTTGACCTTCTTGAGCGGACCCTGTCCTGAAGGTGAACGTTCTCGCCCTCCCCTCCTTCGAGGCACTCTTTTCACATTTTCAGAGTCGTCTGCTAGCCAGGACGGTTTCGAAAACAATCCCATGCTACTACTTTCATCGATCTTCCCATCAGAAGCTTCTTGTGGTGCTGGAATTTCCGGACCCGTTACAACATCGACAACCGTGCAGTCCTCCTCTTCAACAAGTGAGTCCGCCTCTTTAGGAAGAGGTAATCCACGTTCTTCTTGGATTAGATACAACTTGATTTGACGATAGGAAACCTGTCAAAAGCAATCCACGCCTTAGTTCAGAAAGAGTAAATCGAAGGCAGAATTGTGGAGTCCAATCACGTTTTTAGACCAGCACCTACATTACTCTCACTGTAATGCTGCCACTGCTCCCCAGTGACTTCACCGGTGCAGGTAATGAAGAGGAACTGCATCTTTAGTACATTTGCTAAAATGACTTACAAACATGCAACAAACAGATATTAATAGGCTCTCGCAACATACATGCTCAGGGGCTTGTTCTTTGATTGGCTTTAATAAATCGGTTGATCCAGCTCTTTCCACAGCAGCACGGACTTCCAGCGCTATATTCTTTGTATAGACACATTCAGCACAAAAACGGTCCCAATCCACTTCGTAGCCTGCTTTGATGCACTCGGAAACATATTCTATAACTGTATCTTCCTTTATCGGTCTTGGCCGCTCAGGTAGGTTCTGGAAGTGAGTCCGCAATTCAAAGTAGTAAGTATTGGGACAGTCTAAAATATAGAACAGAATTGACAAGAACGGGTATCTACTCTCCAGGAGAAAGAGAGAAAATCATAACAAACCGAATACAAACGGAACAAAGTCCTTTGAGTCGGGCATTACCGCAATCGCAAGGAATGAGAGACCTTGTTCCTGCCACATCCTCCAAGCCTCCTCTTTGGGTGGTGATACTTTAGTCTCATCGCCCTTAGAAGAATTTAACTTTCCGTCCACTTTGGATCTGGCTACACTCGAAGATTGACTGGCATTCTCAAGGCTGTCAAGCGATAGACATAACTCCTCGGTATGCTTTTTAATAGCGTCCAGAATCTCCTTCCCGTGCCAGGTTACCAGCCACTGCAGAAACATTGCTTAGAATGATGCCATTCAAGACAAACAACCATTGTCAACAAGCACTGACCATAATTCACTGATCATAAATAATAAACTACCGTATTGGTTGAAGATGCAATTACATCCATGGTAGTATTGGTTGAAGATGCCAGAGGCAGCTGATAACCCCTTTTTCCATTAGGGGTTAACTGCATCTTCAACCAATACTACAACGGATGTTTTGAAAACATGTCAAAGACAAAGAAAATGGTTCTACATATGCAGTGACACTACTATTCGACCAAGTACTTTGCCTTAAGAGCAAACGTTATACCTGATTCACGCCATCAATATTTCGAAGTCGAGCCTCACTTGATGGCCGCATTTTGGCAATTTTCTGCAGAGCCTTCTCATTCAAAACTGCATAACTGAAAAAACCACACATATATCATGCCGAAGTTCATTGTCATGACTCACTGCATACTGCTGACCGGCATATTGAACAGTTACTCACTGAAACATAATAAAAAAACACAAAATCTTCACAACATCCAGGGTTAATCCAACACGACGGCCGCATTTTAGCGTGTGGCGCAACCTTCGTTGTCGAAACTCACAACTTGTGGGCAAACAATGTGAGAAATCACCAAAAAAGTATACACAGCATATAATTCAAGAGCACCCTGATAGTAGAGAAAAACTAGAATACTTACGGTGCTGTTGAGTTCCTCCTTGCTATATCAGCTCTCACCTCCATCAAAAGATGGTAGAGTTTGAGCTCACCCTGAAAATTAACGCAAATTTAGAAATAAGGTAAGAATGTGAAAACAACCGTAAAATACGTTTTTCAAGATGCTCCTTCTGAGCGCTGAGGAGCACTAATAAAGCCGCCGCAGTTGAGAGTCAGAATAGCCACACACAGAAATACGACAAAAGCAGTACAATTCAACATATCCCTATTATAGAAACAAAACATTTGGAAGTTACTAAGCAGGAGGCAATACGCTCTCCACAAAATGCCTGGTACTGTTTCTCCACAAACAGTCATTTTGAATGAAAGTGTATAGCTTGATCACTTGTTAATTATTAAGTTACCTCCGAAAAACCTTCAAGCTGAAGGTGTGTATCCATGTTCGGTTCTTTGGATGCTGGCTGAGGCAGTGCTTCATCTTGCTTGCCTTCTTCTTGAGCCATCTCTTGATTTATTGGTAGCATCAGAGCAGAGACCACTCCCATGTTGGTGGCTGACCATAAGAATTCATCACCTTTTCGTGCAACACTGAATACATGGAGACCATCGTGAGATTACGCTCACATCGCATTACTACAATATCCAAGAATGCATGGCGTAGATGCAGATCCAACCACGACTAGAGTTGTGTACAACGTCTGAGAAAATTTACATATTAGACCTGGATACTGCAAAGATCGCTTTGCCTGCTCCTATCAGTAGAATGTTGAAACATTCTGCTGGTTCGAGAATTAGATGACAATCATTAAGTGGCTCCTGGCATTAATAAAATTTCTCCCCTGAGTCTTTCGTATCTTCACAGAGTTTTAAAAAAGAGATACCCGGACGTATGAATGAGAATAAAGAAGGAAGCACCTTATCAGTCTGAAGGTATTCGCGATGACTTCCTTTAGATAACCTGAACAGAAAAGTGAAAATGGGAAGTCAAATTTGAAAGTAATGATTCAGAGTATCCCTTGTATACACATGACTAAGGATGCTGGGAATGGGAATAGGAAGTGCATCAACTGTAATGCCGATACTTGAAGTGACTATAGCAGAGAGCGAATTGCCTCCTCCAATCGTACCGAGAGAGAGGAGTTGATCTGCCAAGGACTTCCACCAATTCGGGCTCTTTTCTCGCCCTAACCCATGTACTGGCGATTTGTCAAAGCCATTGTCTACAACTCTTTTAGCCTGTACACGATTACAAGTGAGATCCTGAAAGATGAACACACTTGTGCATAGTATATTCCAGAATAATAGCAAGCAAGAAACATACCCTGGACCCTCGTAGCACATCAATGGGTACACCGAGTCCAAACTTCCCTCCACAGGTTTTGACAGCAGATAGAAGAAGATGAGTCTCCTCTGACATATTTCGGTATTGAATCCCTCCTGGCTTCACGCAAATGTCACAGTTTCCTGCAGTAGTAATCTTGGTATATGAATACAGAGGTTTCAAGGATTTCAAAATGAGCATACCGTTGGTAACACATGACTAGATACTCACCACAATTGTCAGTAGTAGTCGTCTCGCCAAAGTATTTCAGAAGAGTGGAACGACGGCATTCCACGCCAGCACAGTACTTCTGAGCTGCTAGATATGCCTCCATCACAGCTTTTTTCCTGGCTGCCTGTTTGCAAAATCTCAAGCACATGTCAAAACTAAATCATCTTATGTCGAGAAACGTCATGCCTCCAAGGAGTTAATAGTTATACTAATGTGAACAAGTTCAGAGTTTGGATGAACAAACAAATGCAACTACAGCCTCACCACCAATTACACTCAAAATCGCCTATCGGTAAAAAATCGCGTAACAAAATTCAGAATCCTGGATTCAAAGTCAAGGCAAGCAGACTCATATATGTAATCGAAAAAGACTATCCAATCTGCAACTCTGAGTGCTGGAAACTCAAAACGCTTCTACAAAATTGTATCTGTCTCATTGTTGCAAGAAAGCAAACTCTGGTGTTCACTCAAGGTATGAGAAGGCAATAATGTGCTCACAGTGGTCGATCCCGCAGTGTAGAATTCACCCTTTGTGAAGTCGCCCCTTGTATAATACAACCAACACTGAGATGGCAAACCATCTCTGCCACAACGACCACTTTCCTGATAGTATGCTTCCAAACTCTTCGGACAACCGTAGTGTATGACCCGCCGGATGTCTGGTTTGTCAATGCCCATGCCAAAGGCTACAGTTGCAACCACAATCTGCAATTCATCAGTTGAAAATGCCCTGCATCATTACAACGCATTCCGCGTCAAATTACAACACCACTAATCAAACAAGTTGTTTCACGACCAAGCTGATCTTTCCTTCGTGATAGTGAAAAGACCGGAGAAGTTCAACCGCATGAAGATAAACAGATGTAACTTAAAACTTGACGGTTCACAGCAGAGGAAAAATGAAGACCCGTCTATTGCGTGCTTACGACAACCATGGAAAGGAACACAATTTAGGTCTTTCATCGCCATAGTCAGTAGGCTCAAAAGAACCAATCACTCAATGCACTGAATGATTTCTCACTTTTTAATATTAATCTCTAAGGAGCAGCTGCGGTGAGGCCTTGGCTAGATATTGCACCGTGACACTACAAAACCTATAATAGAGATACATGATTCTACTACAGCAAAAATCACTAAATTGATGATGAAGCTGTACCTGTGAACTTCAGTGCGCATTTTATTGCTCATCTTAGCATGATATGGTCTTGCATCTACTCCTGCTTTTTGAAGAGCCTCCACAACCTGAGGAATAGATTTATTATCAATCTGCTAAAATTTGGACCCAAAATATAACGTAAACTACTAAGAATTTATGTCTTGTACTATAAACTAGGGGGAAAGGTTTATATTATCACCTCATTCACGTCGTTCACAGTTGTACAATATATGATTGTCGATCCACTCTTTCCCACATCTTTCAGAATCTCCCTTGCAAGCTCTTCCCTAAAAGCGGCGGTGCGGTTGAGTCCTTTGACTCCATAAAAGATATTCGATCGGTCAAATGACGATATCGCAGTAAAAGCATTCTGCAATTTCAGGGATTCTATGATATCCGCTCGAACCCTGTCTCATAACCACTCCATGTGAGCTGCAAATATATGGAACTGATAATAGTGGGCATTAACCAGTCAGTCCAGTAGAATAATACGAAATCAATAACTAAAACCTTTCAGCAAACAACATTTTTTTTTTAAAGTCTCTCTGTGACTTAGGTCAGAACCAATTCAAACGAAATGTAGACCTCTGAATCTACAGAAAAGCTTTGCAATAACTCTATGTGCACAAGAAGAGAAGAAGATTTCAGCACTTACTTATGTGTGGCAGTTGCAGTAAGGGCAACAAAAGGCACCTTCGGCAGGAAAGGTCTTAGATCGTCAAGGTTCTGATACTCATGCCTGCGGAACATTCGCCCATGTTCCTTAGCACAAGTTTATACGAATGTAGGATAAGCATGTGGTCAACAAACTGAAAAGAAATCCGATACCTGAAATCGTGACCCCATTCAGAGACACAATGGGCTTCATCTATGGCTAGTAGAGACACCCCTTTCCTCAAAAGTGCTGTCCAGAAACTGCACAACACAACAACACAAAAGCTCCTTCGAGATCTTAAATTTGAGAGAACAGGTCGTATGAGAAAGAAAGTGGTCGAAAGAAGTAAAATATCTAGCTTTCAACATACACATCTAGTTAGAAAATATTTCAAGCTAAAGGTTGACTGACCTCTGAGAAACAGTGCAAGCCTTCTCCGGGGTCATGTACAGTACATCAAACTCGCCATTCTCAGCCCGATTGTTCACAGTCCTATCTGTTTGAGCACTACCCATGTATTCAGCGCGAATCCCTCTCTGTTGCAAACCCATCACCTGCTCTCCAAACAGTACACAGGGACTTTTATGAATGTAGATAACATAACATGAACATGCAAAAGGGCCAGAAATCTCTCCGTCCTACACCTCAAAAGATACCCCACTAGATTATGATAAATTTATGATCATAGGACGTTAGATCAATACAAAATATTATCAAGCTATTGGACATTTAATAGTTGCCAATGTAATTTCAAGTTAATGCCAACGATACTAACTTCACGCCAACATTTAGTAAACACCATTTGCTTTGCACTAACATTAACTCCACATGAGGACTACAAGAGTCAAACTTAACGTCAGGGACTATTGTCAATCTACTGGGGGTGCCCTGTTGTTATGTAAATGATATAAAAGAAAAATAGTGAAAAGGATGCAATGTAACAAAGAACTCTTCACATGTAAGAGAGGGGAGCATGTATCATACCTGATCTTGCATGAGACTAATGAGAGGACTTATTACAACTGCAGTCTTCTTGGTAATGAGAGGTGGTAACTGATAACTGACCACATCAAAGCAACTCATTCAGTGAAGTCTTCTTCAACACACTCAGCCATGAAACCCTAAACCCTAAACCCTAAACCCACAAAAATGCGAATACGAAGACTGTAATCTTCGACCAAATTCAAATATTTTGCCCATCACAGATTCTACCACCCTTACGTCACCCAACTGGTCCATCAGTCAGAGTATTCGCTTACCAGATAGACTTCCCACTGCCAGTGGCCATGATCACCAAGCAATCCTTTCCTTTCAGAATTTGTGTGACCACCTCTTTTTGAAATGGACGGAACGAGGAGTATCCAAAAAACTCCTGCTCGAAATAGCCCAACAGTCGTCATTCACAAGCCCAGCAAATGTCAAGGGCCGTAGTGCCGTAATTCAAAACGAGGAAATGAATGCAGTGTGTGCAAAAGGATTAAGTGAGCTAACCTTCAGGACTTTCTCCATCGCTGCCAATATTTTATCAACGACAGCAGCTGTAATTTCTGGCAGCAGGAGGATCAATTTCTTCTCTACATAATCCTTTGTGACCCAACAAAATCCCTAATTATGTGAATAACAGCACAGGCAGAGGAGCAAAGGGAGTAGGATTTCCCAACCGAAACAGAAAACTAGCCCTAATTACAACCGCAACTGCAAAAACGCACGCTAAGTTAGCTACACTGCAGATTAATCTCCACTGAACTACAGTCTTGGCGCTCATTCAGATGTCCAAAATTCCATCTTCCTTGGAGTAAAAACCAATGCAGCACCGGCAACCATAAATGCAGATGATCTCATTCAATTCCCAGAATCTAACACACCTTAACACACCTGGGAAAACTGCCAAAGCTGGCAATTCAAATGCGAACGACACCCGCGTACGAAAGCAGCGCAGCTACAAACACAGAACTCAAATCCTCAGCCAGAATCAAACGAAACGTCACATTGACCAAGAAGCATCACATGCTACAGCAAGGACGACAACCACATCATCTCTGCACAACTGGCATTAGCACGAAGCAACGTTAAACCCTGCTCACGGTAAATAGGGAACGCACGGTGACAGGACGGCATCAGTGGCTACACCGTAAAACCCTAAACCCTTTGCCCCTTCGATTGTTGGGGAGATTTTGAGGCGACCTTCAGTTTGCAGTCCAGACCAAGTTTCATGCAAGATTTTCACGCCAATTTGACATCACAGCACTTGAATTCTGGACATCGACACTGGAGTCATGGCGTGTTAGTAGTGGACTCTCAGGTATTCTTCCTCTTCTTTCGTGTTGTTGAATATACGCCGGGAATCAATCATTTTAGCCGTTGCCAATCTCAACTTCAGACATGGTTTTGGATTTTCTGTAGACAATTGTTGGAGTTATGTTCTAGTACTGTATCTAAATTGATCTCGGCCTCTACTTCTAGTTGACGCATTAGCTTTAGGTTTTCGGAGCTTAGCATGTGAGCTGTTTTGATGTGCATCCTGGACAGTTGCATTTACCATCACAGACATGTTTGTGCATGATTTTAATATACATTCGCTACATAGCAGAAAATTCCTTCAGAGGTATTCTAGAAAACTTAGTCACCTTAAACCCTGCCAATTGTAATTGCCAATTGTAACACGGTTAGATGTTCTAGACTCCCTCTGCGACTGGGTTTTCTCCAAATGATTGTAATTTGGGCACCGTCTGCGAAGCCATAAGGCCATTCCAGTCATTATCTGTTATCATTACACCTTGTATTGAGCAAGCAGCATGTGAGTTGCTGAAAGGCAGAGAGGCTTGGATATTTTCACCTGAAGAGATTTCGTGTATCATCGTAGGATGTATGACTGATGGTGTGAGTTTCTTGGTCGTACATTTGTTGAGTGCTCTGTAATTGAAGCCGATGGTATGTGGATGCAGTTACTAAAGAAATCCGACTCGAAGGAGAGCACAGGGCCTTGGTTCTTCGTAACATTTACTACTGTGGCTTTAATTCCATCACTTATTCTATAAGAACTTGCATACCTTGATTTGAGGTTTTTGAGTATTCTTGAAATTATTTGAAGGTCATCACCCCTGTTGGATACATTGAACCTGAGTAAGTTTACAGAATATTTGTAGCAAACTGGTGTTCTAGAAATTCCTCGCTTAACTTAATTTTGCGTATGTGTGCGGGAAAAAGAAAGCATTGATTGAGCTCAATTATAAATCTACAGTGCCTTTTACAATTGAATGGGTCTCTTCCAGGGTGGATTGGAACCCGGTGGACCACCACTTGAAGCAAGACAAATGGGGCATTGAAGAAGAAAATCGAGGCGATACTAAGCTCCATGTTGAGATAAACTCTGAGAAGGATCTGAAAGTAAGTATTCGTGTAAGTATTCGTGTAACTTCAAACCAATTTCTTAGTCACAATTATTCTAACAACAATGACACAGCGTATCTCCTTAAATAAGAACAGTGATTCTTCGTTTTCAGCGCCTCACACACGAGATTTGTTGGTGGAAAGGAAATCCGATTGTTAAGGTTTTTAACACCGAATGATTCAGAGAATGGATTACATTATATGCACTTTCCTATTATAGGGACCAGTTTGAAAATGGAGGTTTCATTCCTCTTGTGCTGCTCTTTAGGAGTGGTGAGAATGAACGAGTCTTTTGCAAAATGACCAGGAAAGCACTCACTCGCCCAACGTGAGCGAGAACATGGCCTTATATAAGTGCTGCCATGAACTCAGGCCTGAAATCGTGTGATCCACGACCTCTAAGCTATATAACATAATGTATTATGGCATCACTGTATTTTAGACCGAATTGATTCAAAGATTCAAAAGGCAGATACTATCCAAAATAGTTAGATACAAAGTCGATGACTTTGGTAGATGCATTTCTTACGGAGCTCGCTCTCATTTCATGAAATATAAATACTATTTGCATCATCTGTTTTTTATTGAATATTGAATATTGCAGGGTACGAAATGTATGAGAAACTACCAGATGACACCAACTTCACCAATTGCCTGCCTTTGAATTCGCAGATGCCTAAGAAACAAAAAACGCCCGATTGCTGGAGACTTCTCGCAAGCAAATGGATATCCCACATGGAAATATTCCATAGTGACTGTTGGTAGGGAAAGTTCAGTAACATCTACTCAACTGACCCCGAGCTTGAGCTTCATATCCAGATCAACAAAGAAGGAAGGGTATGGATGCAAGGGATTGATGAAGTATGGCGTGATATGCTACTACCAATATACCAAAACAGGTTTGAAAAATTTTGAATCCTAAACTTTTTGAGCCTTGTCTGACGCGGAACATTCTACAGTAACTGATGCAAGTGCTTGCAGCAGCCGGAGTTGGTACAGTGTATTATGATGATTTCAAAAATCTATCTCACTGCTTCCCACTTTTGTCTGATTGCTTTTTACGGTGAGGATAAGTTTCGTAGATGCTTCAATCTTGGCCACAGGCTACGGGAGCTGTAGCCGAAGTTTCGATTTAGATTTACACCATGACACCATCAACAGAAAGTAAGGGTAGAACCGAACGAAAATGGAATACAATACAAGGTGCCTGTGCTGACTTAGCATCTCCGGAGATGCCTGTAAACTCGGTCAAAAGCTTCTTTCCCCTCGTGTTTTCTGGGAAAAGGATGCTGTGACATAAAAACATCAGGACTGCTGCTGATGTGGGTCCTCAGAATAGAAGACAAGCTTCAGTGAAAGACGTCAATAACGTGACTTGGGAATTCGGGATGGGGTGCTGCAGTAGTGCAGTGGCGATCATTTCTTTATATATACACAGGTCTTGGTTTCCACAGGCAAGGAGTGGCTCTGTGGGAATGTGTGCGTACAATCTCATGATTTTTAGGAGTTTTGACCGCTTACAATAATTTTGAACCTCTTCAATCACTCCGTCTATCAAATCCATGAACGGAAAAGTCATTCTATTTCACAGTTACTTAATTAGAATTTTTTTTTAAAGTTGTTCTAATTATAAACATGTCAATTGGCTAATAAGATGTGGAGTGACACTGCGATTAGTGTGGGGCTTGGTACCTGTGAAGGAGGTTCTCATGGAATTATTGAAAAACTGTGCAAACATCAATCAGTTTTTGAAGAAGTGTTGCATTGTTTGGAGACGTTAGAGTTAATCGTAAAGGAAAACCCAGTTTGAAACAGGGGTGTCAGAGGAAGGTATAACTAAGAATAGTACAAAAGAAACAGAGCCCCAAACTCCATCGGACCTCAGTTTTGGTGCTCCAAGGAATTTTGTCTCGTGTTTTTCATGAACTCCGGCTTGTGGTCCCGCATTGTACATACTTTACGATTAATTGTGTTGGAAGACAAAAATATTTTGGTCATAGCAACCACAAAACACAACAAGATTGACTTGCCCCAACAACTCTTCCTGTGAAAACAACTCTGCCAAAGGTGATGATTTTGGTATAAGTAGGAGGTCCATAAAGCACTTAGGCTCTTAAAACATCCACATCCTCAAATGTGTATTATTTGTGTATTTTGCTTTCTAATTGCACTAGCAATGTATAAATAGTGTACATTTGGGGAGGTGGACAATTTTAGTGACCACTATGTTTCAATTTCAAAAATTCATAATTAATTCCACGAAGATCCAAAAAATATGAAACAATGTGGTTAAGTCCTAAAGGACCAAAGGACTATTCAACTTATGCAAGAAATCTTAGGTAGCTGGACATGAAGACAATTTTAGTTGATTGTTTGTGAAATTTTGACACAATGTGTAAACATGTACTTCCTTGGTGAAAACATAATTTTTTTCCAGTCAGGCATCCAAATCAAAAGTTGTATTCCCCTAATAAATTTGGGTAGCTTGGGCAGTTTCGAATAGCATGTGTAGAATTCCTCCTCTCTTACTAAAATTTGGTATGTATATAACTAACATGATATAGGATGCAACTATCAAAAAATTAACAATAAATAGTGCAAAATCTCACTCTAGGAATTAAAATTTGTTGACCTTATTGACAAGGTTGGAAAAAAAATTCTTCTAACTTCAAACCCTATAATCTTTCAACCTGTGTTGTCAAAGTTTCTGAAAAAAATTTCACTAATTTCTATGCTAGTCTAGTACAATTTTTTTGGGTTGAATTTTTTTTTAATTATATGTTTTTCATTGTCCTAAAATATGGCAATTTTCAAATTTTATGCATGAAATCTGCCTTGATCCTTTAGGAATAAAATTTCGATTCTATTTCAATATATTATTTCAAAAATAATTTCAAAAACTATAACCTCTCCAAAATTAATTTCTAGCTCTTTAAATGGGCACTTTAAAGACCTCCTATCTTACTTTGGTTACATTTATTTGGCACCAAACATCCATAATTAAAATGTTGTTAATCCAAAAGTTTCTATCTACCATTTTGGAAGCATATTATCCTTCTTCTACATCAATTTGGATATTGACTTCAAAAAATATGATATATTAGGGGATTGTATGCAATTGAGTTCCCTAAACCTCTTTGGGACTAGGAAGTAGTTAAGATTTTCAAAATTGTAAAGATGTTTTATTAAATGCAACTTAGAAGAATAATGTAATGATGATTTTTAAACAATAGTTGTAAAATATAATTCATACTAAATCATATCTATATGGTTAAATCAACCAATATACAATACAATATTTTTCAATAAATTTGAAGCTAAAAATTGAAAATTCCTTCTAAAATCAATTGTAGATTTAATACTTGTGAGTTTCTCAAGATTTATTTTTCTTTGAAGTTCAAAATGTTAAATTCTAAACATAGTGATTTTTGAAGATTTTCATTTTTTTTTTATTCAAGTTGTTTTGAAGGATCATTTCTTGAAGTGGAAAGGTTATTTTTTGAGGTAAGACATACTAGTACCTATTGAATAATAAAATTTTGCAAAGCAAAGTCTTCAAAATCTATACTAAACAAATGTTGAAGAATTAACACAATAATTCTTAAAAAATCAATGAATGAAAAAAAATAATAATAATAATAATTGTATGATTGGATGTGTTTACGTTCATCCATAGTTCAAAATTTGAATGCTTGGTCTCTTAGGGGGTAAACAAAAGACAAAAACAAGCATAACTTCTCTATGCACTCTCTCTACTATTAGTCTCCAATAATATGCAAAGACTACTAAGTATAATTTTATTTTTTTAATTTTTAATTTTGTTTGGCTCACATAAAAATAAATCCATTACAAGAGAAGAAAGAAGAACAACACTCCCAACAGCAACAACCAAGCTCTTGAAGGCAAAAAACATGAATATACATTGAACCTCGATTGATCGATCGATCAATAGATCGATATAATCAGTTGAGAGTATGCATCTTTTGTGAGGGTGGATCAATGAATGATACATTTGGATGAAATTTCATTAAAAGCATAAACTAAATGACATTGTTGACTAGCCTAAACCATTCTCCTTATGACATTGGGATAATTTCTCCATAGATGCCTGGAAAAGAATTTAGTTGAACATGCAAAGAATCATTGACTATCTAGGAAGTTGCCATGCTAGGGGCTCCCACTTTCTACGGAAGCAGAAGGGCCCCTCCTAATCAGTGTTGGTTAATGATATTATGAATCATCATGGTGGGCCAACTTACCACGATGAAAGTTCCTTTTCTCCTTTCAAAAGTGAGGTATCATAAATAAAATAAAATAAATATAATTCAATCCCAACTCCCAATATGGAAGGGGGGAGGGGGTTCCTTGAGTTTTAAGGAAATCTTAGACTTTAATTTTTTAAACTAAATTTTCATCTTTGATATTATTAGTGTGCAAAGTGGAAAGGGTTAGTGTAATAAGGATCCCATCATGCACACAAAACGAGAGACCGTCATTTGGTGCAGCCCCCACCAGTCGTGGGGGCATGCCATCTCGCCTCGCCACGATGGACCCTTATTGTATTCAAATTGCTCCAAATCAGCCATATTCTTCTTCCCAAGCAAACTCCCTTGCTGAGGACAACTAAGGTAGGTACCCTCAAATGTGCCACTGACCTTAAACCGCCATTTATATTGTGTGTACATCTCCAAAATCAGTTCTGTACCTATATAGAAGAAACGCTTTTAGAACCAAACTTTGTTCCTTAATAACTTTTGCATACAGTATCCAAATGCCATGTTCTTTGGTGCGTTGGAACCTCCTTTCACTTGCCAACCAGAACATGTGAAAATTTGACCACTCTAATAATAGCAACTAGGCTCAGTAGCAAAAAAGTGGCGGTTTTGGGTGTACCTACCTTAGTAAGGGTGAGATTTCCAACTCCCACAATATTAATAGTAGTTGACAATCACCCGCTCTTTTGCAACTGATGGTGTGCCCACTCCCCAAGTCCCCATGCGAAAACTGGGATGTTGCCAAACGGGGAGAACCCTGGTCAAACCTAAAGTTAAGTTCCATGGATCGAATATCCCGGAGCCAGCGAGGTTTCCGAGACTCACTATCATCATCCCCTCAGCTGTTGTGTGCCCCTCAGCGGGACCTTTTTTCCTTTTTTCCTTTTGCTTTTGCTTGATGATGTTGCTTATTGGGAATCATGACTTCATATGGTCTTTGATTGTTTAGATCTCACCTGCCAGTAATGTACTTATTATTACACACCACAAGGGCAAGCCGGGGATGGGGGCACTCATGCAAGATCTTTAAGCATGTTATGGGGATAGAAAATTAAATTATTTTACAAAGGGACGATCATTTCAAGTGGCTGCTTGCTTACTGGGAATCATGACATCATGTACTTATTACATGAGTGGGTTTGCTCCCTTTTATTAGGGGTAGTCACGGCATGTTCAAGTGGTGTGTGAACTGTGAACAATGAACAATGAACAATGGAAAGTGCTTTGAGGGGCCAATGAGAAGTGACGAATATTGAACAAGCCGTAACCACCCTTTTTGTTCAAATGTTGAGAATGAACAATGGAGGATGGATAATGGCGAGATGGACGGATATAATGGAAAGTTAAGAGAACAAAGGAATAATCTTAGCTGAACATTGATTGTTCACTCCCAACATCCACCTCCGGAGGTGGATGTTGGGAGTGAACAATCAATGTTCTGCTAAGAATATTCCGTCAAAAGGAAGCCATCCCTACGCCGCCACCACTTCAATGTTCATTGTTCACCATCACGGTGAACATGCCGTGACTACCCCTATTATATAAAAAAAAATCACGGACATGAGAAGAATAAGGGCCTTTTTGCATGTATCGGTGGGTGGGAAAATTTCACAAAGGGTGCTACAGGTGCAAATAGAAATTACACTTTCATCCTGATCTTGTAGTTGGGAGAAATACTATAAGAATTGCACACATATTAGATTCCCTCAAGATTGACTAGTCTTCACCAATGGGGTTGTCCACCTAAACCTTAGCTTTCTTGCTTATTTATTCCAGCAATACAATATGTGGAGCCTATTATGTCTGTAGTTTGGATTGTAGTTGCCAAGCTACCCACCGGGCTTGTATGTAAGCCCATCCTAGAAGAGGTGAGTTAGTGTCAAGAAACAAACGACGCTAGAATGTGAGTGTGGAATGCAAGCCAACAAGCCTTGAACATATATATAAGTAGACGTTTTACTAATATTGAAGGTGTTTATAATATAAACACCTATAATATAGGTATTTATAACATAGATATGCTATAATCATGGAAGCTTTATAGGATATATGTGTGTAGATTCCTATGTTCATGTGCATATGAATCTAGACTCACACAATAGCACCCATGCCAGGAAACTCTACATTGCATTCTCGACATTTTATAGCAATTATTTGTTTGGGCAAGTTTGAGAGGCTCAAAGTCTAAACTCAAGAAGATGCCATTGGCTTGTGACCTATATTAAATAGTGAAATCAGAATTCATATCTATATTAATTTCTCGACATTTGACACTATATCAATGTTTATTGTTACTATACAAGAATGCATTACTTTTGAATTAGGTGGTATTGGAAGTGGGACCCATGAACCTCATGTGTACAAATACAAATATTTGTAGAAGTATTTGTTGAATTAAATGACTTGTAAAATAACTTTCTTGGGATAAGGCATTCTAATTATTTAGGCAATCTAATTTCACTTTTTATTGTAGGTAATATAAAGAGCTATTACCATTCATCTAAGATGGTGATGTGTATAGATGGAGTGAAAATCTCAATTAGTTTTGTATTTTTTGGCCTTGTAAACAAATGGAAATCAATAATATTCTGAAAATGAAAATTTGGAGAATTTTTGTATTTTTTGTGAATTCTCAAAGTCAAGATTGGAAGAAACTTCAAAGTGTTCATCAGGTGCATGTTTGGAGCGCCATTACACTAGAAGAAACCTGTGTTTTTTTGGACGTCCACTTTTTTGGACATCAAACATAACATTAAGATGCTAGTTTTGACATCAAAACTAGCATCTTAATGTTATGTTTGATGTCCAAAAAAGTGGACGTCCAAAAAAACACAGGTTTCTTCTAGTGTTAGTAAGACTCCAAACCATTTACTAAAAGCTTGTTACTTTAGAACTATGAAGCGTTGTTTGTAAAATATCCAAAGTCATTCAAAGTGAACAATTTCAAGTCATATTGGTGACACTTCAATGGATACCTATTTGAAAAATAAATAAAAAGGCGGACAATGAAGGATATAACTACCTTAGTCACTCACAAATGATACAATTTATGGACTAAGAGGTGCATTCTTCATTTCTATAATAATCTTAAAAGTCATCCATCAACCATTTCTAGCTTATGGCATTACAAAGTTAATCTCAAAGGAAAAGTAGGAACTTATTAGTTATCATCAAATGATTGAATTAAAAAAATTGTATTCACATTTGGACTCAAAAATTCAAAAGCAAACATAGCAAGGAGATAAACACAAAATTGACTATATACAAAATAGTGGTTGAACTTTAGATTTAATTGATGAGATGAAAATTGTAGATTTGAGTCCTATCCTTGCAATAAATGCTAATGTGCAATTTAGAGCTCAAGCATCACTCCCAAGTAGACTAACAAGGATTGTGTTATAGAGACTATTTTACAACTATGCAAATCTAACTATTACAACCTTCCAATAGGTTGTCCTACACTATAAACTAAAATGTTTAATTTAAAAATATTTAGAAAATGGTAAGGGCTAACCTAATGGTTGTAGGTTTAGTTGAATATTAAGTAATCATATCTTATTTATAAATATACATTGAAAAAATGGACATCACAACATATTTGGCAAGGCAAAGGACAAAATACTATGAAGGTGGAATGCACAAAAAATGTAAAAAATGTGATGAAATTCAAGAATTCATAACTAATTCAAAAAAAGTCCCCCAATTATAAATTTTATGGGTTTGATGTGGCTTCTATTTACCCTTACGTCATTGCTAGTCTAAATATTACTAAAAGATTCTTCATTCAAGATGGTCTTCATGTCAACATTATTATTATTATTATTATTATTATGGTCTTTCAAGAAAATTGACCAAAAAAAATTTTAACATAAGGAAATCCGCCTAGGTTGAAAATTTGTCTACAATACTTCATAGATACCACACCTTACGCTTATATTTATACGGTGAAAAAACTCGGTAGACTTGCCTACCTTCAAATTTTGATGTATTCATTAAACTCTTTAAATTTCTTTTAAGTCAATTTCATTTATAATATTTTGGATCAATGTTTTATGTTACATTTTTTTATTCCCTTCTTTCCAAGTTTCACTGAATATGAAAGCCACAACATACTTTTTTGGTAAACTTTTGTCAATAAGGCATGGTCTACATCTTGTTAGAAGTAAATATGTTAGTCTTTTCAAATTAAAAAGTGGCTTAGCGCGAACATATATAGAACAAAATTGGTAGTGAATGTTTTTTGATCAAATAGGTAAATGTCAATAGGGTTGTCAAGTCTAAGCACCAGTGTTGGTGAACCAAAACATGTTATTGACAAGGATAGCTTAACACACTATGAAATCCTAAAATCAAGACATGTTATTGTCAATGAGCAATGCAATTAGTTTTTTTGAAAAAATGATCGAAAGATGCAATTGTTTTAGCGTCCTTCTATACAAGACAAGAAGAAGAAATCATTGTTATGCACAAATAGGGAAGTTAGCCTTTAAAAAATAATTTGGCTATAGAGTAACAAAATATAATTTTGATATATTTATACAAAGTCAATTTGGGTGTATTTATTTCAAAATTTTGACTACAGTTGTGAATATAATATTTCTAAAGTCAAAGTCTATTGACTTTGTCCAGCAAGGCCAAATTAAAAATTTGTTCTTCCATCTTCTAATATTACGGTCTATGAGGACACCCCATTTTACGTCCCTACAATAGTCTAGTATAAATTTTAATGTTTGAGTTTCTAATTATTATTATTTGGTGCAATAGACAAGAAAATAACAATTTTTGACAATTTTTGACTACGACGTTTTCTAATTAATCTTGTAGGCGTTAAAGTAATGCATTGGAACTTCATACTTCATGTTTCCACCTCTAATACCATAATTATCATTTGGTTCATTCACTCTAATTATTTTGATATCTGTGTATTGTAAATTAGTTTGTGAAGCAAGATGGAGACCTAAAGACATTTAAAAACTGAACCATAGCTTGTAGAAAACTCAACCACTCTTTCCATGGGATGTAGTTGAAGAAACAAGAGGACTAAATGTGACAACATTGGTAGAGGTTTGTGTCATTATTGGGAGAGTACTATTTCCAATAGCCCATATAGACATTGATTATATAATGCTTCACAAAATATTTTTCTTCTACAAATAGTTCATTGGATTAGCAATGATGAAAATTCTTGCACTTTAAAAGATTTGTGATTGATTGACAGACAAAACATCATGTTGCATGGATGGGACTAACAAATAATTTATTTTACAAAAGAAAAATCCTTTAGTTTTGATTTAATGATCTATTTCACCATTCAATTATTTGTATGCAAAGTGGGCTTTGACAATTTTATTTATTATATATTGTAGAGAATGGAAAGGTGGGTGCTTTGATGGGTTGACCAACCCATGGACATTCCTACCCTTCATTACCCACCTACACTTTCCAAAAAAAATTAAAAAAAAAAATTATTAAATGTAAAAGATGCAAAAAATAGGAAAAAGAAAGGTGAAGCTCTAGACTAGTTCTTTACTTGATTGAAACAACTCCAGTGCACTCCATCCACATTGCTTTTGGAGAATATGTGGTCTTTAAAAAGTAAAAGAATTAGACTAATAGTAGGTGGATTTGTCTAAAGTATTGTTACAAGTTTTTCAAGGAAGGATGAATTTTTTTCCTATTCTTGTCATGGATGTAAAAAATTGCTCCTAAATTGGACTTTCAATTTGTATTTCATAACCTCCAACACCTAGTTTGGATGACCTAGGGTTCCAAATATAAAATCAAAATTTTCAACTTTTATCATCCATAGTGAATAACTAGTTTTTGCATTTCTCCATGGTGAAAATTTGGAGCTTTGCTTTAATTTTCTATCCTCCCAAACAAAGCTCCTACTACTAGTATAGTGAAGTCCTAGCAAGTGATGTGGATCTAAACTTCAAATAGATCACAATTTCCTCTCATGGAGTACAAATGGTTTAATCCCTAAGAGTCACTAGCATTTTAGAGGTTCAAAACATCATTGCTTTTGAAATGTTATAGGTCTTAATTTCACTAATGTGTAGAAATCTCAACCATATAATCTTGTAGTGTACGTATTGTAGATGATGTGCATCAAATTTGGAGTCATTTGGCCTCATAGATTGCAAAATTATAATGTTTTAGTGTTGAAAAAGGATGCTGAAATTTTCATAGCAATACATTAGAGGTGAAATTCAATTTCTAAACCTTTTGAAATGAAAAAACTTTAAATTATAAAGTGCTTCAAAACCAACATATGGACACACCGGTGGAAAAAAAATCATTCAAATGACTCAATGTGTTTACAAAATGGCTTTCAAATGTAAAAAAAAAGCAAAAATAAATTGCAAGAAAATCATCTAAGGCTGAACCTCCTTCTACCAAAATGCTTCTCACTCACTCGTAACTTTTGGAATTCATATGAAACTTCAACCACACAAACTAGACTAATATGCGCAACTTTTTCAAATTTTCTTATTGAAAATAGACACCATATGAAGAAGAAACAAGCTGATAAAGTTCACTATAATCCAAAAATGTCCAGATTTCAAACTTCCAATTGCTCCCAAACATTCAAAACACCTTGGATTGAAACGAAAATTTTACCACAATAACTAGACTTTAAGGAAATCTTACTCAACATATTCTATTGAAAACAAACATTGGATGAAGGAGATACAAGCCCTCACAGTTGTAGCCATCAATATGCAAGTTCACTTGGTGAACTTAAATTGAACTTGTGAAATTTGAACGGCTCCCAAAAAATCAATACATGTTGGATTGATGTGAAAACTTTACCACATAAACTAGAAGAGACTGTGAATTTTCCAACAAGTTTTTATTAAATTTGGTCACTGGATGCAAAAGCTGAAATACTTTAAATTGGACTTTCAGACCATGTAGGGACACTTTTGGTCACCTGGGACACTTAGGAGTTAAGTGCATTCAACTCCTATGACATTCAAAAATAATAGGGAATATACAATCATGTAAAATTTTCTTGACATGTAATTCAAAATTTGCTACAGTAGTCAGTGGAAAGTCACCTATAAATAATTTCATTAAATCTTCATAAGTGGAGACCATATGCGAGTTAATCTTTAACCCCCAAATGATCGAGGCACCAAATTTTGGTGTTGACAATACTTTGAAGTTAAATAAAACTTTATCAAGTTTCTATTTTTAATAGATTATATTTTTGAATTTTTTTTGGAAGTCTAGTATCAAAAATCAGATTTTGAAAATGATTGGTTATGATTTTTCTATTCAAGATTTTGTGCAAGGGTTTCCATTGCAATCTTGACTTTCCGTAGTGTTGAGAGCTCTTAGAAATGGGCCTCAAATACACTAGATCTTGGAGAAAAAATCACATTAGAAATTCATTTAAAAAATTGTAGAGAAGATTTTGAGAAGCCATAAATTAATTGGGGTTATGCTTGTTAGGCCTTTTATCTTCATATTTTCTTGGTGAACAAATTTTTAGATTTGACATAAGAAAAGTGGACAAACTTTAAATCACTTTTGCAATTTTAACAACCTCAGGATCAAGCATTATAATCTTTCAATCCGTAAGTGATATTGTTGTCTTTTTTTTACCTATGTGGTTTCTAACATGTCTAGTTGGAATTTTTATGGTTACAATTGAGTTGAAGTCCATATTGTGGATGTTAAATAGATTGTTTTATAACAATGTTTTATCTAATTCTTTTTTCATTTTCTAATGCATTAGCACCTAAAAATTTCTCTGAATTTTAGCATATTTGTGCTTATATTTTTATACATATATATATTATTTATCTCAATTCATCAAATTCATCATAGAGAAAGTTTATAAAAAAAAAGTTAAGCATAGGCTTGGATCATTGAGAAGTATTGTCATTAAAAAGGTCCCAAAACCTCTCTATTCATCATCCATAATTAGGAAGTTGGGGTGCTAAGGAGATAAAAGTTATGCTTGAATGGTTAGTTTCATTAAAAAGGTGGTATTATTGCACCATTTTGACGGTGTGACATTTTGACCATCTAAGACTCATATAGAGTTTAGAACAGGCGTTTTGAAACATCTAGGACATGTATAGGTTTTAGGACGGCCGGTCTAAACTGTAAAACCTTTTATTTCTACTTCTTCATTATTTTACTTTATTTCTATCTTTAATTCTTATTTTCTTATTTTTATTCCTATTTTTATTTCTAGGGGAGTTTCTATTTCTAAAGGAACACTTCTCATCTTTAATACACTATGACTACGAGATTATGGCATGACTTTATTTTACATTAATATTTTAATTTTATATATTGTTCAATTTTAAAATTTATACACAGAAAAATCTTTCACTACTAAACATTGTTCTTTCTAACATATTTATGGAAAAAAATTTAATCATTAGAATGTATTAACTATAACATATACACATGGAAGTTTTTTATTACAAAAAGACAGTTGCTAACATGTGAACCTATAATCTTGAGCCCATGAGCCCAGGGTTGCTATTTTGTGAGTCTCCAAGTGTGAGCCTGTGAGCCCTTGAGCATAAATTTTTTTAGAGATTCCATTTTAAAAATTTGATCAAAATTTATTATTTTTGGTAAATTTTAGTATCTACTACCATGAACCTATTACTGTGAACCTATTATTGTGGTTCCTTCAACAACCTTAAAGTGCTATTTATTGGACCTTGCTAGATTTTTAGGAAAAAAAATTGGTTATTAATTAGCATTCATTTGAAATTGACTGAGGTTGTTTCATTGAAATTTTAATTTTTATAATCACTCCCCTCTTAGAATTAGACTCCTCTCGGTGCCAAGAAGGACCCCCTAGGCGCGAGGAGAATAAAAAATTTATTTAAAAACAAAAAAAATTTAAACTTTAAAAAAAAAAAAATCCCCTGCAAGTAGGGGCTCTCCTTGGCACCGAGGGGAGCCTTCTAGCCGCAAGGGAAATAAAAATTTAATTTAAAAAATAAAATAAAATATAAAAAATAAAAATTCCAGAGGTAGGGGCTCCCTTGGCGCCGAGGGGAGCCCAATTAAAAGAGGGAAGTGAATGCTCAATCTTCTTATTGGTGCTGAAAAGTCACACAAGTGAACAATGATCAACTAATCAACAATTTGGTGTAACTAAGCTCAATCCTTATAGAAATGATCCCTATCAACCAAATATTTTCTTCCAAAATCTTAACAAGTCCAATTATTAGATCATCAAGACAGAAGTATAGGTACCTTCCATCGGCCCCAAGAGGATCCACACTACTACAAGATAGTGATCAATAAAAATGAAATTTGGTACACCTAAGCTATTTCTACATATAATGAGTTTCTATTAACAAATTTTTGTTTCTAAAATCTAAACAAGTCTACAGACTTACAAATCAAGACAGAAGTATTGATACCCTCCCATTGACTTCGGAAAGATCCATGATGCTACAAAACAATGATCAACCAAAATAAAATTCAATGCGACAAAGAGCATTAGATATAAAAATGATTCTTATTACAAGCTTTTTTCCTAAAATCCAAACAAGACCAACAATAATCATGCATCAAGAGAAAATTATTAATACCCTCCCATCAACCATTCAACTTGAGGGGATCCACGTTGCTATGGGATAGTAATCAATCATTATTCTATATGAACTTATTTCCATCTCCATTCATCTTTCACATCAATTGAGTTCATCATTTTCATAATGTTTACTTCTAATATTTTAAACAACAATGAAAATTCTAATTTTCATCTGAATTCTACAAAATCACGATAATAGGTTCACGGTAATAGGTCTATAATAGATATGAAAATTTACTAAATATAGAAATTTTTGATCAAAAATTTTAGATGAAATTTATTTGTAGAAATATTCTTAAGTTTTCTAGTACTTCTTTAAATTTTTGAGCTCACCGCTTGCAGAATCCCTACTCACCGCTCATGGGTTCATGCTCGCAGGCTCACAAACTAGCACCGCTGCCCATGAACCTAAGCACCTATGTTACAAGTACATGTCATGGTTATTAGGTCCTTATGTTGTAGGTGCATGTATTATAAGCACCTTCAACAGTTGTAGGGCAGTACCCACTTATACCTAGGTCCAAGGCTTGTGGGCTCACATTTCTAGGCATCGTTGATTACAAAAACAAAATTGTTCTACATACATGAAACCGTCTCAATTCCAAGATTATTTATTTTAAATTGTGTATGGAAAGTTAGAGCTTTTTTTCTTTTAATCAAAAGAATGATTTGTTCCTTACAGTATGCATCGTGTAATCATTTTAAACACATGAATAAACTTAGCCACCTTTTTTTAAATAAATACTATAACACCAATGTCTGCCACACAAGTTCAAGCTACACTCCTTCTCTGTACGGGTTTCAAGCTTCTCCTGTAGCGAGGTTTTTTTCAATTTTGGTTTGCTTGCAGGGGCCGTGGTCGGTCGTCTGCGTAAGCTTACTGGTTCAATAGACTGGGGGCATTCATTCATGGATAGCCTCGCCCTATCTCAGTGCAAACCCAACAACACGTCAACACATGTTGTCATACAATTGAGTGTCCACGAAGAGTGTGAGTCCAACTTTTTATTTATTTGGATGATGCTGGGTTTGGGAATATGAGCTTGACTCCTCCTTTGACCTAAAACTTGGAGACGGCGCCCCGGGCGTTAGATGGATGGATGGATGGATGTAAGTTAGTTTTTAAGGAAATTGCCTTGTGAGGACACTTACTGACTGTACTTACTCCCCGTGTAGGTGATGGCCATCACTCTACTGTATCAATGACAAGCAGCTCCATGCACATTTTTTCAGTTTGGGAAGCTTCTTTCACCCGGTCAAAATTTTAGCCCTCGAAGGACGGGGAGGTGGAAGGACGGGGAGGTGGAAGGACGGGGAGGTGGAAAAGGAGTGGTAAATGGATGACTTCATTGTTCACTATAGAAAAGAAAAGAAAAATTCATCTATGGGTTCTGTGAACGGAGCATTTGGATGACTACCTTGGTCAGAGGAGGTTAAATCCTTTTGAAGGGTTAGTAGGCAAAATTTGACTATTCTCCAAACCTTGCAAAAAAAATTCATCAATGCTTTGTTTCAAGTGGAGGGAGGGGGGGAGGATATTGACACATTTTAAATAGGGGGAGATGTAAATAACATTGTTTTCTAATGAGGTAGGGTTTTTTTTGCGTGGTTGAAAAGGCGACCCCTACAGTGAACAAAATTATCTTCTATGGCTCCTCAATTAGTCCCAATCGTTGAATTAACTGATGAATCCCTCCCATGTATCTAGGTAGGCATAATACCTTCCTAACATGGCCAGAGGATCATTGCATGGTTATACAATGTTATGTATATATGATGAGTCATGAACACACGCGCAAAGAAGGGGCTCTTTCTTTCCCATTAATTGTGTTTTTTTTCATTTGTAAAATTCTTGAATTCAAGTTTTCAAATGAAATGTGGGCCGTTGTACTTAGAGTTGTTCCATGAATAGTGATATTGTAGATGGACTTTCAATCTTCTTAATAAGAATCACTAAGGTAATTGCACATAACACAACCATTTTTTTTCAAGCCAACAATTTTGAACACAATTCAAGAAAAAACAAACGCATGTACAAGTGTTAACACAAGTGTTAGAAATTAAAAGCACAAGTGAATTCAATTGGTTTGAGAAATTTTAGAAAATACATGAATTACTTTCATTAGTTGTTCATATAACTTTTCAACTTTCATTGGTTCCTTTTGAAAACTAGTGATGAGTTTTAGCAAATGGTGTCATATTTGGATCAGCAAGTGGCAAATTGTGTAAAACTCTCTTCAAGCTCATGACAATGGTTGGTGTTGCAAAAAAGTGAGGATACATTAGTACAGAATGAATTGTTTGAGCACCAAATAATAGTGTCAAGCTTGATGTCAAGGCATATATGGGCATTTATAGGCCTAATACTATTCTTTATTGCTTAAACAATTCATAATCTACTACTTAATGTTATACATGCTTTGCAAGTTACAACCAATCCACAGAGCCTAATTCGGTGCACTAATTTATCCTATTAATGTGTGCAATACAAAATTTATCAAAAGCATACTATATAGAATTTGTATACATTAAAATATTATACAAATTTTCACTAAAATCCTTGTTTATGAATCTTTTTTTAAATCTTATTTTATTAAATGGTATAAATCAACGTAGTAGTTTAGGATTTGATTCTTTCTTTGGTGTAGGGTTTAAGGCTATAATATCCCTCAACTATTGTAAAAGAGTAGTGAAATATAAAGTCACGTGAATGTTGTGATGATTTCAAGAACTACCAAGGTACCTTTAAACACCAAATTTCAAAACAACTTTTTGAATATTATAAATAGAGGATTTGATCTATTTATAAGAAACCTTTAATATAAATCACAAGAAGGATTCTCTTTGTGTTGTTATTTTTAATTTTATTTGAGATCTTATTTTGATTGTAGATTGTGGTATAGATCAAGTGTAATGCAATGCAATGGCAGTATGTACTCTCGATGTTGGATACTCAACAAGCTTTGTTTCCTAGTAACCTCAGCCCTTGGAATTGGATAAGATCTATGTATGTTCTTTACTCATTTTTCTTTTTCACTAAATTTTGATAATTGTAAAATGAAGAATACAATTTGATTGTATGCATTTAAAATACATGCCTAACTCTATAATTAGTTTCATTAGATTTTTGAGATTTCTATTTTGAAAAAAACAATGTAAGAAGATTTGTTTTTGCTCTAAGTAACATTATTTGGCAATGGTAGTGTGGTGTCTTGAGGTTCATGGAGAAAATATGACCTATTCATTGACACGAGAAAAATAGCTAATGAGAAAGAGAAATTTTAAATGGTGTCAAATATTAGGTTGCGATATATATTTCTAGCATCATATTTGGTTAAAAAAAATTTAATCCTTAAAGGACCAGTATGTTTAGAGGCCCAAAATTGCTTCAAAATACTTGTCTCCAAAGCAAGGTCAAAATCTTTACCAATGTTATTTTTTAATAAATCCAACCATAGAACCCTTTGGCTAACTTGTTGAAGTACATTGTTCCAAAAAATTTAAATGAATTTCCCCACCAATTGCAAGTTCAATGTGCCTCAATTTCTAAAAGGTGAAGTTTTGTCTTTCATAATAAAAAAAACTTGTATGTCCTATTACTTGTGTATTTAGTCAAAATCTGGAAAATGGGTTGAAACCATATGTAAAAAAATTTAACTAAAGAAACTTTTATACTAACCTTTGATAAATTGTAAAGTGAAACTACTCCCTCTGTCCCACTAAAAAACTCTTCAATTTATTTTTTTGAGGAATTAACTGTATTTATAGTTATAGTGCTAGCAATACATGTATTCAAGAACAAATAAGCTATTATTTAGATCTATGCAAAATCTCTAGCTTAGGCATTGTCATTTGGGCACCTAAAATCCATGTGGAAAGTACAATATTTGAGCATAATTTGTAAATGTTGCTAGCTCTGTCATTTTTAATGATTTAAAGGATGGCGGCAGCAATAGAGTTCTGGAAATGTGTTTCCCAACCTAAATATGTGCAATAAAAAAAAATAGCCACTTTACAAACAAATTTTTATAGTGTTAATTTGGTTACTAAATGCATAGTCAAAACTACTATCTAAAGAAGCAATTTGTACAAGGTGCCTTATATGAGCAAGACCAAACTTGCTAGGTCAAAAGAATGCTCCTAGATTGTTTCACTTGCCCCCACAAAGTTGTTCAATACGGCAAACATTTACTCAACATTCAAAATCAAGAATCAGAGTTTTTTAGTGGGACAAAAATTATGCTTGATTTGGAGGTTATTAGTGGGACAGAGGGAATAGTAGTTAACCTCTAAATACCTGAGCGGCCATATATGATTGCTCCAAAATTTCAGGCTCATCTTGGTATGGGCAATTAAATTCCTTTGATCGTTTAAAAAAATTAAATGGGCAATATTGAAGGTTAGCTATTGCAAGCTTTTGTTTTCACTGGAAAATGAGAATATTTGATTTTTGAGAGGTCTTCAAGGACATATATGTACCATTAGTGGAAGAGTAAAGCTTGCCGATTTTACTCATTTTTTTGACTTTGAACAAAGCTTGCCAATTTCACTTGATTTGAGATCTAAGAAATTGTATTTTATCCATTTACTTTGAAAACGGTCTTGATGGAAAGTGTAAAGTGTTTTTATGATTTTCACCATTGAAAATTTAAACTTGCAAATGTTGATTTGTAGTTATTTGCAATTCCTACTTATAAAAAACAAAAAATTGCATTTCAATAATTACAAGGTGGATTGTGTAACGAGTTTAATAGCTTTTCATGTGAAATTAAGTTTTTTGAAAGTGTAGTTTAGTGTATTAACACTATTTGTAGTTGTTCATGTCACCTCCCATTCCCCAAAAATTATATATGCAAATTTTTCAAACAATGTAGGGAGGGGCAACATATTAAAAGTAAAATGCACACTTAAAATTGATATGCATACTAATAAGCAAGCTCTTTAAACATATGTATGGTCACATTTTGAAGGGAAAAAAAAATTCCTTCGACGGGGATAACTGTAAGTCCATGCTCTTTTTTCATAGGAAAAACATCCTTGGAAAGGTTAAAGAACTTAGGGGTTAATGAAAGAAAAAACTAGTATGCTAGTAACTTTTACAAAAAAAATAAAAATTGCTAATTACAATGGTAAGGATCTTCTAGAAAATAATTTACATCATTTGTTTTATTTTTATTTGAAAATATCCAAACTTAAGAGCAAAAGATGACTTTTCTTCGTTTTTTCTACCTTCATTTCTTGCAAAATAAAACTATTTGTAACTTTCACTTCATTATTCAAAATTGAATGGTTTTAATGTTCTGATTTTTATGGTTTGGGGGCACTACGCTCTCACATTGTAGCTTAGTGACTTAGTGACCTCCAATCCATTTTAGTGATGGTGGCTACTCAAGACCTCCCCTCTTTTAGCGCATAGCACTTATTTTTTTCCACACTAAATAACCAATGGTGCTAGTATGTGAGCCCAAGAATGCGAGCTTGTGAGCATTGAGTCTACAATATAAGTACCTATAATATACATACCACACACTATAGAAGATGTATGTATCATAAATACCTATAATATGGATATTTATAACATATATATCCCATAATCATAAATAACTTATATAGTATATATACTTATAACATAGGTATGGAGTATTTTAGACTCATAGGCTCATACTCCTATGCTAACATAATAGCAATCCTCGCTATATAAGTAAACTCCAAACTCTTCAAAGTGTTCATATCGAAATCAGATCCCACACTCTCCTGTTCAGAATTGGTATATTTCTCTTGCGAGCTTTGATTTCACGGAGACTCTAGTGCATGAGATTGATGCGACCTTCATTTTTGAACAGATAGGAGATTAGTTTTACTGGGATTTTGTAAGCTTGCCTGGACTGCGGAATTGCACTCCTTTTTCTCTCTTTTTTCTTTTTCTTTTTTGATGACACCGTCCCTTTTCATAGAAAAACAATATGAGCATTTCACGGGGGCGTAAGAATCTATTTGGAGAAGTTTATGCAACAGCCAGGGTCCGTTCGCTTTTGGAACTGGTGACCTGACCTTTGCTGTTGGGTTTTGGAAGGAGTTCTTGAATGCCACTCTTTCGGCGGAGACAGCCTGCCTTTCTTTTAGGGTTTAGGAATTTTGAGGAATCCTCCGGCCTCCAAATCAGGTCCACCAGCCGCAGCAGTCCAGCCCCATCTGCCACAATTAAGTTGTTTGTTTGTTTGTTTGTTTGTTTCGCCACAAAATGATCAATCAACACCTCCAAACAAAAGTGGGTGAAGCCTGTAAATGACTTGTAAGCAGGACTTGTAAGCTAGCTTGGAAGCAGGAACAAGCGAGCAACTCCAATGCGATCGATCGACTGAGTCATCAATCCCTGCGACGGACCCTGCCTGTTTGAGTGGGGGTTGGATTTGAATATGATCCTGCAATCCTGCGGCCCAGCCAGAGCTGCAGAGTGAGCGCGGACCCGACGGACGGAGTCCAAGGACGGAATTCAAGGCCGTGGTGTGTGTTAGCAGAAGAATCCTTTTTTCCATCAAGTAAGTTATGTGCAAGGATGGAGGGATGGTTGACTTCTTTGGAGCGTAGTGTCTGGCAGGAAGGCGCTGGAGTCTTGTAGCCGGACTTGGGGAACTCAGATTCTCCCGCAGTTCCAAGTCGTATTTAGGAACCCTGAAAGGACGCGGGGCGCTTCGTTCCTCGGATTCAGGCCTCTCTCCCAAACTCTTCTCTTCTCTGAATTAAGTTAAGCGGCACAAAATAGGGGGCAATTTCTACATTTACAACATTTACCCTTTGATGGGGCAATACGGGGTCAATCTTCCATGGCCTTCTCTTCTCGATCGGGGTGGATTGACCCCCTCGCTCGGCCTTACCAAGGGTGCTTGTCAAAAAAAAAGCCCCCTATTTTGGGCTGTTCTAGGATATATTCTTGACTTCGTTTAACCCCTAAACCCCCGAGGGTGTTTTCTGCCAAAAAAACACTCAAAACTACCACTTCTATTGTATTCACTTAAGGAAACCAATTTTTTTGTTTTTTGGGAAATTTAACCGTAGGGTCTTGTACTTAACTTGTCTGAGATCATGTAGTAAAAATTTCATCAAATTTCACCGTACAGATTGGAAGATATTAGCATTCAAAGTTGAACAAAAAGTTTTTTTTCAAGAAGATGCTTAAATTGCCCGAAAAAATAAGATTGTCCATAACTTTCTCATCTCTAGTCCAAATAGAATGAATCAAAGCTTCACGTATAGGTAAAAACATAATCTTTAAGGAAAAAAATTCAAAAAATATTATTTTACTTTTTGTAGTTCTTTTGGGCTGCCCGCTAATCTCCATTTCTTGCTCATTGTGCCATAACTTTTTCATCCAGCATCAAATTGAAACAAAAATTATATATCCACAAAGCTCTTGCAAAGCTACACAACTTCAAAAAGTCTCAAAAAAATTCACTTCAAATTGAGACAATAGGAACCTACCCGGACCCAAATTGTCCCCCGAGGGGACAAGCGGTTTTCTAGGGGTTAATAGAATTGGGGTCTCTGATTGCAAATACTAATTCAAAATTTGAAAAAAAATCATGTGCAAAAAATAGGGTTTGCCCGTAGGGCCGAGTGAGGGGGTCAATCCACCCCATCCCTCTTCTCTGGGATGGCAGCCGTTTTGCAACTATAGCATAAACAACTATAATCGGTTGTTGACTTTTCAATGCTATCATGGCACCGTCTTATTGGCAACTCATCACTACTGCCATCACAAGTTGCAACTCATAACCTTCTTTCCTTTCAACTTGCTTCCTACCCCCTTGGATCATGAAGATCCAAGGTTGTGATTGAAAAATGTACAATCCAGTTATGTACTAGATAACCTATTCGCCGCTAGCGCGGCTCATGGTTATCTAATACATAACCGTCTGTTTAAACAAAAAAATTTAGAAAAAATATTCTTTCAATATTAGCAATTGAAAATTCATGATTCTCAATTTTTCAATTTTTAAAATTGAATAAGGCATTTAATCTCTACAAATTTTAAAAGTAGAATTCCGTAGGGCACCTTAAAATCCTAAGATATGCTCAAAAAATCTGAAATTTTCATTAAGGGTATGTATATATTATAATGTATAACATCACGATGGTATAAAACAAAAATACCTTGTCATTGCAAAGTTATGAAATCAACAAACCATGGTTGTAGGTTCAAAGTTCAAATTGCAAATAAAACTTTTGAATTTTTCAAAAAAAAATTGAGATTTTCCAATAGGAGTAGAAATTGCACTTCATAAACTTCATTTCATCAGATGGGCACAAATTCAAAAAATGACACTTTTATAGCTGAAAATCTACATTAGGAACACATAGTGATCCGTGGATTCAACACCTTCTTCTTTTGAAAATAAATAAATAAATACAAAAATGAAGGAATAGTCAATGCTATTCACTTTAAAATGCACTTAAGCAAACTCCTCAAAACAAATGGGATGAAAATTTATTTTTCTGCACCCTACAAAACCTCCGCTAAAATCATCCAAATTAAAATATACAAAACATCCAGAACATCCTTACAAGGTTAACATTAAATATTAATAAACAAATTTATATGTAAATTATTGACTAAATTTGTATAAAGTCCAACTTCCAAACAACCAACCAAGACCCCCTTGTCTAGTTTCCTTGTTAGGGCCGGCTCCCATGTGGAGTCGAGGCTCATAAAGCCTATCGATCAATGATAGAAAAGGGGTTCTAGAAAAACCAAACTCCCATTCCACCGTGGATCGGTGGGCTTCACCACCAGGCCCAACTCCACACGGAAGTCGCCCCTTAGCCCCATTGTTCCACGTATCCTCATAGGTTCCATTCAGGGCTTTTTATTTGGACTTGTATCCCCCTTGCTGGCTTCCCTGGAGAGGCCAGTTTTGGAGGGATGAAGCCAGATAGGTCAGATTTCTAACAGTCTGGCAAAATTTCGCCCCCCAAAAAAGGCCTGGTTGCATTTGAGAAATCTAGAGTTGGCTATTTCTGAAAAATAAATTGTGCAAGGTGAGAGCCTTAAGTTTCCACTATGATGCCATTCCCATCAAAACGGCATGGACTTTGGGACTCTCGAGTAAGCTCGTACATGTCCATTGCCCTGTTTGGAAATCAATTAAGAGCTCCACTGATAGCCTCTTCCCACCAAACAATAGAACACTCTTTAATTTTCTCTCTTCACACAACAATGTCCGTACTCTTGGAGGTGTTTGAACAAGTGTGATAATAATAATAACTAATAATAATAATCATCTAACAATGGATTACACACTCATGAATGCCATATGTCAAATCAAAGCAGAAGCGGACGACTGCACGGCATGAGACCACAGATGTGACACCACTGATTGCAATGCGCAACCAACTCCCAAACGCCATGAGAGCCCGTCCAATCCATACAAACGGGCACACTTTCACTCGAAGACGGGTAACAACAACCGACGTGTTGGGGGGTATTGATTGACTGGATGAATGTACCTGAAATGCACATTTCAGAATCTACAGGTACAGTGCAATGTTCATATGTGCAGTTCCCCAACACATGTGCATACCTGTAATAATAAGTGCATCCAAAGCTTTTTGGTGTTTTTTATGAAGAGGCTCTGATGACGGAGAGTGTGTTTCTGAATTTTTATGTTTTTTGCTTCCAAAACAAGCTTGGTTGTTGAGATTGGTCTCAGATTGTTTGCCATGAAAATGGAGCAGGGGCGAGATTGTCGCTTCCCCCGAGAATGATCATCTGAAACTGGGTTGCGCTAGAAACCAACATGGCCAGCACTCAATCCCTTACACAGAAAACTGGCTGGAAACCCGTCTGACAGGAAAGGCTCAACTGTCTCACTACAGACGGAGAACTAACTGAACCTCGGAGCCTGACACACACAACACACAAAAAGTTTTTTTTACCTTCTTCACTCAGTTCTAAAATGGCCGGGGTGAACCAACCCCCTCGCACGGCCCTGAGGGACAACGCTGATAAATTTGCAAATTTTGAAATCATATTTGCAATTAGATCTCCAAATTAGTCGGGAAAGGTGTAAACAATAAATTAATAAAACACAAAACAGGGGGTCCTTTTCTTTAACATGCACCCGTGGAATGATTTCATAGGGATGAGTCATTTAGAAACAGAAAAGAATCATTAGGCACACAGTACACACATAACCTTCAATTCCATGACATCAGCATCGTCAAACAATTGTGGACAATCGTGTAGCCTACAAAGGAGCGTTGAAAAATTTCGGAATGGCTCTTGTCGAAACCCTAGAATAACAAATCCCAAGTTTCGAATGCTCCACGTCCTTAACCCCTAAATCCCCCAGTGTGTTTTCTGTCAAAAAAACACACTCAAAACTACCACTTCTGCTGCATTCACTTAAGGAAACCAAAAAAAATTGAAATTTAACCGCAAGATCTTGTAATTAACTTGTCTGACATTATGTAGTAAAAATTTCATCAAATTTGACCATACAAATTGGAAGATATTAGCATTCAAAGTTGGACAAAAAGTTTTTTCTGAAGAAGATGCTTAAATTGCTCGAAAAACTAAGATTGTCCATAACTTTCTCATCCCTAGTCCAAATAGAATTAATAGAAGCTTCACCTATAGATAAAAACAGAGTATTTTAGGAAAAAAATACAAAAAAAACTATTTTGACTTTTTGTAATAGGTGGGGTGGGGGGCTGCCCAAGAATCTCCATTTCTTGCTTATTGTGACATAACTTTTTCATCCGGCATCTGATTGAATTAAAAATTATATATCCACAAAGCTCTTGCAAATCTACACAACCTCAAAAAATCTTTAAAATATTCACTTCAAGTTGAAACAGTAGGAACCTATCTGGACCCAAATTGTCCCTTGAGGGGACAAGTGGTCCTTTAGGGGTAAAATTATTAGCATGGATAACTGGATATGTATACATTTTTAATCAATTTTTTATTAAAAAATTACAAAATATTGTATTTTGTTTAAATTTTGAAAAAGTGATCATATATATTAAAAGGAAATAAAATGTGAGCATAATCCCAAATCCCACTATGAAAAACAATATTGGAATCATATTCTAATTGGTACATGCAGGTTGTCATTGTTAAAAACAAAGGTAAAAGACCATGAAGAAGAAAATATATTTCCAAGATAAACTTGTCAAAGGTCTTGAAGATGGTACTAAGGTAGGAGGCTCCCAAAATGATCCTTCTCTAATTCGGTCATCTCAATTTTAGTCTTAAATCCTAAAGTCCGAAGGACTCTTTTCCATCAAAAAAACACTCAAAACATGCATTTCTATACCAAAGAGGAAAAAAAAATTGAAGTTTTTCTTTTTTTTCTTTTTCATATCTAACTGTATGATCTTGTACTAGACTAGTATAGAAATGTGTGGAAGAAATTTCACAAACTTTGACCATGTAGATTACAAGATGTTTGCGTTTAAAGTGAAGAAAACAAGTTTGTATGTACCTTGCTCAACTACATTTATGGCTTTGAACATTCATAATATATCATTTTAGCTCTACTGATTTTGAATTTCTAGTTTTACATGATAAAAGAATTGAGTTGAGAGCCTAGGAAAAAAATTCAAAAAACACACACTTAGTTTTCACTCATCAAAAATTTATTAAGTAGAAGTAGGTTCAAGAACCAAGGAAAATTTAAATTGTTAATTACTGTAAGACGGGCTCTAAGATGGAATTAAAATACACTAATGTCAACGGTGAAATTATTCTAGCAAGAGATCTTAACGTTGTAAAGCTTTTTTTATTAATTGTAAAAATTGAGGTCATAAATGACTCTTACAAGGATTGTTTTTTGAGAAAATGCTCTAATTGTCCCCAAAACAAGATTGTCCATAACCTTCACATAACAAATCCAAATAGAATAAATAAAAGTTTTACGTGTATATAAAAATATAATCCATACAAAAAAAAAAATTGACTTTAAGTTTTTTGAAGTTTTTTTTGTACCTGCAGAACTAAAAGAATGGCTTTTTGTGCCACAAATTTTGTATCCAAGCTTTGATTTGAAATAAAAACTGTCATTTTTGGAAAGCTAATGTATTTTTCTATCTTCACAAAAAAATTCAGAAAATCACGTCAAATATTGAGATCATAGGAGCCTAGTACCCAAAATCTATATTGTCTTCCGAGGGGACAATGGGGCTTTAGGGGGTGAATAGCTACACACCTTCATCCAAATCCACTACAAGGGCAACTAATTGTTAACTTCAAAGGTATATATTTAACTCCTTAACAAGACCATAGATTTCCAATTGTGAAGATGTATTATGAAATGCAACTTAGAAGAATAGTTTATTAATGAGTCTCAAACAACAACTATAAAATATAATTCATATATCATACCATATAGTTCACAAACCAATATTTTTTCTCTGAACCTGAAGCCAAAAAATGAAAATTTTATTTTAGATTTTTGAAAGATCATTTTTTAAATTGGAAAGTTATTATTTGAGGCCAAACCTACCAATATCCTTTGAATTGTAGAATATATTTGCAAAGCAAAGTCTTCAAAATCTATTCTGTTTACATATGTTGACAAAATAACTAAACAAAAGAATCTTTAAAAAAAAATGATGGCATCCCAAACACATTTTAAAGTGTTTGGAATGTCTCTACATATAAGGTAGGAGGATGTTAAAGCAACCCTTTAAGAGCTGATTGCATTTTCAAGGAAGTTAAATTCCTTAAAATAATTTTCAGTAAATTTTACTGAGAAGAAAAAATGGATTTGGCATCTACTCCAAGTCGTTTCATATTTTTTGGACCTTCGTGGAATTAGTTACGAATTTTTGAAGTTGAAACGCAATGGTTTCCAAAAGCAACCCCCTCCTGAAATGTACAACGTTCGTACATTGAAGAAAGTAAAATGTACTTCTATGTTAGAGGTCGCTTTTAGAGTCAGGTCACTTTTACAAACCCCTACCTTAGTACATCCATCGTTCAAAATTTGAACGCCTAATCCCTTATGGATTAACCAGAATCCAGGGAATACATATAGATATCATGTACTTTTAACTTTTGAAACTTCATAGAATATTGTGTATGTACCAGAGAACCATGAAACAATTTGAGTTGATTTTTACTTGAATAGGCAAACATTCTTACCTTCCCCCAAACCAGTGTTTGATTGAAACCATGCAGTGCAAGTGTCAATTTTTGGATTGGGGTGGATTGACCCCCCTCGCTCGGCCTTACTAGGGGTGCATGTAAAAAAAAAAGCCCCCTATTTTGGGCCGATCCAGGGATTATTATTGATGTTAATAAACTGATTAGGGGTCTCTGATCCCAAATATGAATTCAAAATTTGCAAAAAAAAATTTGTGCGGAAAACAGGGTCGGCCCGCAGGGCCGAGCGAGGGGGTCAGTTCACCCCGGCCAATTTTTGGAGCATCTACCTCATGACCCAATAAAAAAGAATTTTTATTCCCATTTGCTTAGGAATGAACTCCGGGTTGTTTTAACAAAATAAAAATAAATAAAAATAAATAAAAAATAGATTTAAACTCTTTTTTAGTCCCTCCGTGCCGGCGAGAGACCCGGCCCAGCAATCATGGTGACATCTTGAAATAGTAACCAGAAAATTCCATTCCCGTGGAGGTGCAGAGAAGCTGCCGCATAGCTGCCGTGACTAAGTAATTACACGGACTACGAAGCTGTCAGCAACCAAGACAGGCAAATGAAGCCTTTTTCTTTTCTTTTCTTTTCTGAACAAATGGGAAGTAAATGAAGCCTTCACCTTCCAGACTGGCACGGTTGCAGGGGGGGGGGGCATAATTCCCATTAAGTAATTATTTAATTGGGGGTGAGGGGCAAAGTTGGACCCCCAAAGTCCCTCACTTTTATTAGTTTCCTTGTCGTCTCTCCCCCCAAGCAGGCCAGTAAACTGATACCCAGGAATTCCAAGCGAAAATCACCAACGAACTTCTTCTTTTCAATTTTAAACAAACGAAAAGGAAACGGGAAACCAACTGATTAATTTTGAAAATGGAATGAACCCAAGGATTATATATATATATATATATATATATATATATATATTTTTTAATTTTAATTTTTTTTAATTTTTTTAATTTTAATTTATTTTTTTTTTTAATTTTTTTTTCCCTAAACAAATGGAAATCCATTGCAAAATGAACCCAAGGTTTTCCATGGTTCCAATCACTTCATAGTTGCTATAAAAAAATGAAATTCGACGAAAATTGTCAATTGTCCATTTTTTAATTTAAATTTAAAAAAATCTGAAATTGAATTCCAAACATGAGTAAATTTTGTATTGTAAGTTTTTGGATATCTTGCTTGCAAGGAGCAGGGTTGTGAAAGATGGTAGGAGGCTCATTAACTCTAAGAGGACACATCCCCCATGACCAAGGTAGTCACCCAAATGCTTGGATTATTGGACCAATAGGTACACTATTTGTTTCTACAATGAACAATCCATGTATTGCACTGTACAACCATGTAAGTAAGTCATCTATCAGACACTTTTGGGCCTCAACATTTTGTTTAAGGGGCAAGAGCCCATTTAAGAGATGGAAATTTATTTGGGGGAGTTTAGACTTTTTGGAATTATTCTTTTGGTAAATGTTCCTTCAAAGACAAATGGAGTTGGCATCCAATCCAAGTTGTTTCATAATTTTTTAGACTTTGTGGAATTAATTATGATTTTTCTTAAATCCAAGCAAAGTGGTCACTAAAAGCGTCCATTTCTTGAAATGTACATTGTTTGTACATTGTTGGTGCAATGAGAAAGCCAAGTGTACAAATACTATACATTTCAGAAGGTGGACATTTTTAACCCCTAAAGGTTTTTGACTATGTTTTCACCAAAATCGCTCCAGAACTACCATTTCTAATACTAGTGCCAAATTTTAGAAAAAAAATATTTTTGGACACTTGTAGCCGTAGGATCTTGTAGTAAACTTGTTTAAGAAGATGTGGAAAAATTTCAGAATCTTCCACCAAGTGGATTGCAAGATAATAGCCTTTGAATTGACAAAAATCCTTTTTTTGTCCCTGCGAAAATACGGGCAGCTGCCCTCCACAAGGTCACATTTGTATGAAAAAATGTCCAAAATGATGGTTACTCTTTGGATTTATTCTTCAAGGCAATATGGCTACATGCTTGAAAAATTTCAGATCATTTGGAATTGTACAACATATAGGAAAAAATAGTAAGTAGGAAGAGGTAGAGAATGATTCAAAGCACTAAATTGTCAAGAATTTATTTATGAAATTGAAAAATGCCAATCCCAACGATTGTAATGTTGTAATAAACAATCTACACCCAATGTTTTTATTTTTTTTTCAAAAATATTGAAAATCAAGTTAAATAAAGGACTTCAAAGTTTATTTTAGAGTAGAGATTCCATAACTACCCTCAAACTAAGAATCCTCATAACTTTTGACTCATTGATCGGAATGGAATGATTCAAAGTCTCCCACGTACATATAAATCTAAAGAACCAATTTCAAATTTTAGTTTTTTTTAAAAGTGATTTTTACAGAAGTATTTTTTGCTGCCCCGGCTGCCCGCCGAACAATGAAAATGACATATCATGCAATAACTTTTTAACCACGTAGTCAAAAGTTACGAAAATTGTTGGACCTTAAAGCTACTCCTCAGGCACATCTTATGTGAAAATTTAAAAGAAAAAAAAGAAAAATTCCGGTCATAGTGAGCTGCCCAAAATCGCTATGTTGTCAAAAAACAATGTTTGGTCCTTTAGGGGTTAAAGCCCGAGCACTTTATGGACCTTCTACATTGTAGTTAATCCTAAGTACAATCAAGCATATTTTATGTTATTAAATATATTTTATTTTTACTAAATCTTATTGTCAACTAAAAGAAGATTTCAATACACTTTAGCTTATGATATTTGAATATCAAATAAACAAGTTAAGAATTTTCAAAGTATTGTCTCTAGGTGTAAGAAAATCCAACACTAGACTGTTATAGACTTTCATTTTCAAATTGTATCAATATCTTAAAAAAAAATGATTCCTTTTAGTTCAAATGTAGAAGCCGCAACTTAGGCAATATCGATTGATGGTGCACTTATAACTTACTTCTATCCCCAAATAAGTGTCCACATTGGAAATTCAATTTTTTTGAAGTTAATTTTAAGTAGATTGTTTGATGGCTTTCTTGGACCCCAATTTCATTTAGGTTGCAATGAACATATACAATGTTCTTCATTCATTGTAGTAATATAAAATTTGACATTTTTGAATTATTCAATTTACAATATGATCAATGAAATTGGTACTAAAAGAATACAAAGGCACTTGTTTGGAGATGAAGGGAATATAAAATTAATTCCGAAACCCTCAACCATCTACTAGGTGAATGATGATTGTTGTGAAAAATGCACTTCATCCATTTAATGTTCATTGAGGAAACTTTCAAAACACTTATGTAAAATATGAATTAAAAAAACACATACAAACCAATGCTTTAAATGAATAAACAAATATGGACATGTTGGTAGGATTTTCAATTGTTTATTATAAAATTTCATAAATGATCTTATTATCTTTAGGTGGAGCTTTTTAATGAAAAAGATTGGACAAGTACATTCATATGTTTCATTTCATTTTGGAAAAACACTACAATTTCATGCATTAAAACTATAGAATTTGTAGGAGAACATTTTTTCAGTTCATAAAGTAAAAGTTCTTTTATAATTTCCAAAAAAAAAATGATGTTTTCGCCTTCATTTGTTTAAAAAAAAGGATTAAAAGTAGAATGATTTGTGTCAATTTTTCTTTACAAAAATATTTTTGAAAAGAACAAAAATAACCCCAAATATTACACAAGTTAGTTCAATAGTCTAACCTACTAAGATATTACGATTTCATCCTAATTTAGATTAAACTAATAGAATGTGATCTACATTATTTATAGTCTCTCTCAAATTGTTTGATTGTCATCCAATTATCATCTACATCCATCCAATTTTGTACACAAATTTTAATGTATTCATTCAACAATGATCCAAATTTAGAGTGAAGGATTTGCAGTGTTCAAACCCTAGCATCAAATGAATTGACTAAATTGTATGATTGGAAACAAGCACAAAAAAGAGTAGACAAAAAAAAATTCATTCTATTTGGATTAGTGACAAGGTTGTTATGGGGTGTCTTCGAGGGTGTCTTCTTTTACATGCAATTATAACATCTTCATGAAAAAATGGTATTTGAAATTTGTTTTGGAATTCAATTTTGACAACTTTCTAAAAGAAAGACCAACAATTTTTAGATTGTCTGTGAGTATAATCTCACTGATAAGATTTTGGCATATTTCAGTTCCATTCAATTGAATTCTTAAAGATTTTTTTTCCTTCTATCTTGTATCTATTTTTCTTCAATAACTCTTTAAAAGCTTAAAAACTTACATTTCTATACTATTTTTGCACTATATATGGATATACAAAATGAATTTAAAATCCATTTTGTCTCTTTGATTTTAAATACCAAACATTTCTTAAGGAGGAGTTTTCATCTTTTTAGTGTTCTGGCCATGCTTTTTGTAGTGACAATTTGCACTTTAACAATTGGAACAACTTTGTTTACTATTTTACCTCTATTATCCTCCTTTAGTGGAACCTTGTCAATGTGTGTTTTTTTTCACTTTTTTTTATAAACATAATCACTTTTCTATTGAATGAAAATGGATAAACAACTATTTAAGAGAATACAAGATTAGGAAAAAGAGGGGCACAAAATTAATTGGGTTGGCTTCACTTGAGGGACCTACACCTAATTGTGACCCCTCTAAACTCTTGTTTACAACATACAATTCTCAAGAGCATAGGATCATTTTTTTGATACACCTATTTCCAACCCTCTAAATATTTGTAGTTTATTCATAAGGTGTCATGAAACTACAATGAATATGGTTTTTAAGATGACCCATACTAATTAATTGACTTTACACACTATATAAATATCTACCTTTGTTGTACATGCATAGTTATTGAAGTGTCCAGGGATTGTACATCATGTTTCAAACATCTACAATTTTCTACAATAAGTCCCCTTGATTTTTTGGTCCCCTTAATATCCCTATTTAGTGTATATAAGAAGATAAATCTAGAATCCTCTTTCGACTTCCAATCCAAAAAATCACGTTTTCATCTTCGGAATATTGCTCCATTGCTTGAAACCTGTTTCTTTTGAGCATTTGGAGCTCCTTGAACTAGAAAGGAGGCTGGAATAACCCATCATTTCTAGATGGGGCAACTTATTTCCATTAGACAAGCTCGTGAGCAACACCACATTTGGATTTCCTAGCACAACTTCCAGTGTCCTGCGGTGTCCTTAAACTACAAAAAGAAGAGAATCTAAAATCCTCTTTCGACTTCCAACCAAAATAATTCATATTTTCATCCTAGAAACATTGTTCCGTTCTTTAGAACATGTTTCCATTGGGCATTTGGAGCTCTGGAACTAGAAAGAACTTGGACTCTCCAGGTGGGGCAACTTGTTTCCATAGGGCAAGCTTGTGAGTAGTGCGACTTCCAGATTCTCTAGCGCAACTTCCAAATTTGAACAACAAAACGGCAAATTGGGCAGAACTATAGTATGAATTTTGTCTTCTTTGTGAATTTAAGTCCTTCCACCCACCCGTCTAGGCCTTCCAGCTCTCCGCGGGAGAAAAAACAAGGACTGGAGGTCGAAGGCTGGAGGCTCAGTGTATGGGGCTCCAGCCACAATGTAAAACACTCGCACATGAGCTCCAGAGTGGCAATGGAAACACACTCTTATTATAATTGAGGAGTGTCCAGTTCCCTTCCCTTATAACTTCCCTTCCTTCTCCTTGTTGTTGTTGATGTTATTTTTATTTATTTATTTATTTATTTTTGAACAAATGGAAAGTACCATTGCATTAAAAAAACCCAAAAAACAACAGCCAAGCCGAGGCTGGCAAATGAAGAGATAAGAACAAAACAACCAAAATGTTGTTGATGTTATTACCATTGCAATGACTCAAGTTCCTGTTCCTGCCCAGATCCTCGCCAATTCAAGCACCACGCCCTTCCTCCCGGATGTGAGGGCCATCATGGCATCCAGTTTTTTCAGGAAAGCCACGTCACCCATTGATAAATAATTCGATTGAATTTGTTGCCTCCCTCTGTCTGTAGCGCACTGCACTGCACTGCAGGGCACAGCCTGTGAATCCATAAGTTACGAGAACCCCGTGGATACGGAGACCCTAAAAATAAGCTTAGTGGGGCCTTCCCAGCGTGGACTAAATAACAACAACTGAAGCCCCATTGGGTTTGGTTACCATCCCCAGATTAGAAACCAAGTGAAGGAAAGTGAGCAGGCATGGCGCGGGAGTCGTGACAATTAGGGTTGCAGTGTCAGAGACTTGGGGACAGATTTGCCTGGCATGGGGCTTTCAGTTCAGAATCCTATTTGGAGCATGTTTGGGCAGGATTGTGGGGGAATTTTGGAACCCAGACCTCATGGGAACATGGGGCTCCTCTTTTGACTCGAATCGGGCATGAATTTCAGGCCAGTCGGTCAAAGTTAAAGCTCGTCGTTGGGAGTAAATTTAAATAATTTAAGTTTGAATGAGAATGAGTGTGGATGGTGCTCACTGGAAATAGATTTAATTTGTGGCTGGTGTCTTGTACTTTTATTTTGCAATGGAATTCCGTTTCATTTGTGCAAAAAAAAAAAAAAAATAGATTTAATGAAGAAAGGTAGGTGCCCTCCTATCCATCCATGCCTGGCCCTCTTTCCTGGTAAGGGGAGGGCTTGATTTTTGTACTCGGGATTTAACATCGATTTGGCCTTGGGATATTGATCATACGGGAACAGTTTTTGCTTGAATGGACATCAATAACTTTATGTTGTTGAACTTATCTGGTTGGATCTTGAGGAGTATGCTCTGACAACCGACCTGAGCCAAAAAAAACTAGAGTAAGAGTTACTGATTCCGCCACCAGTGTTATGGCGAAGTTTGACTCCAATTGGGGGTTGAATTGCGAGCATTTAATAAGTTACACTTTGCAAGGCCACTGGGGAGGGGCTTAGGTGTCACAGTAACTCTACTGGCTGAGGGGAGGGTGTGAAATAGCCTCGCTGGTCTCCCCCTCACTCTTTCAATGCAATGGGGACTTGCACCTTGTCTGTGGAAAAGAAAAGAAAAGAAAAGAAAAGGAGTCTACTTAAGTTATACTCCCTCCGTCCCAAAATGACTTTCCTGTTGACCTTTATTTAGTGTCCCAAAATGATCTTCTTGTTGGAGGAGAAAGGGAGCTAGTGACACTTGTACATAGTCCAAAAGCATGGGCATGCTAACCAATCCCATGCATCAAGTGAATGGCCACCGGTGCTCTTCAAAAATGCCTCAAAAATTCAATTTTCAAGCACTTTGAAACCACACTTTGAAAACTAATTTAAAACTCAAAATTTCAGAACAATAGGAGGACATCAAACTCTATTCATAAGTCAATTTTTTTTGAAAAAATAGTTCTTTTTGAGCTTAATCTATAACATCTTGTGTAATAGGAAGATCATTTTGGGACGGAGGGAGTAGCACGCACATGGAGTGTCTTTGGTGTACAGCTGAGTTGTGTTGGACATGTGTGGGTTGTTGGTCTCTATTTGTTGGCTCTCGATTGAAAGAGAAGAGGCTTTCATTGACAAACTCCAATTGAAGGAAGTGTTAAGGATCATTTGATAAGTGAGTGACTGTTTTGAGGAATTTTACTAAACAAAAAAGAAATGAGAGGAGGAATTGCTCTGATGGCAAGTTTGGAGGTCGATAGGTGAACTACGACAAATTTTTACAAGTCACTTGTGAGCCTAGTCAAGTGACCCTACACATCTTTACTTTTGCAAGAGTGTTACTGTCATTATCCACTTGCATTCCTGCTTCATGGTTCATTTGCAATTTACACACCAACACTTTCATAAGAAACACGTGCATGTGAATGTCAATCGATGTCTGAGTGACTTAGCTTGCGGGGGAAGGGGGGACTTCACTTGCTTTGTAAGTTGAGAGTGTAAATGCCCCTTGAATGGGACCTTACGCAAAATGCAAGCTAGTGCTAGAGGGATCAAATATTTTGTTGGTGCTTGTTAGAGTTGTTGTTGGGAACTTTTAAAATTGCTCCTAGTAGAAGCATGGTTAGCGTAGGCCGAGAAAATGACTATAAAAAGATCCACAATTAGTCTTAGTAATTGTAAGTCTAGTTATGCATGTCTTCTCGTAGGTCATATCTCTAGACAACATATATCATATTTCTACTAATGTGCAAAATATTTTTACCTCTAGCTGTGTATCATAGAGAATGTCTTGTTATATTTGATAATGTTATAATAGAATAAGTTGCTAAGTATGGTTTTCTTAAAGAGGATTTTTTTCTAGACCCCAATCATCAAACCTTGACTCTTCTTGGACAATTATATCATTTAAGTTATATACTTGTCAAATTTTAGAAAGAAATAAGAAAGTCAAAGTTTTGCACAAGTTGTTCAAAATTGCCACTATACTTGAACCAAACTTGGGGTGCATAACTCTTGGTCCAATTATATTGCATTTGATTGGAAAAATTACCATGTTACATTTTCACACCTAGTCTCAAAATATTGAAAAAATATCCATCCAATTTTAGATACTTTGTATAAACCTCTTTAAATTTTCCATTGTTTCTTTGGAGGAGAATACATGTGTTACATGCAAAAGACAAATAATATATAAATTTTAGGTCATATCAACAATACTTCAAAAGGTCCAAATATGAAATAACTAGGAAGGGCAATGACAATAGGTATCATCATTTGAACTTCCTAAGAAAATATTAGGAAGTGAAATACACAACTATCCAACTCAACCACTAGGATCAACAAAATATAATTCTAAAAATAGATATCTAAATGTTGGGAATGTTAGCATGTGAGCATAGAATCAATGAGCCCATGCGCTTAGGAGTCTATATTATAAGTACCTACATTATAAACTCTTTCCATGTTATAGCTTATCGATGTTATAAGCACCTTCAAGCAGTTGTAAATACACACCTACAATTAGAATCAAAGTTCGTAGCATCATGTCTCTGCGCTTGCATCATTGCCAAAACATTAAAGATTTTTTTTTCTTGGTCGGTAAAAACTCCAATTTAAAAAAAAAGGCTATTCCAATTGTAAACATCCAACAAATTTGTTTCCCAACTGTAATTAAATATTGAGCACGAATTGCCAATTGCCAATCCTGATCTGAGTAGCCAGGTGTAATCATTTATTTGTGTTAAAATATTACGAGATAGTTTTGAACCGAGAGTACTGTGGTACACAATTTGAATTTACCTGCAGAGGGACCATGTGAATTACCTGGAGCGAGCGTCTCTTGGGAAGTGAAATGCCAGTTTTTCCAGTTGATCAAGTCTGGGTCTCCAAGTAACATCAACTGCATTTATGGAGATTCATAGTCCACAATGCATACTTTATGTGCTCTTCAGTTTCACTCTCTGTGCAGTCATGCTCTGCAATAGCAAGGAAAGTGTCCGGACTTGAGACTGTACATTTTGTCTTGAACACGTCCCCCTACGCAATAGGGAGCCAAACCATCACAATCTATGACAAGAGGGATGTTGGACCTACGATTGCTGGTTTAGGGTATTTATTGTTACTAATCATAATTGTATTTTACTGGCAAGTGAAAGAGGATTTCAAGGCAATGGAAATTGTCCATGTCTAGCTTGCCCATTTGGCCGGCGTTGCGTCCTTTGTCCTGGTCTGTCTTTGTGTATCTCCTCACTAGGCCATTTGTGGCTGGTGCCTTGTACTCTATTTTTGCAATGAAATCCCATTTCATTTGTGTCAAAAAAAAAATAAAAAAAATAGTTCATGTGTTTCAAAAAAAGAGAAAAGAGGATTCCAACATATTTTAGAGCATCCACAATGCATACTTGGTATACAAGCCTTCTAATGGCAAATGGCACAACCATTCCAGGTTGGTTTTTTTCATTTTCTATAAAGTGGCGAAGTGGCGATATTAAATGTTATGGTGGTGCTTCAAATTTCAACATTCATCCATGTATTGGATAGAAAATGTGATACTACATATCTATAATTCTATTTACATTCACAATGTGGCGATTTCATCCAAAACTTTACTAAAAAATTCCTATAAACTTGGTGCTAGGTCAAAAAATTTGGTGCAATTTTGCACCAAATTGCTTGAAAAAACAAAACTGGACCATTCCTCAAGGCCGGGGGAGTGCCATTTTGGAAAAATTGATCCAATGCAAAGTTGTCAATCCCAACATCAAGTGGACTTTTCCATATTATAAAAAGAAATAATAACAAGAATCTCCATTAAAAAAAAAGACTTTTCCTGGAACAAGGAAAAGTTGAATTGATTAGCACATATATCAATGCTTCAAAAGTGCTAACAATAATGATTATTCTTATAAAAGGCCAACTTGCAGGCCCTTCACATGTTGCAAATTAGCCGGTCCCGGGTGGGTTGCATATTGAGATTGTGGAATTGGAGTTCCCAATAACGGTTGCATTAGAGCACAATTTTAATTAGAAATAAGTCCGAATTGGTACAATGCCGATATTGTTTGGGGTCCCAAATGCATTGCAAATGCTCTTAGCATGCATTATGTGGACATGGTGTGGAAAAGTTTTCAATTTTCAAAGTGTTGGCTATAGGTTTACAAATGATCAACAATAGACTCTCATAAGCTCTCATGCTCATGATTATGTATTTCTTGATTGTGTGTATCTTGGATAATCAAATGTTTGTGATTGTGTATCTCATGATTGTGTGTATCTTGTGTAATCAAATCTAGGTTTTATTGTCCCTTTTTGGTCCAAACGTAGCGTCACATCATGGAAAGTGATGATGATAGGTGCACTTATCTTAACCCTTAACCCCTAAAGGACCAAGGCCATTTTTCTGCCAAAAAACACTCAAAACTGCCATTTCTATAGCAAAGAGTGAAAAAAATTGAAATTTGTTTTTTTTTTCCACATCTAACCGTAGGATCTTATACCTAACTAGTATGAAAATGTATGGAAAAAATTTCAGAATTTTTGACCGCACAGATTGCAAGATATCTGCGTTTAAAGTGAAAAAAACAAGTTTTTCAGCACATTGCGGGACTAGATTTTATGACTTTGAACATTTTTAACTTAAATATTTTGCACTACAGAGTTTTGAGCTTTTAATCTTTATAGTGGAGAATTGAGTTGAGAGTCTAGGGGAAAAAAGAAAATCCAAAAAAACTTAATTTTCATTATTAAAGAAATTGTTAAGTAGAAGTAGGTACAAGATAGAAAGAAAATCTAAAATATTAATATCTTTTATATGGAATTAAAAATCACTAATCCCAATGGTGAGATTGTTCTAGCAAAAAAACTAAACCTTGTGGAACTTTTTTTTTTGAAAAATTATAAAAATTACATTCAGAAATGAATCCTACAAGTTATTTTTTCAGGAAGATGCTCTAAGTGCCCGAAAAACAAGCTTGTCCATAACATTCTCATAAAAAATCCAAATGAAATTAATCAAAGCTTTTCAGATAGACAAAAATATAATCTACAAGAAAAAAAAATTAGAAAAAAAAAAAAAAAAAAATTGCAAATTTTTTTTGCTGCCCCTCGACCCCTGTTTTGAGCTTATTTGGGCATAACTTTTTTTCCCTGGCACCGATTGTGAAAAAAATTATATTCCCATAAAGCTAATCAGATTTTCTACCTCCAAAAAAAGTTTCAAAAAATCAGGAGAAAATTTCAGCTCGTAGGTACCTGCCCGAAAACCCATTTGTCCCCCGAGGGGACAATGGTCCTTTAGGGGTTAAGAGAGACCCAAGTCTCCTAGTTAATTGCATCCTTGAAGAATAGACAAAGAAAACTATTTTTTCAGCATACTTGAATGTAATTAATATGTTTGTATTTTGTAGCTCACATTATAAGTTTTTGAAAACATTTTTAATTCACATAGTAGATGCTAGCTTCTCAAAGCTTAGCTTCATCTAAAAAGATTCCCTTCAAGTTGTGTGGCACCATGGACATGCAATGGGAATACTACAATAGTAAAAAATGAGGAACAATTTTCACATATGGATCCATTTGGAACCACACTCTTCATATGCTTGGTGCTCCAAGGTATCATTTTTACAAGTAAAAATGGAAAATATTTTTTGGGGAAGTTGGTAGATGCATGTGAATGAAAAAACAAACTATAATTGTGTGCATTAGTAAGTATAATGAAATATTTCTTTATAGATTTTCAAAGGTGTAGGTTGCAAGAAACTATTCTAAGTGAAATTTTGAACTATATCAAGCACATTAAGAAAATATATTAATTGTATCAAAATGAAGTCCAAATTTGAGTTTAAATTAAAAGGAAGTTTATTTTAAAATGTACCATTTCAAAGCCACCACCTTCACTTTATTGTAACACGAATTGTTCATAACAATAGTAATGCTTATAGTGCCCCGTCCAATCCTACATAATGTTGCTCATTTTGCATATTCTACTTTGTTTAGTTTTCCGTCAAAGGATAGAAATTGATAAAGAAGGTTCACACCCTATCTAAAACCGCCATCATCACTCTATGTACATCTCCAAAATCTATATGTACCTATATTGAAGAAAAAATCCTAGAACATCCCCCCCCCCTTTGATCCCCCCCCTTTGGTCATTTGTAACTTTTGCATACAATATCCAAATGTTACATTCTTTTGTGCATTTGGAACCTCCTTTCACTTGCCAACAAGAAAACATGGAAATTCAACTACTCAAAGAATAATAACTATGCATTAGTACAAGAAAAATGGCAGGTTTGGATGTCCCCACGTAATATCACAAAATATAAGTGGAAGATGGACAACACATATGATTTCGATTCCCCAATGTTTTCATCTATGTTAAAGATATTCTTTTCCATTTGCTCTCTTCCATCCGTGCCCATGATTTGAGTGTCAACGGCAAGTTTGTTTGACAAAAACACATGGCATCCCAATAGCGGAACCAAACAACTGATTCATTTTGCGTTCCAAAAAAAGCAGCGGAAGAAAAGAAGGCCCCAATGGAGGATAGGACCGGACAATGCCTGTTTGTCATCGAAGTCCACCTTCCACTCACCCCCATCATGCCATGAAAATAAGGGACGGAGACAAGTTCTCCTCTTCCCACATGAACAACCCCTGTTTGTGTACTGTATTGCTGTCTTTTCCCTGCTGTTCTGTTCCATTCACCCCTTTGCCAGGACACTAAATTCCTTGCACCTACAAAATTGCACGACCAACTCTGGGACCCCCTTTTTTATTTATTTTTATCTTTATCGACAAAAGCAGACAAAACAACAGAAAATACTTCAAAAACGTCCGCGCACTCCAGTTTTAAGGGGAGGTTGAGTGCATAAGTTAAGGAGGTACTGCTGATTCACTGAAAAAGATTTGCCTGAAAAAGTCGGTCAGCCACCTATTGCCCTTCCTGTTCCTTACTTTTTTGTTTTGTTAGAAGAGCTTCAAGCACTGCGTCACTGAGGATGCCCATGGGCTTAGTTGTTTTTGTACTCTCCAGGGGACAAATGCTACGCCACTAACAGTAAATTCCGTGCACCTACAAATTAAATTGCGTGACCAAACTCTGAGGCTTTCACCAACAAATGTAAAGCTCACATGAAGAAAATATACTTGAAAATCTTCTGCAATTCAGTCCCGTATTGAGGTTGAGTGCATAAAATTAGTAGAATATGGTACATATACCTACAATCAACACTATCCAAAATAGGACACCTACATCCTGACTGAAAAGCGTCACAAAAATTTAAATATGCTGATTATACATATGTCGACTATCGAAACATGAGAATCATCCTTTGTCAAGCCTTTTGGCTTGGTTGCTTTGTATTGTCTATGCTGCAATGGATTTCCTTTTATTTCAAAAACAAAACAAATCAAAACAAAACATAAAAATCAAAATATGAGAATTTTTAATGTTGATTTTTGGGACACCTAGAGATTGTACTTCGAAAACATTGATAACTTAGATCCATGTGTTTCAAGAAAACAAAACAAAAACATTGATAACTTATTCATATGGAGTCCAAATAATGCATGCTAAACTGTGTCGGACTCCTCTTTCACTTCCCATCAAATAAGTACCCAATAAGGGAATTTTTTTTTTTTTTTTTTTGTCATAATACCCACTGCCCAGTTGTAATTAGTGTGGATGACAGGAGCGCCCTCCTTTAATGGGAGTACTACTACTGGTTCCCCTGCCAGCAAAACGCCGGTCACTCCAGTAACCAAGTTTGATTACTTTTTACTATTCTCCACTGAAGTTCCCATTTCCCACCCCCCGAATAACGGCCGGGGTGAACTGACCCCCTCGCTCGTCCTGCCAAAGTCCATCCAGGGGTGCACATAAAAAAAAGCCCCCTAGTTTGTGCCGTGTAAAATCTATTTTTTCTAGCCCCCCCCCCAGCTAATTTGGGGCCTCTGATTGCAAATATGAATTCAGAATTTGCAAAAAAATTCATGCATGGAAAATAAAAAATTTCAAAGTTTTCCCAGGGGTACGAGCGAGGGGGTCAGTTCACCCCGACCCGAATAACTGAGTCCCACACTCCCACTCAGTTCTTTAATTGTTTATTCCCCAAGGGACAACTGAACTGCCTCAAAATCTCTGACAGAAGAAGCGAAAAAGCAGGGCAAGGTAAGAAGTGAAAACAGGGCCCCAGGGAGGAAAAAGGGGCGAGAAGTGGACAAAACACCAGGTCAGTCAGTCAGTCATGAAGGGCGCCCCCCCTTTTGCAGGCCCATGCTGCACAAGACGGAGTGGCAGCTGCTGCTGGCCTGGCCTGCCTGCCTTGCCTGCCTGCCTGCCTGCCCAGACTAAATACAAACTACTACCAGCCCTCCTCACGCCCCAGATAATGCAAACTTTGCTCATTGCCAACGTTTTTATATTCACAAGGCGAGAGGTACTTGTTCTTGGGCTCCTCCCCATCTCTCAAATCCCACCTACCCTTCCATCTACCACGCCATTCTTCTCTTCTCCTTCCCTTCTCCTCTCCTCTCCTCTCTCCTCTTCAGATCACGCGCAGATTGCGTTCTTCTTCTTGTAGCACAGCGTTGCAGGAAACAGCAGCAACAACAGCAGAAGCTGGGGATCCAGGGTAAGAGTGGAGCTCTAGTTGGGGTGGTTTTGATCTTGAGTGGCTTTGCAGGTGGTGACATGAGTTGCAGAAAGGTGTTGTGGCTGGGAGTTGGGTGGGTGTGCATCTGGCTGGAGGTTTGAGAGAGAAACAGTTGCGAGAGATTTGAAAGATTCGAGAGTTTGGGGAGTTTGGAGAGTTCTGGGAGGGTTGCAAGTTGAGAGCTTTTCAAGTTTTGAGAGTTTTGGGAGTTTTGAGTTGATGCTGTCTGTTCTTGTTTTGGTTAGTTTCATTGAGAGATTGGTTCCGATTTTCTGTGGGAGTTGGTCTTCGGGTTTCGGGGTGGGAGGCGTTTTTGTGGATTTGAGGTTCGGTGTAGTAACGACTTGGTAATGAACGTTTCTGTTTGGTGCGTTAGTGATTTAGTTCGGACGTTTTCTGAATTTGTGCAAGAGGATTCTGATGACTTTCGTGTGTAAAGATCCGCTAACGCTGAAAGCTTCTTGGAGAACGTGTAATTGGGTAGTTTTCGGGTTCATCTGTGATCTTCGTTTCCTTCGTGGATGCCAAACCTGTAAATAACGAAATAGAGCTATCTTTTAGAGCGACGGAGGTATACTATGGAAGAAGCATCTGTCGTTTAGAAAGATGTAGAGGGGTTGAACTTACTCCAGGAAAATTCTATCAGGGCCTGTCGAAAGCTATCCTTCATCAGGAAGCAAACGGAAGCAAATGCCTTCAACTCGTTACATCGAACTGTGACTGATAATTTGTGGTATTAGTGAGGTGTCGCCTCTCTTTGCTGTACTGGTTTTGTGAATCTGGTAGGCGAAGCAATCAGAATTGCTCTGGAACTGTGCACCTGTTTTCCTTGGAAAACTTGTTTTGGATCGTCACGCACTTTTTCGCTGTAGAAAACAGAGTTCTGAGAAGTCTTTTCTACCTCTAGGAAAGGAACATTGTTTTTTTTTCATTTCTCGAGTCGTGCTCACCTTTCGATTTCATGGCGGGTCTGCCACTTACTCTCAAAGTCTTACGCCCGCAGTGCTTAGATTTATCTTAAAGCTTTTGGATACGACAGCATAGCTTAGTTGTCATTCGTTTAATATGTGAAGCTGTGACGGTGATCTTTGTGTTTCGTGGGCACGCTGTTTCTTGTGAGACACTAGGTGTAGATAACGTCCTCCGTGAATCACTTTGGAGTAGATCTGCAAGCCTCAAGAGCCCGGGTTTAAATCTGGCAGTAGAATCGCTGTGGAATAGTACACCCTGTTTCTGTTTCCATAGAAAATCCGGTTCTGATAGACTCTACATTATTGTACCTTGAGAGACTCAGCCTCCCGAGAAAATTCAGTTCGTCACGCGCTCTAGTAAAGAATCAACAGAAAGTTACTCTTAAAGCGACCTTGATCAGAGTTGTGTGCGCACTTCGAGATCTGTGCGAGTAGACAGTATCTGCTGGTGGTGAACAGATCTGCTACTAGGCAAGTCTTTGGAGTGTTTTTAGATCGAGAAGGTGTACAGCAGTTGTTTCTGAATTTGCCAACTCACTGTTCTTACCTTGATATGTGCAGGTTGTTCTAGTTGATTTCTTCCTCGCGATTCTTTGCTAGAAAACAGAAGAGAAGATCTGAAGGTAAAATCGCAAGGCCGAGCCTGGCCTCCTTCTTGGATTGTGTTTCCCTCGACTTGCCAGAGTACAGAAAAATTCGAACTGGAGGGAGGATGACAATCCGACCCGGACAGCCATCACGGAAGTCGCCCTCTGGAGTCTCCAAGTCCAGTTCTAAAGGTGATCATAGTTTAGATGCGTATTGTTGGCTAGAAAAACCATCACTAGTAGTCTACATGTTGTAAGAAAGATGACATCCTGTTGTACTTCTTGCTCGCCTCTTCTTCACGTTTTGGTGAACACCTTATCCTGCTCCCGAATCTCAAAACTTCTCAATTTGGCCAGAATTTTTTACGAAAATAGAATCCTGTCTGGGAGATCTTCATTCTCGCCGTGAAAGTGGAGATACAGTGGTTAAATTCTTCTTACGGGGGAGAGAGTGATTAGAGAAGTTAGAATTAGGGAGTAAAAGCAAGTGGAAAGATTATCTCCCTAGATTTGATAGCGGTGGACGTTTCTTTCTTTACAAGAGAAAGTGTCTCCCTTGCTTTTTTGTACCTGTTACTCATCAACAGTCGTGTGGTGTAGGTATGGACGTGGTAATGATGAACGATTTCGAGCAACGCCATCTCAACACCAAGAGCAGGTCTCACAGTCCATTTGGTCACATTGGGAGTCCCACCACGCCGTTAAACTTCGAGCAGCTCTTCCTCCAAGGCCAGCTTCCTCTGAGCAGCGAATTGTCTCAGCATGAGCAAGCCATGTTGCAAGCGCAGCTTCTCAATGGCATGCGAACCTCAGGTAATGGTCAGACCTGCGACCTCTTGTGGAAAATCCAGACTCTAATGATCGAGTCAGACGGAACTGGAGCTCTGAATTCAGAATAACAGATTTGCACACAAACCTCACAAGAAGAACTGTCCTCATCACAATACGAACTACCATCATCACCATTTGAGATTGACTTGATTTAAGAGTTTTCTCGTTTGAGGTCGCCCAGACTCTGATTAGAATGCTTTTTCCAACTCCTCAATGTTTCAAGATTCTTTCTCACAATTTTTCCTGTGATGATGCAGGCATGGCTCCCAAGCCGAAGCAGCAGTCTCATCAACCCTCCCTCGCCATGCTGGATCAACTGAGACAAGCGTACAACAGAGGCGAGCAAGAACACGCCAACCAAGAGCAAGCCGAATGGAATGTGCGGGCCTTCGCAGGGCAACAACACAGAGAGGAACCATCCACGGAGCCTTCCACCATCGCCCTTCTGCAGCAAAAGTTTGCCCAGATGGAGAGGCACAAAGCGGAGATGCAGAAATCCGCCAACCAACAACAGCAAGTGCAGATTTACCCTTCGCAATGGTCCATGTCGGTGCAGCAGCAGCAGCAGCAGCAGGTCTCCAACTCCATGCCCCCACCCCCTCCTCCCGTTTCTCACGAATCTCGTCATTTTGTACCCACGACTTCTGGTTTTTATTCCTTTCAACAACAGCAGCAGCCTCAAGTGATGGTTCCTCCGCCGAGTGAGGTCCCCGAGCAGTTCTATTCCGCCAAACAGGAGCTCAACTGGGGTTCCAGTCAAGAGTCTAGGCCCTCTGCTGGCTGGACGCTTGGAAACGAGATTGGAACGAAGAACCCTTCTCTGATGTACATGCCGCCGAAGCAGCAGCAGCAGTTTCAGCATCAGGCACCGAAAGTGGTGGAGTATCAGCCTGCGTTGCAGCAGCAGCAGCACCACCACCGTGTGCCAGAATTTGCCGTTCCTCCCCAGCAAATTCCGTCGTTTAGTAGCTTTCAATTGAACGGCCCCCCTGCTCCGGAGATGGGGTTGCTGGGCTCTGTTGTGGTGTCTTCGAGGTGTGACAAGACGGGTGGACAGTCGGTGGAGTTTAAGAGCATGCCGGACCATTTCAGAAGTGATGACTCGGAAATGAGTTTAGATAATTTCTCAGGGCGCGTGGGGCCTCACCTCTCTCAATCAAATTTGTCTTCTCTTCCGAATGCGTCTCAGGTACCTACTTACTGCATCCATCCTCCCTCACTTTGCAATTCCACTGCAGCATTTGGATAGGCTCTTTCCCACAACAATTTTGGCTTGGGTATCACTCGTACAATTTGTACTCTCTTGAATTTGGTTGCTTGGCCCCTGTATTTGGGAATCCGAACTTGAATTCGTTGGATTTCTTTTCTTTCCTTTTCTCATACGTGAATGGCGAATTCATTTATGTGCAGATTGCATTTGGGAACAGTTTCCACATGTTGCCGCAAAGCTCGAAATCGGCTTTCAGCACATTCACACGACAGAGCTCGAACTTGAACCCTGCAACCATAACGACGGAGGCCGTCGTCACGAAAAGCTTGCTTTTCAACGACACCTACCGACGCAGTCAAGAAGTGCCAGACTTGATGCACGACGACGTGGACACGGAGCTTCACTTGTGAGTACAAAGATTTTACAAACGAAGAACGGCGGATTGATTTGATTGAATTTCCGCCTCCGGTAGTGAGAGTGGGGGGAGGGATTTCTGAGAGTACAGACTTCTCCCTGCTCCTTGAGAGAGTTTCATAGCTGCAATTTTCACCTGATTTTGTGATGATTTTTCCTGCCTGCCTGCCTGCCTACCTGCTTGGGTTCTCATTACGGCACACAGCCATTTCACCCATGAAAGTACAACACCGAATCCCATGTACTGGAGGTGCAATCCCTTTTAGTTTCAAACCCTCTTTGGTTCCTGTTGAAATAGACCAAACGCTCTCTTCGTGTTCCATTTTACCCCTTTGGTCGCCCTATACTAGTGCTAATACAGTACCCCAGCTTCAGACCCCATTTGAATGGAGAGAGAAAGCATCACAGGAGGGGTTTTCTAGATCTCAAGAGCAACGTTCAAAAATGCTCTCGTGTACATAAACCAACCAACCGTATATGCTGCTGCTGGCCAACTTTGTGTATGCATGGTCTCTTTGATGTGGAGAGCTTGCCAGCTTGAATTCCATCACCGTAGCGTAGGAATTACTCACTCTTGTTCAAAGCCCTTTGTACCATTCATGTGACTGATCAATTGAATGATAAAATTTTTGATCGAGACTATTATTATTATCACTTCTTCTTTCTTCCTCTTTTCTGTCCACTGCTTGACCGACTAAGCTTCGATTTTTCATGCCAGTGTTTCTTTCGAAGTGGTTCTCTTGCTCCTTTTTTTCTTTCTTCTTCTATTACTTAAATCATTAGAACGGAGGAAAAGCTTGGAAGTCGAGTACAGTACACATCATGGGCGTAGTCTAGATCTTTTGGGTTTCGGGACTGCCACCACTTAGAGTGGGGTTGGCTTTCCGCCATCACCTGAAAGCCTGGAAAGTATGATCTACACGTATACGACTCATCCACAAGGGCTTTGATTGGACCATGGTGGTTGGGTTTGGGTTTTGCAACTTCGGGTTGTCGAAGGCAGCTCTCACCCTAGCGGACTGTTCCTTTTGGTCTGAATTCTCTAGGAGAAGCATAAATGAGATTCCCCAAAAGTCTTCAGAGCTGGGAAAAAAGAGAGGCTACCAAACTGATGAAAAGCCTAACGTTATGGAAAATCTTTGGAGTGGGTGTCCTGGCTTTGGGTCACATGGCTTTCGTCCACTCATCACTGGACAGTGTGTGTTTTGTCTTATTACCAGAAATTCCTCATGGCTTTACAGCAGGGAAAAGAAGGGCTGGTTTCGATCCTTCCTGGTGGTTTCTCTCGTGTGTTTTCAAAATCATTGGGTGTCAACCTAGACAGTCAAATTGCTCATGGGATATGTACTGTACTGTACTACTTATTATAGGCTCTGTCGTTTTGTTATTATGTAGGGAGAGACTGAAGGAGGTTATTACACCACACTATTATTAAAGAGTCTCTTGGGAGGGACTTTCTACTCATTACAATGTGTTAAAACAAAACTGGATGAACCCTAGAAGGACAATTTCGTCTTTCTATGCCATCTGGAAGTTTGGGTAGGATCATGAGTACCCAAGTTTGAACAAATCTTTGGGACACAAGGTGTGGACATGTACATTGTCTGGTATAGTAATTTATTTATTTTTTTCCAATTGCGTGCCCAGATTTTGGGCAGTACAGGTAGAACCTCTCTAATTGCATGAGGTAGAAGGACTACCCATTACCATGTAGGTACTTGGGAGAAGTAATTTTCCTGGGATTGAAAACTTTGAGAAAAGTCAATTGCAAAAAGCTTGAAGACATTCTGACAAGAAATGAATTTTCTGTGATTTTTCAAAGCTAAAATGTTAAATTGGGAATAGACCCTTATTGAAGCATAAGCACCCAAATGCATTGCCATCATGATAAAGATTGCAGTAATAGATGGGCCACTAATGCACTTGGGAGGATCTTGTAGGTGGTAGAATTGCGTGGATTGTAATATTAGGTAGTCCTACCTTTCTTTTTTGTACATAACTTGTAGAAATGGAGTTTGTAGGTGGGTCCAATTTGAAGGACATTCTTTGAAAATTAGTGTTGGAAGTTGACATCTGTTAGGAAGCCATTCATTACACCTCTTTGACATGCATAAACCTCTCCTAGTACATAGTTCCAACACCATGCACTAAAAAAGGTTCTACCTGTGTAACCTTTGGTTTGGGCACACCATCAAGAAAGAAAGAAAACATATTTTGGACAATTTGGGCATTGAGGGTTGGAAAAAAAATAGTATTCTGGACAATTTAGGCAATTAGGATCTAGAGGCACCCTAAAAGATTGAGGCACATTTTAGATAGAATTTGTGAAAAATTGTTACTTTTTAAGATAGTGATAAAAAGATTTAAAAGAAATTTGAAGTTCAATTTTATAAATTTTTACTAGATTACTATTGGAATGTGTAAAACTTTTTTCAGAAGCTATTATTGCACATATTGAAAGTTATAACATTTGAAGTGAGAAGGAAAAGTTTTTATTCAACGTTGTTGACAAGACCAATAGACTTTAACTTCTTTTAGAGTTTTTGACATTTGCATCTTATATTATATAAATTAGATACTTGCCAAATTTTAGAATTAGAGGAGTAGTTTTGCATGTGTTGTCCAAAGCTACCTAAGATGCTTGAAAATTTCAATGTAGTATAACTTTTGATTTGGGCACCTAATTGGAAAAATAAACTGCATTTATATGCACCAGGTAAAGTAAACATGTCTATGACAGGCAAATCTCCCATGATAGGCACCTATGGAACTTTCCATCATAGTCTAATATTAATTCATGATAGACTTTTCCTAATAATTGGGATTAGGACTACATTACATTGATCTATGGCCATAATTAAAGCCTTGGAAGATGGTCATGGAGTTATTAGTGACTGTCATAGGACACTTACACCTTCCTAGTGTAAATTGGTAGTAAAAAGTTATTTTTTTATTCCTTCAATGTCATGTCCATGATAGGAAATCTTCTAGCCATGTTAGAAAATGTTGTGAGTGATTTAGGTGACAGGATGACCATCATGGAAACACTTTTCTGCTGATTTGGGATAGTCTACAGACTCATTTGGGCCAATTGGACATCACACTTCAAAAATTCATTAAAAATTCATACTTTGTCCAAAAAATAAAATTCCAGTTGCTTCCTTCATTTCTCACATTTGTCTTTGTATGAAAAAAAAATCTAAATTTTTTTGGTAATGACGACAGGACATTTTAGTTGTTTTGCCTATCATAGGCAAGTTTACCTTACATGTTCACATCTTGTGTCAAAATTTTGTGAACATTTTACCAAAATTGACCTAAGATCTCTTATGTATGGTGAACAGTCTGTGACTTGGTCCTTTAGGGGTTAACAAAACTTGATTAGTGGCAACATAAAATACCATTGCAACACCTAATTTTTTTAAAGTACCATTCTTTGTATCACTTCGGTATCCAAGCCAATGAACAACTCCGTAGCTGAACAACAGGTTGTCACAAAATAATTTTGAAAATGGGGACAGAAAATTATATGGAAGTTATTTTTCAAAAACAAGAGAATATTTACTATGGAAATCAAAGGACTTTAGAGAATCTTCAAACTTTTTTTTAACTCAATTTTCTCAAAAAATATTAATTATTTGCATCCGCAATAGTGAACATATTCAGTTTGAACAACACGGCAAGTTGAAATTCCAAAACAGTTACTACTCTCTAGATTCAGAATTAGCCATAGATTTTTCAAGACCGTTCAGTCTATATCCACAAGGAAATTCCTTTTGCTACCTTCTCAAATTTGACATTTATTTACTACCCATTTGATTTCCTAAATTCTGTGTTTCTTCTTTGTTGTTATTGTCTAAGGTTCACAAATTCAATTTTTAAAAGATACATTCTACTCTATGGTTTATAACTACATTGATTTATGATTTATTCTAACAATGACAACAAAATACCAAAATTATTGTAAAATTAGAAGAGGTTATAAATTTGCCAAACAACTACTTTTATACTATGGAACTATAATAGTAGAAAAGTTACAAATTTATCACTTGAAGATTCCTTTGATAATTGTAGATTGTACAAATTTGTCAAGGAGTAGTTTTTTTTGAGGAAATTGGTGGAGTACGCCACAAATATCAATCAACACTAATTTGTGTATCTTTTGTTGATTAGTCATAAGTCATAAGTCATAACATTCTTGACCAGATCAAAGGTGAGGGCGCTTTGCCTTCTATGATAGATAAGAAGTGATCCCTAAAGTTCTGAAAGACACTCATTTGGTTGTATTATAACATATATACCTAGGGTATCTAATAAAAGACACCTTAGTTTCTTGGATTCAAGGTAGATAGTATCCAACACTATTAAGAATGTCATAGTCACATATAGGTAATTGCAAGAAACATTGGTCCTATTTTCTTTTATAATTATAATTATTTTTTATCTTTTACTATAACTTTTAAATCCCAAGTTCTAAGAACATGAAATAATAAGTAGACTTATCTAACTTGATGGTACTTACATCCCTTATTTAAAAATAGAAATAGAAAAATTAGAATATAATATTCATAATTTGTCACACTTTGAGGTTTAGGGATTTTCACTACGTTTGGTGTATTGAAATTGAATGATCTAAAGTTGAAATTTTGGTGGTTTGTTTCCACACTAGATAGGCAAATGCCTACCAAGGGGCATCTAAAAATATATTATTTAAAGTCTTCTAGGTCCATGCAAATAGGACTCCCTTGCACAAACACTTCCAAACATTGAAGATGGTATCAACTTTGTTTTTTTGGTGAAATTTGATAACCATCAAGTCATCACAGATGGCTAATTTTTAGTTTTTTTTGTGCACGATTTTCTATTCATTATTAATTTATATATCATTGTTTCTATTTTATTTGATAATTTGTTTTTTTTCCCCATGGTACTCCTTCAATACTCCCAAATAGTCCATAGTACTTGCAATGATGCTTGTAGACACTGATTTTTCCAATCAAGAGCTAAGATTGTTTGGCTACATATTACTCCTCAGTACCCCGGGATTCAAATGCAGATTTTGCCATTTGAAACGATACAAAAAATGGGGGTGTTTCTTGCTCTGCTGAGGTGGACTTCGCCATAAATTAATTTAAAAAAATGAGAATGCTACGTGTCTTGAGAAAGACAAATTATGTTTGTTTGAAATTACAAAAATGACCGCAATTTCTCAAAATAGATGGAAAGTTGCTCATACGAAAGAAAAGCCAGGGCTTAATTATTTAATGGATGAAACATCATCATTCCAAAATTTGAAATTTCCTACCAAACTAAAATTGGACTTCCGTTTCGTCAAACCCGTGTTGAAAGTGGAAAGTGAAACCCGGAGTGGGCAGTAACGGCAGGAGGATAATAAATTCTGTGCACTAGCTTTGATTACGGAGTCCATGGGTGCCGTGACGCCACTCTAGCAACGTAGCTTTGCAGTGGACGGATCCGTGCACATGGACGGGACTACGGGAGGAGACCGGAAGGTGTCCGCCGATTCTGAACCTATCCTGCACTTTCCACGTACATCAACCCGCTCATATAGGATCAATTCCCTGAATCACTGATCCCCGGTCAACCGAAAGCCAAGCGGATCTCGTGCCCTTTCAGAAGATCAGGAAAACAAAAATGCCCAACTTACTTTACAGAAGAAGGTGGACCGGCCGCAGTGGCGGAATCCAGGAAGGATTGACTGAGGATTCTTTCCATTCCAGTGGCAGTCCCTGCTCGATCAAGTCCTCGCTCCACTTCTGCTTTCTCAGTCTCGTGACTGTCGTCTGGGGAAAAGCTGCCCGGGAGGATAAGAAACGTGATTCCTTCATTGCCCACGCACCTTCCTGCAGTTCGATCTCCACGCCTCCACGGGATGATCGATAATCACTACTACTACTACTACTCCCTCTGTTTCTGAAAAGGAAAAGACCCTTGTTTCCTTCGTAAAATACAAAAGAAGTGCGGGTCGTCTTTTTCAGAAACAGAGGGAGTAAATTACAAATATCTAGCTCCCGTGCGTGGTATCGATGAGTCGTCCTGATCGGAGGTGCTGAGTCGCGCTGTGACAGCGGAGCTTTGCACCTGATTGTTGTTGCATCATTTCAGTTGCGGGTTTCGTTCCATTCAAGTGCGCATCTGGATCAGAAAACTAGGCTCCGTCTTTTGGACGAGAGTGCGTGGGTGAGTGATGAGTGCCTGTGCCTTTGGATGGGTCACTCATTCAGTTCGTGACCGGGACCACAGTCGGAGGAGGAGGAGGAAAGGTCCGCGAAAGAATGTATGCCGCTTCTGCACTTCACCGAAGTATAGTTAGATAGATTGCAATAATTTTTTGTTGTTGCTTTTTGGGATGGTGGTGGTGGTGGGGGTCGTCGTCGTCGTCGTGGGGATTTTGGAAAGGGGAGCCACTGGGAGGAAGGAGCTGAGTCACTGAGATTCTGCATAAGAAAAAGCTTGACCTAACATGGATGAGAGACGTACATGTGGTTTCTATGATTTTTGAACCAGGGCAAGAGTTTCGCCGAAGGAGGGGTATCGGGATCTGGAAGTGGAAAGACGAAATGAGCTCTTACTGTATGGCTAGAGAAGAATCTAGACATAACATCTTCCCTTTTTGCTATTTTAAATTTCTTTTTAATCTCCTCTTTTATTCTTTTTTAACCCTTAAACAATGAGTTAGTCTAGGTATTGCATCAATTGTTGGCTTCAGAAAATGAAAAAGCACTCATTGGAAGACAACCTACTATAGTCTATAAAAGACCTTTATTTTTTACACAAAATTTGGAGGATGAATAGTTGCACTTTTGTCCTACATGGAGAGATTCTTTGTCATTCATCAGCCACAAAACGTCCTCCACATTGTTTACAGGTTAACCCTTACAGGAAGGACACGAAACCCATGACCAAAGTAGTGACCAAAACTGCTTCGATTATTGAACCAATAGGTGCATTATTTGTTTCTACAAGGAACAATGATGGCATCCATCTACCACTTTTTGGCCTTAGTGTCCTTTATTAAGGATTAAATATAAAATATAAAATGAAGAGTCTTGCACAAAAATCATAAAGCAAAGAATTGTCACATGTTGATCACATCGTTGAAGAATAGATAGAAGTTACAATTTCATCATGTATGAATGATCTCTACTTAATTTCATTAGCTATTACAGGAAGCTTTTGAAATAAATTCAGAACTCACCAAATAGATGTCGGGACTCTTACTCTTTATGATTAAAAGTTCAGAGATCCGAAGGAAATTAAATGTGAAGTAGTGAAGCTTGGGATGGGTACATGTTGAATGAAAAATTCATTTGCTTTTCAATGTATAATAATAGCCTCTTTGGCCTTTAAGCGCTCCGACGTCCAATTTTGGGATGATGGATAGATTCACATTCTTGTTTCTTTTTCATTGCTACTAGATGAAAGTCATTCTAATTTGTAGAGATACTTTATCAAGTTGTTGTCCTATTTAATGGTTGGATTTGGTGTTACTAAACAATATATTTTTATATTTTTCTAAAATTACAAATGTGGAAGTATGTCAAGTTGTTGACCAAGTCAAAATTACATTGACTCTAGTTCAAAACAGGATTTGCAAAAATGAGGTCAAAGGTGTAAAGAACACAAAAATTTCAAAAAATCACCATGCCAAGGAAACCTCCTTTAGTGAAATCCATCCGAAGTTCCCAACAAGTTTTACTCCGACCAAAACTAATAATATTTTGCTTGTAACTGAAATTTGAAGGAATTTTAAAATTTTCCTTTCAAAATTTGTAGAAAAATATTGGTGATAGCATTGGTGAATCTAACCATACGAATGGAATATGAAATTCAAAATCTACAAGTTTCATTTGTATATAAATTCCAAAATATTCTTCTAAATAATATTTATAATGATGTTTTCTAAATTGTCAATTTTGGAGAAAGACACTAGATTTTTAGGGGTTAAGCTTATGGTAGAACCACCCATTACCAACCAGGGATCTATACCCAATAGGTAGGGTGTAACTATTTCCAACCAAGGCTGAAATAGGTTTCCAACCAAAGTTTGGAATGTGAATTTTTTTTCCTTTGCAAGGTTGGTACTATAAGGTCATGACACATGTCCTGTTGTAATGAGCAAGAAAGTAGGAAGCAATGAGCGGAAAAGTAGTTCTTGAATGATCGGAACCAAAAGATTCTATATATTGGGTATGGGTTGAGGCCAACTTTTGACTTCCAAAAATTCATAATAATTTGAATTTGAGGAAAAAAATCTTGAAAAATTGGCAATGTCTGTAATTTCTATCTTTCTCCAGGGCAATAAATTTACATTTCCTTCTACTGCTCCAGAACATGCGTGGAATTGCTTAAGTGGTCGACTATGGGTGGTTCATGAGATGGAGATTTGGCAGCACAAAGGGCAACCAGATCGGTAGCCTTTTCCAAATGCATGATGGCATCATCCATCTTATAATTTTATCAATTTTTGTTGTCGCTTTTGAAGCCTAGCCAGTCAAATACTTGCCATAGAAGTTTACTTCTGGCGGCACGACATGTAAGAGTAACTTTCTATTTTCAAGTGAGTGATTGTTCTTCTTGGTCACCTAAAGCAGGTGGCACGTGCTTTCGGTAGCTGGAAGGAAAAAAAACTTTGCTTACAACCATGACATGGGGTATTGCTTCCTATCACGTACACCCAAAATTGCTCATGGCGACAAGATACTAAGGCAACTTTTTCATGTACAATCAATTATTTCTTCTTTTAGTTACCAAAAGGTGGTGCCACTAGCCTCCTAAGTAGGTGGCATGTGCTTTTCGCACTCAAATGGAATTTTTTTTTTGTTTACAAACCATATCACATGGTCCACTTTTGTTAGTCAAAGGTTAAAATGATGTCACCAAAAACGCAAATGATTCTCCTTATGCTTCACATAAAAGGTAACATGCTCTTAAAGCGACCATTTAAGGGCTGGTCCACCTTTTTCACAGGCTTCCGCCAACAGAAATATTTTTAGATCATTTTTCAGAGAAAGAAAAATAGACATAGAACCTAACACAAGTGGTTTTGTATTTTTTCAAGCATTTTTGAATTACTTATAAATTTTCAAAGATTCAAGACATAGGCACCTATTTGTGACCATAGGTCTTCCAAAATCCGTCCACTTGCAACTTGTAAGAGATGAGGGGCGGTTTGAAGAAGGTGGATGCTTTTAGAGCACACTATTTTAATACTACCGTATGTTCAAGTTAGATTCGGCACCTTAGTGTCAAAATAATTTAATTTTTGGAATTTGGACAATTTGCCAGCTTGGATCAATTTTCTTGTTCTTCCTAATTTTTTTGACACTTTGATGAAATGATTTGATTTCTTTTATTCATACATGAATGCATTTTTTTTTTCTAAATTTTCTCTAAAATAAATTTTGAGTATTCAATGAAATTTTCTCAAATTTTCAAAAATAGTTGTATTATTTTTCATATTTTAGACATGCTCCAATTTTTCCCTAATTATTTACGAAATTGACCTACACATAGGATAATAAGTTAGAGGTACAATGTGTAATGCTCGATACTTGGGCAATGTAATAGGACACCTAGCTGCTTCCTTTTTCAAGAATATTGTGGCCCTTTGCCATTGTCTTCATGAATTACAATTTAAAATAAATTCTTTTTAGACTAGACAATTATTTTTGGTAAAAATACATAATTATTTTTCTTGCAAAAATTATAACATGTATTAGACGATTGATTGATATCCACAATTGAAAACATCAACATCAAGCTATCACCATTTAACATCGAGAGAAAATAGATGGAAGAAATAACGTAGAACAACCTACTATCATGGTCAGAAAATGGAGTCTGCCCTCATGCCGTTGATGAAATTTTGCTCAGAAAGATATCGCATTACATGTTTTTCAGCCCCTGTGGAGGGCTGTGAGTTCTCTAGGGTTCCCAGACTCTGAAATTGTCTGGAACTACGCCGCAAGAGCTGCGTGACGTGGCCGAGCGACTACCACGTCATACAAAAAAAATTCAAAACATTCCAAATTTTTTTTATTCATCTTGTTTTTCCATTTTAAGATTTTAAGATTTTTTTTTTTTTTTTTCAAAAGAAAAATTCTGACAGCGGCCGTTCTATTGCTGCCAGTGGAACAGCGCCGGGAACAGGCCCGAAATGACCCTCCAGACCCCCAAAAATCATCTAATGATGTGTCCTAGAACTTGTGCATTTTACTCCCTATGTCTCACTAAAAACCTTCCAAAACCTTCCCTATGAGGTATTAACTATATTTTTAGTCTTTGTGCCCAGTGATGCATACATTCAAGAGCTAGTAATCTATCCCCTAAATCTATGCAAAATCTCCAGCTTAGGCGTTGTTGTTTAGGCACCCAAAATCTATGCGGAAAGTATTATATTTGAGCATTGTTCATGAATGTTGCCAACTCATCATTCCTGACAATTTAAAGATTGGTAGCAACTATGGGATTTTAGATATATATGCTCCCAACCTACATACTGCAACTAGGAAACTTGACCCCCTTCATGAACAAATCTGTATAGCGTCCAAATGGTCACTGAATCCATTGTTAACACAACTATTTGGGGAAGGAGTAAGTACAAGGTGAAGCTTGCTAGGAGAGGTCCTTGATTGCTTGCCACTAACTCCTACAAGGTCATTCAATATAACCAAACGTCACTCAACAATTGAAATCAATAAGCGGAGGTTTTTAGTGGGACAAAAATTGTGCTTGATTTGGAGTTTTTTAGTGAGATAGAGGGAATAATCAATATGTTGAATAATGGATTGAAAATTTATTTTAAAAAATTAAATCAAATTTTTTTTTATTCATTTAAAAAAATTATAAAGCAAAAACTATATTGAATGAAAGAAAATCCCAAAATGCCAATAACTTTTATAAAAAAATTGAAAATGGTTAATTCCCAAAGTAAAAATGTTGTACTCCCTCTGTTTCAAAATGAATGTAGTATTTCCTTTCTAAAATACAAAGGAAACACTGCTTTTATTTTGAAAAAAAGAGAATAATAAAAAATTGAAATCATTTATATATTTATTTATTTATTTTTAAATGTTCAAAATTGAGAGCAAAAGACAACTTCATATGTTTTTTCTACCTTCATTGCCTGCAAAATAAAACTACTCACAATTCTCACCTAATTATTTGAAATTGAATTATTCAAATTTTTTTGAGTAGGTATCAATATATAAAATCATATTAAATTAATTTATATTTTAAAATAAATTTTGAGCTATCCATTTTGACATTGAAATTAAAAAATCCTCTAAATTTTTCAATATTGATAGGAATGATGTGAAACTCAGCTGCTGAAGTAGATAAAGATGATTAACATCATTCTAAAAAGAATCCTTCATTCAAAAAATCTAAATTATGAAGTCAATGGAGTCTATTTGAGTTCTCAAAAAGTCCAAAATGAATTCCTTGGTCTTATAAGGGTTAGTTTTATGAACTACAAAGTAGCCATAAAAATTGCCCATTGTTCCTTTGTTCACCCCCTTCAACCTACCTTTGTCAATACAGTTAGGTGCTTGTCCTTCTAACCCTAACTTAATTTTCTTGCACTTCAAATTTTGAAAATTCAAAATTTGTACGTTGAAGAATTGAGTGGAGAATATATTGGTGTATTTTTAATAAAAATAATCTTGAATTTCATTTACAGAATTATTATTACATAGAAGTTGATACAAAATGGAAGAAAAATCTAATTGCTAATAATTTACAAAATCCAGCTGTGAATAGTTATGAGATATAAATGTTAATATTTATGTAAAAAAATCCAAAAGACACATTCCATATATTCTATTTTTGTTTGTATGGAAAACTAAAAGACGTATACAAATATAGAAAAAAATATACATAGTTCAATTTGTGAAAAGCAAACTTCATATGCATACACAATAAATAATGCCTCAAGCCTCAAGGTTTTTTTCCTAAAGAATGCTTTTATTTTTGGCTCACAACCAAAGTCATTAAACACACATTCATTCACAATCCTTTAGATATTCTTACAATTTTAATCACATACAAAATATGTATAATATACACTAGAGCTGTTAATGTATTAATGTTGTTCTGCACTATATTTGTGATGAGTAATAGAACGTATTGTAATGGAAAAATGACCCCAAGGCTGCTGAAAATTTGACGAAATAAAAGACATACCTTAGATTGAACAAAAAAATTTGTTACAATAGAAAAGACTTAAAAGGTAGTCTGATCTTATAGCAATCCATTATATGTTTTTTGGAGGCAGTGGAGGGTTGTTTCAAACCTATCCCCATGTTGTGAACCATTTAGTAATAAATTAAAAAAAAAAAAAATAATTATTATTATTATATAACGTGGCAATTTCTTGGCCATATTAGACTGTCGTTGTGGTTGAGTTCCCATGGTCTGGGAACTTTGGGGAACTCATATCCCTTTAGACCAATTGAATTTCATTTAATGATTTAAAAGTTGATTGCCTTTTGAGGGAAGCTAAACTACTTGAAATAATTTTTAGGAAATTTTTGTAAGAAGAATAATGGAATTGGTATCTAACCTAAGTTGTTTCATATTTTTGCACCTTCGTGGGATTAATTACAAATATTTGAAGTTGAAACATAGTAGTCACTAATAGCGACCACCTCTTGAAATGTACACTATTGGTACATTGACAAAATGTACCTCTTTGTCATGTTCCCTTTTAGAGCATGGTCGCTTTTAGACTACCTTACATCACTCAAAGTGCAAACAAACTCTAACTTACAATTGTGTTGTCATTATAATAAAAAAAACAACCCTACATATATCTCATTTGAATGTCATATGCTCCAATAACACCCTTTTTTCACCTTCACTAACTAGTGTACATTGTGTTGTGCCACAACCATTGGGATGTCATTTGTAATTGCCACAAATTTGATGGCTGAGTCCTCCTCAATATCTTTTCCTATCTATATTTCAACCTTTATAAAAATAAAAGTAATTTTCTACATTTTTACTTCATAAAAACTTTGAAATTCAATATCTTTTCTGTCATGAGTTAGAACACCATGAAACAAAGTCTATACACCCCTACTTGTAGAGAGCTTTTCGATGGTACAAAGAATACAACTAGGGGACCTATGGTTCCAGAGATCTCATTGTAACAAACAAAACGAAACAAACACCTTTACTTAAGGTATAGAACTAGATGGTTGCATACATAACACAATGAGTGCATACTAAGACTAAATGAAAGCTCTCCAAGAAGCTTCAAAATCCACAACATTATTGGAGATATTTTTGAGTTTTACCAACTATTTTCTTTTAATTCCCATATTGAACCAATTTTTAAGTACTGAGTTTGTGTGTTTGTTTTTATTTTTAACTCTAAATATAAATTTTATAGATTTTTTCACCAATTACTTTTTGATGTTTTCAAAGTGCAACTAGATTTTTCTCCAATTTCATCGACTAACAATGAACTAATCGGCAGTTCTTCCCGAACATTGACCTATAGAGTGTCCATAATTCTAAGGACATTATGGTAGAACCACCCATTTCCAATCAAGGAGACATACCTAGCTTGTAGGGTGCATCTATTTCCAACAAAGGCTCGAACATATAGCTTGGAATGTGTGTTTTTCTCCTTTTCAAGGTTGGGATTAACAATATCATGACACATGTTCCAAAGTAGTGAGCAAGAAAGTAAGAAGTAGTTCTTGAATGATTGGAATCAAAAGAGTCTATATTTTGAATATGGCTTTAGGACAACTTTTGGCTTTCAAAATTTATAGTTAATTTCAATTCAATATATAAAATTACCAAAAAATTTGCAATCCTGTGATTTCTATCTTCCTATATGGCAAAAAATTTACATTGCCTTATACTACTCTAGAACATGTGCAGAATATTTAAGTGGTCGACTATAGGTGGTTCTACCATAAAGATATGTTGTACATGAGAAATATATGATTGTTGTGCTCAAATAAAATTTTCTACCTACCAATCATCTCATCCCCCTTGAAGGATTGTTTATTGTGAATCATTCATTAGCACTCAAAGACACAATTTACTACGTTCTCATCATAATTTTCCATCCTTTGGTTCACGAGAAATGTTAGAATCACTAATCACAACCTAAGGTAGTCGATCCCTTTCCGATCCCTTAAGCAATTTAGCATATCTATAGTATAGGTATGGTGAGGGAATTTTTTTTCCCATTTAGAAAAATAGATTTTAGAAGGATTTCAGATAATTTTTATAATTTTTTCTTTAGAACCAAAATTATCATGAATTTTTTTTGTGAAGATTTTATTCAACTTATTCTTGTTACATAGGTCACCCTATTTCCAACCATAGGCTGATTACAAAATCAACAAGGCTTCAATTGTGACTTCCAATGTACACCTTGTGATTGTTGTATGCTTTCAATATATAAGTGTAATAAAAAAAATGATTTTGGACTTAGTTCCTCTTTTAAGTGTAAATAGGAAACTAATATAAATTATATAGCATATTGAATGTAAATAAGGAAATGTATGACAAATAAATTTAAACATAGCTTTTATAAGGATAGAAAGGGGCTTAGATTTGAAGTATTGGTAGTCCATTCTAGAGATTCTAAGGGGTGTGACTAATAGTCCTAGGAAGATAAATAGGCTTCTTCCTTGATTTACAGTAAGCACATATTATTAACTTTAAGAAATGTATAGATGTGTGTGACTAAAATTGTAAGAATATACATTCAATGTAAATATCAATTATGAAAATAGATAAAAGAATTTGTCTATTTATATTTTGTTTATTATTGTACCATTGGGTAGGTGTGCATTTAGTTGTGATATATAAGGGATCATTGTACTATGAGTCACTTAGGTAGAGTGCACTACTAGACAATTGATCTTGAAGTTTTTAGCAATTGATTGTTAAATTGACAATGAAGGCTAGTTTTCAAGAGTTAGAAGTATCAAATGTGTAGAATTGGAAGATGTGAACTAGGAAGTGAATCCAAAAGTTTGATTGTATTGCATTGATAGGTAGCAATATATATGTTTTTTTTATACCATTTACAATTTCAATTATCTATTATAAGCTTTTTTTTACCTTCATGTGACCTTTGTCGCTTTAACAAAAGTCCTATTTGACCTTCCCTCTCAAAAGATCCTCCACTAGGAGAGTTGCTATAGTCTTATTGCCTTGGTAGCTTTTCCCTTCTACAATAAGGTATTGTGCTCTAAATGCGCCCATCTTCTTCAAAACACCCCTATTTTTAGGTAGAGAATAGAAAGGAAGTGATCTTTAAATGGACCAGTTTAGACTCTGTCTATTTGGGTTGCCCGCCTTTCATGTCCCGACTTGTTATTCTCCCAAGTGAAAAATTTCTGTGACGATTTTCTGATCTGATCTTGATGCCAAACATCCTCAATCCCATAGTGATTGAGTAATTTAGACCATACGGCTTTCTCTTGTTGGTTTGTATTGGTGTAGCCTCTAGAGCTTCCGAGCCTATCTTTTTCATCCTCTACCATATTGAAATCTCTAGCTAGTATGTAGCCTTGCCCCGATAAATTAGCTTCCACCAATTTGTTTCAGAATAAGGTTCGGTCATAAGATGATCCTGGTAAGTAGACATTGATAATTGTGAGGATAAAATTGTTATTGGACTGTAAAGAAATGTATTGTGCTCTGCCCTCCATTACGATACCTTCCCCTATCACCAAAGGAGCCAATTTTTGGGCTATAAGAATCCTTGTTCCTGCCCTCTAGTGTCCTATGTCACTTTGTATTGCCGGATTCCAAGACCTATGACCATTACTATATGGAAGGCTTTTGCTTTTCTTTTTAAATCTAGAGTCATCCATCCAATGTTCTTGTAATAAAATAATCTGAGGCTGTCGCATCATTCTATCAAATATCCTTCATATATGTACTTGTTTTGCTGACCCTTTTGTGCCCACCCCTGCCCCTCGTATGTTGAGGGTGGCTATCGAAAATCCTAGATCCATCACTGATCTTGCAAGGGGCGCTCCACCCCAGGAATTTTATCGTAATTTGCAAGTGATGTGTCAAAATTTGAATCCTGCTCTATACCCCATTGGGTTGCAAGTCTAATTTTTTTTGGTAGCTAGTGCGGTGAAGCGTGGATCCCCGGTTGCCAACCTGATTTGGTTTTTTCTTCAATAATAACTCCTATCCAAGCTCGAAATAGTAAATTAGCTTTCGCCCTCTCCTTCCAAGCTGCCAATTTTCTTATCACTATAGAATGTCACCATGAACAATGGACCCTTTTAAGCACTTCACCTTTTGTGTCACCTTAATCACAGCTAACACTAAGAGTTCGTGCTCAGTATCCTCATTGTCCCATCTGGCCGATCATGTAACCAATTCCCACCAGTGTAGATTGGGTGGCTTTCTAAGGTGCTCCTTGAGGTATAATTTAATTTTCTCCAAAATCAAGGCTTGTATTGTGCTTTGATCCTGCTTCAAATTCTTGAAGGTTAACTTCAAAGCTTCAATCATGTCCGATGTCTCTTCCATTTTTTTCAACAAGATTGATGAACCACTGTCTTAGCCTTGAAAATTATTGGCCAGATTGTGAGGAATTTAGTGCCCTCTGGTCATATCTTTAATTCCGGTGTTTTGAGTACCTTTCTTAAAGAATCTGTACTCCATGATCCCCACCAAGCTTCTAATAGATTGGACGAGGCTCTCTCCGATTTCTGAGACCAAAATTTATCCTCTATCGGGTTAGCTTCTAAAACCCCCTGTTTGTCCTCCTGTTCTCGGGATCTGATAGTTTCCGATTCCTTTTCCCCTGCATCCTTGTTTTCTATCGTCTGTTGAGCTTCTTCTCCCCCAACTTCTAATATTTTCCATCTTGTAGGTTTTGACTTCTTTCTTCTTTCTTTCTGACTATTTTGGATGCTCCCTCCTAGAGGAGGAAAATCTTCTTTCATGTGAGCTGAAATCGCCGAGAAAGGATTTACATTAGATATATCCACTGGCCGTTGACCTGCTGTTCTTTCCGTAGTTGTTCAAGTTTCTGGGAATTTAAGAGGACCTTGTAATGATCCAGCTGGTATCTCTGGAATCTGTTGTGCACACATGCCATCATTTCCTTCCTCTGCTTCTTCTCCAATGATCATGTCTTTACCTCCCAACTGCAGGCCTTGCCCTTCCTGTGTCAATCCCTCCGTCCTCTGTCCGGAGTTGTCGATCCCTGTCTAATCTGGGTTGCTCTGCTGCTGCGATTTGGGCATCCATACCTCCTTGATCTTTCCTTTTGGTTTTTGACTACGATCTTTTTTCTTTTTCTCCTTAGATCTGCGCTTGAACATCGTAAATCCATCTTGCTCATGATTTGAACCCTTAGCTTCCTTCACTTTCGGCGATTTGTCTAATGTAGCCTTGCTGTCTAGTGTCTGTTTCTTCTTTTCTATAAGCAAACAATCCGATGCACTATGCCCGAATTTACGGCAACGATTGCATTGATTGGGAAGCCCCGAATAGCTTCCTACTTGATCCATGAACTGTATCTTGTCCGATTCACCTTGTAACGAAGGAACCCGTATAAATCCTGATAACTTAGCAATGTCCGCCACTCTAACAAAGATAAGAGGACCCAAAGGTCTCTTGCATGATGTAACGACCTTCTCAATCTCTTGAACTTCCCCTATCAATCCTGCTAGTTTCTGTATCCATTCCGTAGAGGATAAGACGAGATCCAAGTCCGGGAATTGGATTCTAATTAAAAACCCTGATTGAATCTCCGGTGGCAATGTCTCCGTAGAGAACCCTGCTGTCCACAAGAAAAAACGTACCTTTTTTCCTCCTATCTCTTTCCCTCTCAATGCTAAATATCGTTCAGCTGCATCCGTATTATCAAATTCTATGTGAAAGAATCCACGTGAAAGCATTTGTAATGAGGAGAACTGATCCTGAAGATTATCGAGCAAAAACTGAGAAACCCTAGAAAACCCCGGCGAAATCCCAAATACTTTACCCAATATCAAGCGCTTTTGAATTTCTTCACGGCTTGCCTTTAGTTCCTGCAGTTGATCCATCAAGAACTCCAGATCCAGCTTCTAGTTAGCATCAATGTTCGGTTCTTGTGGTTCCGGCTCTGTCGCAATAGGTGCTACCTTGTCTGCATGCTTTGCATGTCCCTATAGATGTCCTGAGTTCTTTTTCCAATTCACATCCGTCAACGTCCAACCTTCACCTTCAAGCTCCGGCAGTTGTTCCATCTGATCATCCTCCATATTGTAACCTCGAAAAATGAGTCTATCCTTGTTAAATCCTTCCCATGCGTGTAACAACGGTGCCCGTCTGTTAAAAACGGAAGATAGTTACCTAGGTTTTATTGTCAATGTGCATTTGACAATATAGCTACGAAAAATTACTAACAAATTTAGTTGCTCTTCAAATCCGTCTGCAAAGTTATTTCCCACTGATGAAACACCCCAGGCTTCCAAAAAATGAAGAAGCAGTAACAATAAATTTTCCAACCCTAACTTCTGTCTACAACCGAGTGCTTGTAGTAACGTTTTACTCGATTTGCCAAACTCTCTATGAGGCTTATCTTGTCGACCTCAATTGATCCAATCTTCCCCTGAACGGAGAGATTTGTCTGCAACCGAAGCGCAAAGAAACTGCCGCTGAAAAACCTTGAGATTCAGAGAAAACAAAGAAACTGGCGACACCCACTGGCTGCTAATTTCTACGCACAATTCAATAATTCTAAGCTTGTTCTGAGCGTCTGCTCTCTTGCTTTTGGACTAAAGAGGATTGTTGCAATTTTCCTTTTGAAATTCTGTTCAAAACAAGCCAATATCACTGAAAAAGTGTAAAAAAGCAGTTTGGCGGCCAAACAGCGGCGCATACTAGAATTGCGGAGCAAAAATAGTGGGAGGGGAATGTGAGAATGATGATGGTACCTTGCTACTCAAATAACTGTAGTAATTCTAGAGCTCATACGTGCACAAACTCCCTAATGATACCTTGCTTTGAACACCAAGAATGGTGAGGGGGGCGAAGCCCCCTTCAAATTAAAAAACAAACACGGAAAATGACATCAAAATGGGAGGCAAAGTGAAATGCCAAACACCATCACCAGAGTTACAGAAAAGCGGGGTCCATTCCGCCCTAAATGAGTTTTCAGTGAGCGCTAACGTATCTTTGTTTTTCAGAACCGAATGAAAGTGTCTCCAAACAGCCATGCCTGTGTGTAAAGTGGACGTCCAAGTGGAATTGATAATCTTTTTAATGCTAACATTTTGATTTGCATATTTCTTGCTACACCTCTCCGTCCATATGTGCCAAACTAAAAAAGATCTCATGATATCCCAGGATTGGCCTTTGTAAACAAATCTACCGGATTCGCCTTGAGCTGAAATGTTGAAATGTCCCAGTAAAGCTTGTTGTAAGTAGCATATCTGGGCTGCGCCATTTGATTGTGCGAAAATATTAAACTTCCGCCATAACTCCAGGGTGACCGGGCAATTCCATAAGAGGTGAGTCGTGGTTTCCATTGCCGCATGACACATTACGCATCCAACTTGCGCATTTTGAATTCTCCATGATAACCATTCACCTGTCATGATTCCTCTATTGATTGTCTGCCAAAGAAACATTGCTTGTTTTTTCGGTCTGCTATTGTGCCATAGGAATTTGAATGCCTTAGTCACATCTTGCTCTGTAAATCCCAAGTTTATGAGTTCTTGCACTCCAATAGGTCTATCTGCTTTGGATTTTAGTCCCTGTAAATAACCTCTGCGAGCGGTGTATCCGAAAAAAGGGGCTTCTTTAAATTTATCAATCTTGCTCCACGTCCACTCTTGTGGATCCCAATTTAATTCTTTCACTTCTCCTTGTTTGAAAATCCACACTAAGCTTGGTGTGGACGGCTGGTCCGTCCCTGTGGACGGACGGCCGTCCAGGTCGACGGACGGTCCGTCCTCAAAAAAAAAAAAAAAAAAAAAAAATTTTATATTTTTTTTGTGGACGGCTGGTCCGTCCCTGTGGACGGCCGGCCGTCCCTGTTGACGGCTGGCCGTCCCTGTGGACAGATGGTCCGTCCAGGTTGACGGACAGGCCGTCCTTGAAAAAAAAAAAAAAATTTTTTTTTGATCCTGACGCAATTCTGACGCGTCAGGACGCGTCCAGACTGACGCCAACGGACATCCGGACGTGAAAACCCCACGTCACGTCCGGATAGACAACCCTGGTCCGGGAGAAACTTAGGGTTACATTCTGAAAAAGATCGGGTCTTCGCGTCCCATAGGATGACCCTTGTCTGGCTTAACTTTGATGTTGATAATGGTACTTGTCCTTCCCACATGAGAACCTATTTCATTTCATCCAATCTGAACCAATTGGTCTCACTTCCCTGTCCAATAATCTGGTGGTGGTAAAAGTCTAAACTCCCGGGTGATTGAAGCCATGTGACTGTTTCTCTGTCTGGAAACGCTCTGGGGTCCCACGGAATGTGTGATATAGTCTTCAGTCTTCTTGCCCTTCCTCTTTCTGTCATTGCTCCTCTTCTTGGTAATTTTTGCTGTAATTCTTCAATGTCCAGCCACTCTCCTCTTCTGTCATCCCAAACATCTTTAATGCTTTTAATCCCTGCTTTTGCCCAAAGATGTAAGCCCATATTTGGTCCCATTCCCAATGGTGTGTTGTCATCCTCTAGTATGAGAAGATTGCCAAAAAGCTGTTGTCTGAGTATATTTGATGTAGTTGTTGGAACCTTTTGTGTCAAATTTCCTCTTACCAAGAAGAATGCCTTTAAGCATGAGGCTAATAAAGGAGAGTGATTTTTTTTTTTAACCCTTTGCTAAAAAAGATCCAGTTGTCAGATGTATTCCATTTAGCATCTCCTAGTGGTCTGCCCAAGATGATCTTGTGTTGTAGTAATTTCTTCCAAGGTTCTCTCCCCGGGGACAAGCCACGAACCACCAGTTTTGCTAATAAAGCTTGAGTTTGTAAAAAAGGATCTAAGAGCTTAATTCCTCCATCTTGTTGTGACATAATACAAGAGTTCCACCTGACCCTTGGTGCACAACGTCCTTCCTCCCTTCCTGTCCATAGATATTGTGTCAACAATCCCCTTATGATGTTACAATTCTTGGTAGATATACTGCAGCATGCTGCTGTATACCAACATGTCGCCAATAGGACTTGATTTAGTATAATAACCATTCCAGCTGTGGTTACTGTCTTAGCGGCCCAAGAACGTAATTCTTTTTTATAGATGCTATCAATGGGGCTGTGCTTGTATTTGGAGGAAGGTGGAATCCTATCAAGGGACCAAGATATCTCACCCCAGTTCCTTCCGGTACCCATTTGACTCCCAAATCCTATCCCCATGTAAAATTTTGACCATTCCTGGAAGCCCATATCGCATACGTTTTATCCCAATTGAGCTTAGATCCTGATCCCAAGCAGAATATCCTGAAGACCTCGTATGCCTTGTTCAGGTTCTCTATCGTCCCTTCTAGGTATAATGCCGTGTCATCTGCGTATGATGCATCAGTCACCCTTGATCCATCTGGGAGTACAAATCCTTTGACTCCGTATGACTTGTCTTCTAGCATATAACCAAGAGCATCCAGAACCACTACAAAAAGGAAGGGAGCTAAGGGACACCCTTGGCTCACCGACCTTGAGAGACTGAATTGTTCTCTTACTTCCCCATTCACTATGACCGAGGAGGACTGGAGGAGACGTTCTTATAGAGAGCCATGACTCCTTTGATAAACTCTAGATGGAATCCTTGTTTCACTAATATTTCCTCCATGAATTGCCAAGATATTCTATCATACGCCTTCTCAAAATCCAGTAGTACTAGCGTCAAATCCTGTTCGGATTCCTCCGCATAATGCATGGCCTCTTGTGCTAAGAATATGTTGTCAATTATACATCTTCCTGGTACAAAACCTGTTTGATTCGGTCTCACAATCTTTGGGAGGATTTTCTGCAATCTGTTGGCCAAAATCTTGGCCACTAATTTATAAAATGAAGAAAGTAATGTAATAGGTCTGAATTTTTTGATCAAACTACTGTCCCCACCTTTTGGTATTAAGGCAATGATGCCTTTATTGTGCTGACTTGAGAGCTGTCCAGTTTTTAGCACCTCTCGTACCAGCGGTACCGCCTCCAGCAAGTCCTCTTGTACTGAGTCTATACATGATTTAAAAAAATCTGTAGGAATACCGTCGTCTCCGGGAGCATTTCCAGCTGACAAATCCTTTACTACTTCCTGAAGCTCCTTCAACAAGATCTAGCCTAAGAAATTTTGGTTCTGTTCACTGGTGATGATCTCCGGAACGCTTTTCAATATCTGTTATCTTGCTGCCGAAACCTCTCTGGAGTCTGCTTCTTGGGAATATAAGTCTTTATAAAAATCTATCACCGCTCTTCTCTTGGCCTCCTGATCCGTGATAATCAAGTCATTGACCAATAATTGGGATATGGGAGATCTTTTATGTATATCCCTAAATACATCAAAAAACTCTTTGGTGCATCTATCCCCTTGCCGAAGCCACCGTGCTGCTACAGCGTGATATTGTGCATCCTGGTTTTCCATGGTAAGATTTTGAAGGACTGTACGAGCACCATCGAGCTGTAATATGGCCATTACATCTTCCGGGTGAGCCTCTAAGTAAGCCTCTACACGCTCGAGGTCTCTCAAAGCTGTATGCTCAAGCTTGTATTTAGCTCACCGCCATTCTTTATCAATCTTACTGGCTTCTTTCAATGCTCGTTCTTGAGCATCCTGTACCCAATCCATCCAGGATTCGGAGGCTTGAGGTTTGTCTGCATTTTCCAAGCCCTCTCTAATCTGTCCCTGGCCTTCTGATTTTGGAGGATTGCAAAGGAAATCTATTGTTTTCTTGCCTTTGGTTTAATGAGAGAGAAAAAAATCAAATTGTAAAGGAGAATGGTCTGAAATCTTTACGTGTGGGTGCGCTGTGATGACTCCTCCTTGTGTTGCCAATGTTGTAGAAAGATAAACTCTGTCGATGCGAGCTGCCCGCCTTTCAAGTCCCGACCTGTTATTCTCCCATGTGTAAATTTTCTGCGACGATTTTCTGATCTGGTTCTGATGCCAGATGTCCTCAATGCCATAATGGTTGAGTAATCGGGTCCAAGCCGCTTTCTCCCGTTGATTGGTGTTGGTGCATCCTCTGGAGCTGCCGAGTCTGTCTTTTTCATCTTCTACCATGTTAAAGTCCCCGGCCAGTATATATCCTTGACCTGGTAAGTTGGCCTCCACCAATTTGTTCCAAAAAAGGGCCCTGTCATGAGATGATCCTGGTGAATAAACATTGATAATAGTTAGAATGAAATTGTTGTTGGATTGTAACGAGACATATTGAGCTCAACCCTCCATTATAATGCCTTCTCCTATTACCAAAGGGGCTAGTTTGCGGGCTATTAGAATCCTGGTGCCTACCCTCCATCTTCATGTATCGCTCTGTATTGCTGGATTCCAAGACCTGTGTCCATTTATGTATGGGAGGCTTCGGCTCTTCCTCTTACACCTATTGTCATCCATCCAATGTTCTTGTAATAGTATGATTTGGGATTGTCTTTGCATTCTGTCAAAAATCCTCCGTATATGTACCTGCTTAGATGACCCCCTAGTGCCCACTCTAGACCCTCTAATATTGAGGGTGGCTATTGAGAACCCGAGATCCATCACTGAGCTAGAGAGGGGTGTCCCACCCCATAGGTTTTGTTATAATCTGCAAGTGTTGTATCAATATCAGAGTCTTGACCAGTGTCGCTTGATGTAGCAAGTCGAGTTTTTTTGGACAGTTGGTGTGCCATCCGGAGTCCTTATGTACCTCAGTTATAACTCCCATCCAAACATGCATGAGTAAATTGGCTTTCACCCTTCCCTTCCATGCTGCCAAGTTTTTAACCTCTGTAGAGTGCCACCACGAGCATCTGACCCCTTTAAGGCATTTTTCTTTCTGTGTAACTTTGATCACCGCCAAAACTGAAAGTTCATGCTCATTTCCTACACCATCCCACCTGGAAGACCATGTTACCGATTCCCACCAATGTAGATTGGGGAGTTTGCTCAAATGTTCCTTGAGATATAGCTTGATTTTCTCCAAAATCTGAGCTTGAATGATGTTGTGTTCCAGTTCTGAGTCCTTGAATGCTATCTTCAAGGCTCCAGTCAATCCCGGTGTCTCCCCTGTAGTTTCTAGTAATATTGAAGAACCGCCTTCTTGATCTTTGTAAATAACTGACCAAATTGTAAGAAATTTAGTCCCCCACGGTGGTTCCGTTACCTCCGATGTCTTGAAGACCTTCTGCAGTGATTCTGCACTCCACGAACCCCACCAATTTTCTGTCAAGTTGGTCGAATCTCTCTCCGACTTCTATGACCAAAACTTCCCCTCAAGCGGGTTAGCTTCCATAAAAGTCAGCTTGTCTTCCAAATCTTTGTGCTGTGGAGCCTCCAGTGACGGCTGTCTCGTGGCCCCTTGATTTGTTGTGTGTTGAATTTTCTCTCCTTCGTCATCAACTAGTTTCCTTCTGGTGGATTTCCCCTTCTTGAACTTGTCCTTTTGTTTGTTCTATGTGCTCCCTCCCAAGGGTAGAAAATCTTCTTCCATGTTGTTGGAGATTACTGTAAAGGGGTTGATTGAGGAGATATCGCTCTCTCCGTTTCCTATAATGCCTGTCTCCGGCATACAGATCTTGAAAGAAATGAGGGGGACGTGTAATTTAATAGATGAGGCCATGAGGGCTCTAAATTTTGTTGTTCCGAAATAACTGTAGTGTCTTTCCCGTCTCCTCCTCCGATAGATGTGTCTGGATTGCTCTTCTGGAGGTCTGGGGCTCCCTGCGTTGATGCTACCGTACCCTGGTTTGGGTTGTCAATGTCTGTCTGATCTTTATTCTGACGCTGGAGTTTCGATATTCAGATCTCCTTGTTTTTCCCTTCTATGTCGTTGTGTCTTGTTTTTTTCTTTTTCCCTTTTGATTTGTACTAAACTACCGTAAATCCTTCTTGATCCTGGTCCGGTCCCTTGTCTTCTTTTTCTGCCGTGAATGCCTCAGCTGTCTTCTTATTGTTTGGTGGCGTTTTCTTCTCTACAATCTTGCAGTTTGGGGCATTGTGACCAAATCTACGGCATCGGTTACACTGGTTGGAAAACCCAGAGTAATTGACACTTTGATCTGAAAACTGTATCCTCTCTGAATCCCCCTGAAGAGAGGGTACTCTGATGAAACCTGGTAATTTAGCTATATCGTTAACTCGAACAAATATAAGCAGCCCCGAGGGTCGCTTATATGCGGTGGCTATTTGTTCGATCTCTTGGACTTCTCCGATAAGTCCAACAAGTTTGCGTAACCATTATGTGGAAGAGAACACGGGATCTAGGTCTGGGAACTGAACCCGAACCAAGAATCCCGATTGAATCTCTAGAGGAGGTGTTTCCACGGAGAACCCCGCCGTCCAGTGATAAAAGCGGACCATTTTCTCCCCAAGCTCTGTTCCTCTTAAAGCCAAGCATCTCTCCGCTGCATCCTCATGACTAAATTCTATCCGGAAGAATCCCCAAGATAACATTTGCAATGAAGAAAACTGATCCTTCAATGTGTTCAATAAAAACTCTGAAATCCCATCAAACCCCGGCAATGACTCGAATACTTTACCCAAGATTAATCGTTTATGGATCTCCTCGCGGTTGGTCTTGAGCTCCTGAAGTTGCTCCCTTGAAAGCTCCAGCTCCAGTTTCCACTCTGCGTCGATCTTCGGCTCTTGGACTTTCGACTCTGTTACGACTGTCGCTCTAGTGTCTGCATGCGGTGCATGACCCTGTAGCGGTCGTGATTTCTTGCTCTGAATTGCGTCCGTCGAGGTCCATCCTTCCCCCTCGAGCTCTAGCAGTTGCGCCATCTGAACATCTTCCATCTTCGAATCCTCAGTCCAAATCTGAGTCTGCTCTTGTTAGTCTCTCCCCATGCATGAAACAACGGCGCTAATCCGAAAAAATCGAAAAATGCCTAGGTTTTATCGACAAGCTTCTTTTGATGATTTAGCTTCGGAAATTGCTTCTAAGGTTAGTTGTTTTTCAGATCTGCTCATCTAGGTTGTTTCCAACCTATACAACCCCACAAGCATGCTAATATCCTGAAAAAACAGTAACAAAAAAGGTCCCCAACCCTAATCTCCTCTGCAACTGAATGCTGTCAGAAATGCGATATCCAACGTGCTAGGTTTTCTCTGATGCTGCTCTGATCTCCTTAGCTAGGACAGTCTTCTCCTTGTTGGAGAGATCCGTCGACAACTAAAGCGTCAAAACAAGAAACCAGTCCCGAAAGAAAAACCCTGAAGTTCGGTAATCGTAAAAGTCTAGCGGCACTCTTTGGCTGTTGAATTCTAACCCAAATTTGATGACCTTAGACTTGTTCTGATCGTCTGTGTTCCTCCTTTTGGACTGAAAAGGGTCACTGTGATTCTCTTGCTGAAATTCTGAGCAAAAACAAGTCGAAATCAAGAAAACGGAGAGAAAAGCAGTTTACAGGCCTTAGCGGTGGTGCCTCCTGAAATCGCGGAGAAAAACGGTAGAGGGGAACATGAAGATGATGGTGATGGTACCTTGCTACTCTAATGATACCTTGCTACTCGGACAATCGTAGTGATTTTAGAACTAATATGTGCTAGAATTGTCCATCTCAACATGATGCTGACTTTTCACGTTGGTTTGTCCGTCAACGACGGTTTGGATGCTTCTGGATTCACGTCCGCCAAAAAAAAGTGGGAGGGGAGGGGACTAGACAATCTAGATGGTCCAACCATCAACTGACACAGCCTAAGCATCAACTAGACAATCCGGTCATTGACCGGACGGACATGCCGTCAACAACAGAGACGGACTGTCTAGCCAAAAAAATATTATTATTATTATTATTTTTTCAGGATCTATACAGACACTTGGCCCTTGGATTAGATCTTGACATTTTGTCAATGTCACATCCATCTAAACCTAACGAGGTGGTGACAATTTAAATACATGCAAAACTCTCATACGTTATTGCAATTGATTGATTTAATTATTGGAGCTCTCAAATTGATATCACACATACTACATGTTGTTCATCTAAGTCTTTAGTGTTTGGACGCTATCATAATTCTCCAATCACATCTCTCCAAACTTTAGCAAGCAAAGTGAACAAAAATAAAGAAATAAAATCTCCAAAAGTGCAAATTAAATTAAATCAGACCACTTTTATCTCTCATGAACTTATAAAGCAACCCTCGAGAGGCCCAAATTTTTTTCTAATGCCTTATAATTTTAAAAGGCCTACTATTGCCAAGCATTATTACCCTTATGTCTATTCTCAGGTAGCAACAGAGGTGCTTCTCAACAAAGATTGTCAAATGTTCTTACATAATTGCACCTTCTACGACAATAAACAAAAAAATTCTAACACATAATGTAAATCTATATAATTGAAGGATTTTTGTTTTTGATAATTTTATTGAATCTCTTGGAAAATCAACTAAAACGTTCTTACATGTCTACTACAATAGATGTCAATTAGGCTTGGCAATTATGGAAGTTCACATTATACAAGTGTAAATGGTTGAAATCTTCTAATATAGTTATAAATCATTTAAAACCTAGAAGATAAAACTAAGCAAGAACCCTATTTTAATTAAAAGTGAAGAATTAGTATTTAATATTTAACTCTAAAAGGTTTTGAAAGTCATAAAAAAAAATCTTATGGTCACACAATTGTTGGTCTTATTGGCCAAAAATATTGGTTTTCATTGGCTTTCCAATTTCCAATTATATTTAATGAAATATCCATTTTTTTAGGGTTGTTTTAGATGTTGAACCTATAGTATTTTAAAAGGACTATATATTTATATAACATATTTGGAACTTTAAGCTTTATGTTGTCAAACTTGATTTTGTCATTTTTCATTGTTTTTATATGCTTAAAAATCTACACAAGATGAAGGTTTTCAAAACTACTTAATTTCTATTTTGCTTGGAAACTTTGAAAATTCTTCAAGTGAATCCTTTAGTGAAGTTGAAAGCCTTACTTCCAAATAAGAAATGGCATTCAAATTTGTTGTATACAATGATGTTTGTCTTATTCTTAATATGGGGGACATATTTACCTCCCTTATCCAAAAATGAGGTATCAATCTTACTTGCTACTTTTGGAGGTGAATAGATTAAATTGGAGACAAATGAATAAATGAATGCTATTATTTTTGGAATCTAATCATAGGATCTTATAATATACTTGTTTGAAATAAAGTGGTAAAAATTTAATGAGATTTGATTGCATAGATTGAGAGATGTTACCATTCAAAGTTGGAAAAAAAAATTTGAACAATAATTTCAAATGACTTTAACTACCATTTGTGGAAAAAAATTGCACGATGGACTTTGAATTTAAAACAATTGTATTGGAAAATTGAGTTAAAACTTGAAAGTCTAAGGATTTATTTATTTTTAAAACACTAAATTTTCATTCTTAAAAAAATTCTTAAGTAGAGGTAGGTCCAAGATTGAAAGAAAAACTAAATCTTAATAGCTCTAAGATGGGATTTAAATACAATAATCTCAATGGTGAGCTTGTTGTAGACAACAAACTAAACCTTGCCACATATGTATATTTTTTTAAATTGTAAAAATTGCATTAAAAAATGAATCCTGTACATTATTTTTTCAAGAAGATGCTCAAATTGCCCAAAAAACAAGATTATTCATAACTTTCACATCACTAATCCAAATGAAATGAATCACAACTTTAGATGTAGAAAAAAAATATGATCTATAAGAAAAATAATTTAATTTAATTTCAAGTTTTTGTAAACTTCTTTTTCTCCCCACTCAATGAAAACTTGGATTTTTTTTTGTGTAACTTTTACTAACAGGCACCAATTGAAATAAAAATTATATTCCCTTGAAGCTAATAATTTTTTCTATTTTATGAGAAAGTTTCAAAAATGTTTCAATAAAAATTGAGGTCATAAGAACTTGCCCAACATCCATTTCAATTAAATCCAATTAATTCCACTAACAATATTCAACTTTGCTGATTGTTTATAAGAGCAGAATTAAAGAGGTACAATATATCACCTTCGTCAATGGCTAAAAAAATGATCAAACAAGTTTCCAAAGTAGGGATAGTACCTGATTTCTCTACAGTAGGATCTCAAACTTTACCCTAAATTAAAATTTATACAAAGTTGGAAAGAGAGTAGAAACTTGAGAGCTATAATAATTGGAAAATTAAATATTGTCACAATATACACATGAAAATGGGTTGGTATTTGCTTAAGCAATAAGGTGATTACACCTAATTCAAGATTCTTTTTGAAATCAACCTCTATACATTCCTGCCTAACATGTACAACCTCTTTTTATGAGAGCCTAGGGTTGATTTTAAGTATACCTATTCTCAACAATTTGAAAATTCATAGTTGATTCATACGTTGTCTAAAAAATGTATAAAAACAAATTATAGAATATCCTTTCAACTTTCAAAAAGATCCAACAAAAAATTAGGCAATCTAATTATAGAAACAATGCTTAATTGCTTATTTGGACACATTAAGGATGCATTACCTTATTATGTGTTCATTTCTAGTGCCAAGTTATGTAATTGTTAAAATATTACCTCATTATAAAAAGGTCACTCACTCACTCAACAAAACCATCTACTTTCAATGCTATGCATTGTAAGATGCATATTGTAATACTTGGTACTATATAATCACAATTACACTTGTTTAGCACAATTGGTTGCCCATTGCTTGATGCCATGGGACGCATTCACGTTTGGGAGTTCCATGGTGCGAGGTCACCGGGCCTATTCCAATGAGCTCACACCATGGAACACCCTCAAATAGATGCATCCCACTATACTTTACTCCTTGTAAAAGAAAAATCTTTGAATGACCAAAAGAAAGCAACAAATGTCACACAGATACCTAATGGTGTAGTCCACCATAAGATGCCAAATATTGTTACAAAATGGATTCCCTGAACCCAACGACTCATAACATTGTATAACCAAGCCACGGTCCTCCCCATGCTGGGAAGGTATTATGCTTTGCTAAAGGGACGTATCAGTCAGTTCCAAGATTGGGGTTGGCTAAGGAGCCATCAATAAGACAATTTTGTCCACTGTAGGGGTTCCCTTTTCAAGGATGCAGAAGGGACCCTGCCTTGCCTCATTGTTTTTTAAACAATGGTTATGGATTACAAAAGCTGCTGCTCGTAAAAGGCTGTCTGAAGCTGTTTCACATGCGCAAGCCAGGCAGCCACATTCAAGCCATCCACTGAAATCCAATCCACAGCAGTAGCTGCCGGCTGCTCCCACCATTCATCGACCTGCCACATCAAATTTAAAAAAATTAAATCAAACACAGAAGTCAACAAGAACAGCAACTAACAGCAACTAAGATAGATCAAGCAATAACTATGCTGTAAAAACTATTGTAAAGTAAGAAATTAAATAAAACGTTTTTTTAATGAAAAGATATAGCAAGCCTAAAATAATTTGCTTTTGGAAGCAACACTAAATAGAATGAAGAGTGTAGCTCAATATGTAAATGAGTTTTAAGGCCACGTTTTTTTATGTAAGGTTCAAACCACTTCAATATCTCGCCTATCTTTTGTTTCTACTAGTCTCAACCACTCTCAACAAAAACCAAGCCACAATTTGTAGTAATAGTTATATGCAAAACCTTCCGTGGTCTTATGTCAAAGTATGCACTTTTCCAAGAGTGTCAACCAATGTGAATGTCCCATAAATCAAGCAATAAGGTAGAGGAAACTCTTTCCACCACTATTTAAGCATTTGAACCAATATATACAAGTATGATTATTGGGAGATCACTATATAGTGGAGTGGAGAGATCACTTTGACTTTGGTACAAAAAAGTTATCAAGAAGACGTCACAACTGGTTGTTGACTTTTCAAGACTACCATACTCTATGCCATTGGCAACTTGTTACCATAGCCATCACAAGTTGCAACTCATAACCTTCTCTCCTTTCAATTTTCATCTTACGCCTTTGGATCATAAAGATCAAAGGTTGTAATTTAAAAGCGTACCTAATACATATTCGATTTCAAAGTGAGGTTGCAGACCACCCGGTTTTCCATTCAAATATCAGTAGCCGGACATTGAGCCAAGCGGTCAGTAGAAGAGACAATTTCCACCCGGTTTTTAACAGTATCCTCGGTCTACTTTTATCCCGTCGAAGCACACCAAACAGACAGTCCAGAGGTCTACTTACAAGGTCTCGAACCCGCTTGCAATCTTCCAAGCACTGTTGGGCGTCTTGTACTGCCAGTTTGAGCTCTGGGAGCCATTCCTCCAGCGCTACCTTCTCTTGCTTGACTGCTGTCTCTGTGCATTGAGTAGCCGTCCTGCACACAACACACACAGATCTCAGTCTTCAGTTTACACACAACATTGCCATGATCGAGATCATGGTTGGTGATTTCAGTGGTTGGTTTGCACGGGAGGCAATATGTGTCGGAATTGAATCACTTTACAATTGATTTAATTCACCTACAAGTCTATGGACTTTGAGGTAGCTAGAGCACCATTGGACTTTGGTAGCCAAAGTACCATGGAGTACTATAGCATCTCTCTCAATGTCTCTCTTCTGTGGTTGGGTGGCAAGTTACACATCTTTTCTGTCTTCTTATAATCTATAATACTAATAGTGTGCCTTGTGCTGTTGCCACAGCCAAAAGAAGAAGTAAATTTAATTCTTTAATTTTCTCAGTCATCAAAACTTTGAAATTCAATATCTTTTCTGTAGTAGATCCAAACTCCACAACACAAAGCCTGTGCACCCTTCCACGCAACCGGGGGACGCACAGTTCCGGAGATCTCACCATAACAAACAAAACAAAACAAACAAACTTAAGATATGGATGGATGTCCATTTGATGGCACTAGGCACCTGGTTTACTGCGCTTTGTGGAACAGATGGGGTGAAAATTTGCAACCAAACAGGGACGGTACACACCGGCATGATAAACAGTGTGACAGCATGCTCCCTGTGCTTTTTACCTTTCATACTCCGGTCTTGATGCATTGGCTGCAGCAATCAATCCACGGCTATTGCCCATCAAGTCGCGAAGAGTTTGCACCCTGTTCAAAGTTTTCGCAAGGTCTTCGAGAACTGTTCCAGGTGAACCTCCAGGCCGCAAGAAGAACCGCATGGAGTCCAAAATCAACACTAAGCCAGGGTCCGCAGCCTCTGTTCCTGCATCATTGAATTGTTACCAACAGGAAAAAGAAAGTGAGAATCGAAGTACAGACAGGTATTTAAGGGGATAAAAAATGGGATCAAGGCACTAAAATTTCTGCTCCATAACCGGTTGTTGACTTTTTCAATGCTAACGTGACACCGTCCCATTGGCAACCCATCACCATTGCCATTACAAATTGCAACTCATAACCTTCTTTCCTTTCAACTTGCTTCCTACATCCTTGGATCATGAAGATTAAAGGTTGTGATTGAAAAATGTATAACCGGTTATGTTCAATAACCTATTCGCTACTAGCACAGCTCATTGGTTATCTAATACATAAGTGGTAGGAGATTCAATACCTATTTTAGTGCCCCAAAGATCCAAATGGCCCAAAGTGGAGGCCTCCTAAATCTTTAGGAATTGAAACAACTCATTTAGGAAACTCACAAAGGTAACAAAATGTACCAATAGGGAGAAAAAAAATCATATTATCCTACATAATTTAACAATAGAATCATACTCCCTCCATCCCAAAATGATTGTCCACTTTAAATGTCATGTTTTTTTAAGGTTGTTTTTAATAGGTCAAAAAAATACTTCCTCAGATAATTTTATTTAGGCTGCAATGAACACATGCAATGTGCTTCATTGATTCTAGTGATATAACATTTAGAACCGTTCTTAATTATGTTTTTCACAATACGATCAATGAAATTGACTCAAATACCCTAAACCAACAAAATTGTGGACAATCATTTCAGGACGGGAGGGAGTACGTTTGAAAGTTAGATCATAAATTTGATTGCTAATTTCCAAATTGAACTTTCAATTTTTGGCTTGGGCACTTAAAAGGTTAGGTGTTGTCTTTAACCGAGGCTGAAGATTCTAAGAAAAATCTTAGCCAGCTGTATGATATAAGATCGTCTTTTTTATTTATGTAATCAAGAGTTGGAATTAATTTTTTTTCCATACCAGGTGGGTAATTGAGGGCTGCTGAAACACGACAGATTGTTGGAACAGCAGAAGGGTCTCCAGATCCAGCCCTCAATGTTAGCATATCCGCCTGTCTTTCTGCAGATGCAACAGCTTCGGCTCCACCATTTGTATTTGCTCCTCTTGCATCCAATATCGCCTGCAACATTGACACGTAGCTAAAACTTTATAGCAAAACAATGAAATCCAAGTTTTACTTTCATATACTGCTTGTTAACCATAACAAAGTAGAGTACACTATACTACTTGCAACCTTTCCACGGTAGCACTAAAAGAATCTAAAGCACTAAAATAACGAAGAACTGGTCCAACTAAGAAACAATTTATTTCATTGTCAAGCATCCACTCATTGCCACATGTTCACATTCAACCATGCAGACCAAGGACTAGATCAAAGGAGATGAATAATTCTAAAATGAGTCACGCCCGCCTTTGCAAACATAATAATAAGGCAACTCCACCTAAATGCGTCCAAATAAGCAATTGAGCATTGTTCCTAAAAATTAAATTCTCTAGTTTATTTGCCTGTAGATTCTCTTCTTATGCATTTTTCAGACACCATATGAATAAACTATGAATTTTCAAAATGCTGAAAACAGGTGTACCCAAAAGTGACCCTAGGCTCTGACGATTAAGGCTGTACATTTTACACAAGAGTCTGTAGGCATGGGTTTTAAAAAAGGGGTCACAATTAGGTACAATTAGGTGGAGTTACCTTATGAGCTCAAGATTGTGTTCAAAAAAGAATCTAGATTCCTTTTTCTTAGTTCACTGTTGATCAATTCCAAGGATGCTCTAGATTCCTTTTTCTTAGTTCACTGTTAATCAATTCCAAGGATGCTCAAGAAGGTTATGACCCCACGGTAGACACGTGGACGACTGAGTGGTAGACACGTGTACCTGAGAAGTAGCTGGCATCATGTAGGACCGATTGTCAGGACTGCGGTGAATGGCTGCAACTTCACGCTCCAGCAGATCACGAGCAGTGCTTGCTTGGTTTTGTGTGGACTCACAAATGGGTACAATCGTGTTGGCGGACTGCTCCTTGTTTCCCCGGGTATGCTGCTCCCATGAAGCTGCAGCAGCCTGCACAAAAATCAATAAATATTTCACGTTTAGCGCTCTCAAGGATCCCTTAATTGTTATTAATATGTAGACTTATAACATGGAATGAATCTATGTTCCTTGTCATAATATATTCGGGTGTAATTTGAAGAAACAGTACCATATTTGCACGCAACAGAGCTGTGTAGATGGCCTCCAGCTCGAGACGCCGAGCATCAAACTCTTCGATTTTTTTCCATTTCTCCTGCAAAGACTCTTCGGCGTCTTGCCGTTCTTCACACATTTTCTGTAAGCGCTGGACTTCCGAATTGATGGTGTTGACACTAGCTCTCATTCCCGCCAGCTCCCTCTCTTTAGCCCAAACCTCCAGCTGCAAAGCATGTGCAACAAATTAACCCCTAAAAAACAGAGATTTCATGATTTAAAAATGACCAATTCGATTGATCATATTGTGGAAAATATCATGCAGAATTACCAGAACTTGATATCACCGGAATCAATGACGGACATTGCATGTGTCGGTAAATAAATAAATAAAATCAAACAATAGAGAGTACCCATATGAGCCACTCCAAAGTGGTGAACAAAACATGACACCCATTTTGGGCGTTCATGATCGAACTAACAGAATGATTGAAAATTCTCACACGCTTGCAGATGAAACGACGCATGGAAGCGTAAAGAATTGGATGAATTCCAAGTCATCATCAGAAAAGACAGTAGATTTTCACATTAAATTGTTATGCCGACTCTACCTCAAATTGTCGCAAACTGCCAGAGTTTTGTACATCAGAGTTGGTGAAGGAGGGTGCAGCCGCATCAGTGCCACGTATCCGTCTTATGAGCTCGTCAGTCATTCTTCTAGCTTGCGCGACCTGATTCAAGGCATCCTCGGTTGCCATAAATTGCTGCACATGGGCTTTCTGCAAAACAAATAGAGCACAGCCAAAAGTCAATGAGTCTTGGGAAAATCAAGCTGGTTAATAACAAGAAGCATCCTCAAATCAAAGCCTCTGGGAACATAGGTCATGACGTGATTGAAGGGGGTGAAAACATCACAACAAACGCTAGACTTGACATTTCAAAATTGTAAATGGACCTGTCTTTCTCGAAGCTGTCGAAAAGAACTCTTGGTGGTGCCTCGGCTACTACGTCGACTCCCAATTAGTGAATCGTCCACTTCAGCAGAAATGTCCTCCACAACTCTATTGTTTTCAAACCTATACCTGCATACCGACGATGTCAACACCAATGTAACCAGTTAGGCCAGAAAACCAGAAAGCGGCCTTAAAACTCAATAATAACTACCATATATCTCATAATTTCCTGCCAAACCCCTCCAACACTTGTTTCTAACGATCTGCTTACTTTATCAGGAATCCAACTGACGCTAGAAGTGACAATTGAAAGAGAACAATCGGTAACTGAAAACGCTAATCCCAATCGAGTATAGAGCATTCATGGCTTTAAAAAATGACAAATGATTGTGATCATACTGCAAAAAACATAGTGGAGACCGCACTAAATCTCGTATCACCAGAATCAATGAAGAACATTGCATGTGTTGACAATGCCCCCCAAGTAAAATCGAACAAAAGAAAGTCTCTCAAAGGTGCTAAGATAAATAAACATGGCACCCATTTTAAGCGTTAAAGGATTAAATTGACAGATAAGGTTCAGTATATCGTATGAGAATGCTATGAAATGAGACCTTCAACATTTTTATAATACTGAGACAGAGATTACCGACCTGAGCCTCTCTGCATCAGCTCGAATGTCAATCTCTTCTGTTTCGTTTGCAATATTCCCCACCACGCGGCTCGTGCACGCAGCCAACGCCTGCAGTAACAATGGTGGGCTCTTCAACAACGCCAGTGCCGTCTCTTGCACCTCCTCAGGGATGCTTGTCTCCCCGTCCACCTCGAACCCCAGCTTGGCCACTTCCAGTTGCATATTTTCCAAATAATTGCTTCCCCCACCACCGTCGTACGCCGAGAATGTCGTCCTGATTCGGAGTGTGAGTTCCTCCGCAAGAGACTCACAAGCTTGCCGAACAGATCTCTCGCGTGGCGTCTCAGGATTCTCTGCGGGGTGGGCACTTATTTTGGGAAGGAAGGACATGTCAGGACTGCCATTATCTGGAGGGGAATTGGTTTTGGCTCTCTGCGCCTCTCGGGCATGCTCCACGTAGAGGTGCAGGCGACGAGAATATTCAGCGAAGATACGAGCGGTTTGCTCTACACGATGCTCGTAGGATTCAAGTAACACCTGCTTGTGTCTACAAACATAGAAAGAAATCTTGGTGTTAGAAAACTACACGTGGTTTCCTTCTCAATGCGAAATGTAGTCTGTACCCCTAAGATGTGTTCGTGCAACAGAAGCGCAAACATACAAAGACTTCACATGGTTTCTTCCCCCTCTGAAAAACAATCAGTAACCCTAAGATCTGAACGTGCAACAGGAGCGCAAACATACAAAGAATGCCTGGTGCTAGAAAACTACAGATGGTTTCTTCTCAATCTGAAAAATAATCTCTAACCCTAAGATCTGAAGGTGCAACAGAAACTCAGGTATGAAAGTTAACGATCTCCATGATAGGAAACTGAAATGTCCATTTCTGATGGAAAGTACCAGAAGAGTGGCATGCCATTAAGAATCTAGGCTATCACTTCACTCGAGAACTTCATTGACTGATTGTACGCGATCGATTTTGCTAACCATTCGCTTTTTGACAAACATCAAAAGAGAATCCTTCCTTTGGTCACAGTGATCTCTAACTCAGTTATCCAAAGAGCTCCAAAATCTCCACGATAGGATACTCAAATGCCCATTCCTGATGGAAAGTATTCCACGTCTGCTCGAACTGACATTCCATTAAGAATCTACGCCAGTCTTGCTATACCAATTCATCCTAGAGCTTCATTACCAATTCAGCAAACCATTAACTTTAAGACACCATCACAAAGAGATCATCTCTCTCTCGTCACAGTGATCATACAGACAGAGGCTCCTATGTACCAACACCATCCACCACATAGATGCAAAATCAGAAAACAGGGGGAACCCAAAGAAGAAAAGGCAGATCATTGCCACAGCATCCAAAACACAAGAGAGTGCAAATTGCAGACCTAAAGTTCGATCGATCATCCAAACCACGCTGCCGTTCGCCCTCTTCCTTGGTAACATCCATCATTCGAGTCTTGATATCCTTTACCAATCTCTCAATCGTGACTCTCAACCTTCCCACCTCCCCCATAGCCACATCCCGATCCCGCATGGCCGCTTCTCTGGAGTCTTCCGCTCCACTTTCATTCTGCACCATCGCCACTTCTTTTTCCTTTTCAGGCACCTCAGGCTTCCGTAGTGACGGTACTCTGCCTCTCTTGGTTGCTGATTTTCCTGGTGTGCTCTTACCAGTCTCTCCTCTCTCACTCTTGGGAGTCTTGGGCCTCTCTTTGGGAGATTCAGGCTTCGAGGTTGTTGGATGCTCAGGCTTGGGGGGAGACGAAGGAATGGTGGTGCCATGGATGACGAAGTTGCGGCGAATGGCTTCGTTCGTCTTCTCCGACTTCACCCTCTCCAGCAAGAAATTCCACACGGGGATCATGTTGCCTCGGCAGATTTTGCGGAGGGACTCCACCGAGGGGGGGGTCTGGTACCCCATTTCCTGGTGGAGCCAGGTTAAGATGGTCTCCGCTTGGGGCGTGCCATTATTGGTGGACTGCATTGCAGACAAGCCTCTCAATCTACCTACACTCTTACTGTGGGTTCCAGAATAAGGTGGGTGCCCTAACAGTCATTGAAGCTTACGAGTATGAAAAGTGTTGTCATCAAACCATTTGATTCTCGAAAATTGCGCAAAATAAAAAGGCTCACACTAGACAGACTTAGGAGTGGAGTTGCTCTTCCCAGGGACAACATAGGCTATGGCACAAATTGAAGCTGAAAAAGAGGCTTCACTGACACGCGCTTCACATAACTGCAGCTCTTAAGAAGCTCCGACCTGCCTATTCGCTACCCCTAAATGTATCCCAATGTCATTGCATGTGTTCTTCACTGTTTCTACCTCTGCTGATTGGGCCAATTGCAAAAAAATTGGCATTATTATAAGAGCCGTGACAATGTGTCTAGAACGAGTGTCATTTCAAAAGTTAATGTACAAAACGTCAAGGAGGGGAAGAGAGCAATGCCGTTAGACACTTAAAATCCATGGGAAACCAAGCGGTTCCATTCTCCACAATGGATGGTCTTCATCAGCATTTCAATGCTGCGATGTCTATACCAAAACTAACGCCATAGCCAAGCTCCTGAATCGAAGCTACCTAACTAATTGACAATGCCCACACCTGCAGACTCTCCCCTCCTGCCCACATTAAAAAGGGCAAGCGAGCTACGCTGTTGGTACTTACAGTCAATGAAAACTCCAGCGCTCCTTCACCATGGACGGTCTTCATAAAGCTGCAACAGCAATAGCAATAATCCTGACGCCATAGCCAGAAGCTATCCAACTAATTGGCAACACCCACAACAACTGCACAATCCCTGCGCCAAAATGACGGTCATAGCGCAAATCAAATGCCCTTCAATGAACCGAGCTGCTGCAGCAAGCAAGCCCCGAATTCAAAGAGCTGGAGACTCTGCTGCGGTACATTGATGAAGCACTCATGGGCAACCACTCAGCAAACCCAAAAGCACACACTTCGATCACACACTGGGGAGCCAATGCCATGGCGTAGAAGAGTTCGAGACAGCTCGTTGTGAGAACTGAAAGCGGACAGAATGGGAGAGTTTGAGGGAGCTTGTTGGGAGAACTGAAAGCAGAAAGAAGAGGAGTTTTGGCCGGAGTGCGAGAAAAAGCTTGGAAAATTTAGGTGACAATCTTGTGCGCAATCAATCAAGAGCTGTGGCAGTGGATCATGCGCAGCAGTTTGCTGCGGCAACTCTCCAACTGAACTACTGAAGAAGCCCATTTGCATTCTGATTGTTTGGTTGGTTGGTTCCCAAGGTAGCAGAATCGCAGGTGGGCGCAGTCTCCGTTGCTGACACTCTGCGTCGCCCGTCGAAACGACGGGCTCGGATGACCCGGGTTCGTGAGGTTTAGGGTCTAAGCTTATTTCTATTAGTGTGGAGGGTCTATTGGTTTGACCCTGTCAAACGGGACTGTTGTGTGCCCGGGGTTTCGACGGGTGGGTGCAGTCAATGGGACCATAACTGAAGGGCTTGATCAACGCCGCGGATCCAGTGGGTGGCATGGCCGGGGAACGCAACTGCACCTCATAAACGAGAACTGCACTTCCATATTGTGACTCGAATGGGAGTAATTTCGCAGTGATTTCGGTGGGCTTCAATATGATGGCACTCGCATGCCTTGAGAGAGTGCATGAACCCTTGGGGTTTAATCAAGGTTTAGAGCTAAGGTTTATGTAGGTAGGTACCGGTAGCATGGTGAAGACACTCGTAACCCTAATCCAGTCGTTTTTGGAAGGTTTGGGGTACTGTACCTGTTGTGATGAACCCCGAACTGAAACTCAGCAATTACTTGTTGTCAGATTAGTTGAAGTGATTTCGCATTGTTGGATTGCCATTCTGGACTCACTCACCTGCTGAGTGATTTCGGTGGAATTCAATGTGATGGCAATCTTTCTCACATGCTCGGAGAGAGTGTATGAAGCCCTTGCATTGAATCAGGGTTTAGGGCTAGGGTTTATGTACCGGTAGCATGATGAAGGCACTTGTAACCCTAATGCAATCTTTGCTTTGAGGTTTGTGGGTACTTGTCGTGGTGAACCCATTCAACTGAAACTCAGCCAGGAAAGCACTTTCATATTGTTACCCGAATGGAAGTGATTTCGCAGTGTTGAATTTCCACTCTGGACTCACTCACCACACCTGCTGCTTGCTGATGGAGTGATTTCGGTTGGAATTCCATACTTCTCGCATCGTTTGAGGGTGTGTATGAAGCTTTTGGGTTGAATCGGGGTTTAGGGCTAGGGTTTATGGAGGTAGGGTACCGGTAGCATGGTGAAGACACTCGTAACCCTAATGCAATCGTTTTTGGAAAGTTTGGGGGTACTTGCTGTGGTGAAACTCAGCAATTCCTTATTGTCACATTAATTAGAGTGATTTCGCAGTGTTGGTTTGCCATTCTAGACACACTCACGTGTTGCTTGCTGATGGCTTGATTTCGGTGAAATTCAATGTGTTGGCAATACTCCTTCCATGATTTGAGGGCCGGGGGGGGACACATTTTGGGTTGAATCGGGGTTTAGGGCTAGGATTTATGGCGGTAGGGTACCTGGAGCATGATGAAGGCATTCATAGCCCTAATGGAATCACTGTCTGAAGGTTTCACATGCGATTGTGCAGCTTGTGAACTTTCAAACTCCTGGTTTGGATTTGGATCCCCAGTCATCACCATTTACAGTAAACTTGTCAATCACTGCACAGACGAAACTCAAATCCTTCTCCATATAAACATAGAGACTTGCATGTTTTGAAATTTGGCATGATTATTAAATGTCATGAAAAGGTTCACCTTTGAAAAAGAAAATGCAAAAAGATTTCTTCATACAAATTTTATTATAATTTCAAGGCAATGCACTTGAAATCTAGTCAAAAATTCCTTGCAACCCTTCACTTCATAGTGTGTGGTCATTGAATAGTGATACAAAATTTTCTTTCCATCACAATTGAATTGGTAGTTGAATTGTGCGGTAATTGGCAATGGCTGTTGTGCTGTGAATGGCCGGTTTACTATATATGGTCAAAGTTTTTTTTAATTCTTGTCCTTTTTGATGTTGATTGTCTTGCAATAATGTCAGAAGTTTCATTCCTTAGAGAATTAGAGGAGGGTTGTGCTTGAAATGGTCCCCCAAGAATACATTCCCTATGCTCTCACTACGAGTGTTTCTGTTAACAATGTCATTACCAATGGTTTGTACAAATAGAACCCTTCTTAGTGCATGGTGCCGAGATTATACATTTGAGAGAGGTTTATGCATTTACAAAAGTGTAATAGTGGCCATCTAACATATGTCAATTTCCAAAACTACTTTTCAGACAAATGTGCTTCACATTGGCCCACCTACAAACTTCATAATCGATAATTGAGGTAGCCAACTTCTTTCCAACCTCTACACTAAAATTGGTAAATAGTGTTGGATAATAATTAGTGTTGTTCCCTGTTTTTTACCCCCAAAACTATTTTCCAACTTATGTGTAAATAGTGTAGGGGCACTTAACTCCCGCCATCAAACTCTAGCCCCTCCTTGGGAAACTCTAATTTCCACCTTCCGTCGTCAAATTTTTTACTATAGAACTAAAATAGTGTTGGAATGGATAAATAGTGTTCTAACACTAACCTTGCAAATCACAATTAGTGTTATTGTAGACAATTAGTGTAGCCAACACTATTTACCAATTTTAATGTACCTCTTTTCATTAGTTAGATTGCTTTGTTTTTTATCACTTGTGGTTTAGGATGACAGCTCACATGGTTAGTTGACAACTCACATGGTTAGGTAACAGCTCAAGTAGCACAAATGTCAGGGAGGTATACATTGGAAGCATACAATGATCACAAGATGTACATTGGAAGTCACAATTACTACCTACTTTGAAGCATGGTCAATTTTATAACAAGAATAGGTTGAATAGAAACTTTCCGAAAAAAATTCATAATTATTTCGTTTTTGAGGGAAAAAAAAGGAACAAATTCTAGAACCCTCCTCAAATCTATTTCTCTATAGGGAGAATTTTGCCCTCACCAAATGTATGCTAGAAATGTGGTAAATTGCTTAAATGATCGGAGTGAATCGGATACCTTATGCACTAAGGTAACTCTGCCTATGATAGGCATAATTTTGGACCAGCCTAATGCAGGCCAAAAACTTCATGAGCAATACATTTTACAAGACACATGTACTGCTCATGAAGTTCTGAGCCTGCATTAAACTGGTCCAAAGTTGACCTGTCATAGGTAGAGTTACCTTAAGAGAGGATGCACTAAGAGAGGTTCTACTTGTCTATGTTCAGCAGCGACAAATCTTCAATTCTGCAGTTCGACAGGACATTCATGTGAAGCATGATTGACTTCTTGAACATCAGATTATTATTGGTTTTACATGAATAAAGATGATACAGGAACCTAGTTGGAGTTAACGTAACTACCGTAAGAAGATTCACTCACTGGGTTCCTACTAAGAGATGGAATTTTCAACTCATTTGATCTGGGTTAGTGTAGTCGAATTATACCTGATCCTTGTAATTCTGATCACACTTGTTGATGTGCCACACCATTTTCAACAGTAGTGAGAGCTTGCCTTTCTCTCCCCCATTGCATATGGCACCTGAATTCAAAGACTCAAAAGTTTGACATTCTCTGTAAAGAGCATGGATGAAGCTCTATGAGTGTGACTGTTGTTGTTTTTTTGTCTTCTTTCACAGTTGTTTTTGGTGCTCTCTTCAGATTCTTCTTGCACACAATCTTGAGCTCATGGCATGTGGGGAACTGGGGATCCTCCGCTTCTTTCCTTCCTTGTCCAAAGGAGGCAGCTCCTCAAGAATGTTCAGCTTTACGTACAGATGGCAGCAAGACTGTCTCTGACCTTCGGGGTTGTTCTTGTTTGGGGTGTCAGACATCGCACATTTCTTGTTCCACGATTTGTACATTCGTTAGCAAACTGGACAAAAAAGCAATCCCTTTTGCGTCTCTCAAAGTGAGGTACTGACACAAAGTAACGCAATCCCTTTTCCGTCTCGTAAATCTCAATTGTGATTTTCAAGAAATTTTTGTGCAAGTTTTTTAATGGAAGTAGGGCGGAAGTGGAAGAGGATCGACATTCATTGCAGGGAAGAATGTTCCTCTTGTTCATGTGGATGAATGTTTTCCCTTTATTCTTCCTTTTTGTTGTCAGGTAGAACATGTAGAACCTCTTTTAGTGCATCCTCTCTTAAGGTAGACAAGCCTATTACCACCCTGATTTGCGATCTGACTATGTTGGAGTCAACTTCAATGGGGTCATCTATTTTTCAAAGGTGTATGCATGTTTCACGAATCAAACCCAAGTGGAATTATAATTTTCTGATGAAAATTGAAATTTCTATGAATTGTTGAAGTTGACTGCCCTGAAATTACAAATCCGCCCATGGATTAATTTATAAAAGTCAGATCAACAACCCATTACCGCCATAGATTGTATCTATGAGCACTTGGATATCCACCAATCAATGATAGACACGTTACCCAAGCTGAATTAATGAGCTGATTTTGTCAGAAAAATAGATGGACTTAGATGAGTTTCAAGGTGGTAATGGGGCCAAAAGTCAGATGTCGGAAATAGGAAGCTGACGGTAATAGGTTGGTTTACCTTAGTGCATAATTGTCACTTATGTAGTTAGTAGGTGCATCCAATTTCAAGTACTTTTTTTGAAAACTATTGCAGTTAGACATTTGTTAGGTGGTCATTATAATTACACCTATCTAAATGCATAAACCTCTTTCAATGCATGGTTCGGGCACCATGCATTAAGAGAAGTTTTGTTTGTTTGTAACAAAGCAACTTTGTCACACTAAACAAGGGGAATTGGCAATTAGTGTACTATGAGCTAATTCATTTTTCCAAATTGCTGGGTGAAAATCAAAACTTCAAGCAAATAATCGGTTACTATTTTAGAAAAAAATAAATAAAGTAAAACTATTGGGAATAGCTAAAGATTATCAATAAAAAAATATATTTCTTGATACAAAACTATGGATACTCGTTGGTTGGACTCTATTTCTCATATTGTCAATAAAAAAAAAGTTTTTCCATTAAAAAAACAAAACATTATGGATATTAGTTGGTTGGTAAAATGGATACTTGAACCCTACTTTGTCTTTAATTTTATCCTTTCCTAATGCAATGAGGTCATTAGTATAATGTTATTCAACATTATTTAACTTTATATGCCAAAACCTAGTTAAAATATAATGATATCTATTTTACAAATTTTGGTCATACAACAACTCATATTGAACTCTTCATAGATTATATTTTGTTACTTAACCAGGTGATTTTTAACATGAAAGATGCACATATGGATGTTTCCTACAAATCTTTAGAATTGAATTAAAAAAATTCAACACCAATGTTTTTCAATCAATTAGCATATAAAGTTGTGAATATTAAATGAAACAATTCATCAAAAATGGAGTTTGACCTTTTTAAACTCCAAATTTGGTATACTTCATTAGAATTGCGTAAGAATTGAATGTTAATTATGCAAGATAAAAAATGCCAATTATATTCTCTATTATGCAAAATTCTTTGAATAGCATAATAGGATGGATGAATGAAAGTTTCCAACTGCATATTGTACAATACAATGGAAGACTTCAAGCTCTTATGAATAATATTATGTAAGAAGTGGCAACTCTTCTAACTAAAATCAGAGTCTTCATTAATTTATAAATGATGCTACAAATGTTTTGTGTCCAATGAATGATAGAGAATCCTTTTGTATATGACATACTGTAAGTGCAATTGTTCATCCTTAGAATTATGTTTTGAAAATGAGAGTTTTTTACAACAGTTTGACCTCCAATGAGTACTTCTGCATTTTTTTAAGCCAATGATTCCTACGGTATGCAAAGGGATGATTTCCACAATCACCAATCTGACCTTTAAGGGTTAAACACTAATCCATGTGTGCATACCAAATTGTTGAAGCCTTGTAGTTGAAATCTATGACTGTTATAATTGAATAATAAGACAATCTTGAAGCCTTGTACAAGTAAAAACTCTCTTAGTGCATCTTCTCTTATGCAATTAATAGGTGGTCCCAATTTCAAGCATTTTTTTTTGAAATGTAGTGTAATTAGAGCCGACATATGTTAGTGACAATTATTATACCTCTCTAAGTGCATAGTTTAGGACCATGCACTAAGAGAGGTTCTACAATAGAAGTCACAACCCTCAAAACTGTTAAAAGCTACAATTTTGAGACTCCCGTGACCATGAGGTAAGCTTAACTTACTATGGGAGCCAATCCATTCCTGATCGCCTTCCATTCTAGCTATGCAAGGTGCTCTCTTTTGGTGCAGTAGAGATGATTAATGATAAGTAAAGGCGCAATTCCCAGTGCATTTGTGGCTCATTATGATTGGCTACAAGTCTCTTGATATTGCAACCAACCCTCAATCGATTTTGCAACCACCACTTGGGTAGAAAACATGAAAATCTATATGACTAGTATACTTAGGTCAAACAAAATCTTTAGCTAAGAAATTCTTGATAAATTATGTTGTGCCCAAAAAAAAATCTGAAAAATTATAGAATCCTTCCAAACTCTATTTTCGTACATGGGAAAATTTCCCCACTCAAGAAACTCATGCTCCAGATACATGTAATTGCTTAACCCCTAAGTAAGCGCCCTAGGGATCAAAATATGGCCTCTCCATTTTTGGAAGATGTCCTTGTTTGACTCTTATACTCTTTTCAATGGTACGGTCAAAGGATGCGTCTTTTTTCGTGTATCTCCGGACATGTCTCTACTACCAATCGGTACGGTCAAATAGTGTGGATCTTTTCTTAGATAATAGTTTAATTGAAATGAATATAGAAGGGGTTAAGTGGTCAGAAATGGGTTGGCTCCCTTACATGAGCTTGCCATCTCGTGAGCAATGATACGCAGCTAAATGTAAGGTACGATAAGCTTAGTGGGAGATTACACACAAAAAAAATTGGGGGAGAAACCAACAGTCGCTCTCAATTGGTTCTCACTTCACGCGAAAACTTCTCTCACACACGAAAGTTCCGGTGGACGTTACAGTACGACGTTGAGCACCGAATGGTGGTAAACATAAAAAATTCCGTTGCTGATTCCGCTCTGGAGTGAGAAAGTGTAAACAATCAGCTCCCAACCGTCTCAAATGGAAAAATTCAAACCCAAGTCAGCTTAAGCTTAGTGCAGTAAAGGTCTCCTTTATTTGTGTCAAAACAAAACAAAAAACAAAAAACAAGTAAGACGAATGAATTCAAGTTTCATTTCGCCTCCGTACAACACCGAGATTTATTAGTTATCAATGCCAATGGGACGAATGGACCACTGACGGATTTCAGCCAGTGAAGGACTCGGAGGGGGTGACTCCCCAATTAAAAAATTTCCGTTTTCCAGTGTCCTGTTCCACCACGGTATCCTTACAGTAGAGCCATTATCAAAGCTTTCACCGTTTTCCATTGGCTATATATTCTGGAAAACAGGAAGCCATTAGTTGATAAGTTACAGTAGCCCCCGCTCCTAGCTACAGTATTTGAATTTTACGGCCACAGTTGCCCTCCTTCCTTTCCCCAGTCCCCACTTTGCCAATTTTCATGCTCCGAAAGTCCATCTCCAGAAGCTACGTCTCCTGCTGCTCAGTTGTTTGGGCATTCTCCTTGTTGGGTACACTCCTCCACCTCTTGTGATCTCCGACATTTCTTTCCTGTCTGTTCGAATGGCTTGGGCAGCTTGTTTGCTTGTAGTACAGGAAGTTGTTACTTGGTGCAGGTATGGGTAGATAGCAAGAGTTTGGACATTTGGAGTTGGGAAGAGAGTGAGAAAAAACAGACAGACAGACAGAGAGACGTACCATGAGGCGGACTAGAATGGCTTTCATGCTTGCGCTGGTGGGGATGATCTTTCTTTCCATGGACAAGCTGTCTGCACAAGTTGTGTCCGTGAATTGCACTCTCAACAGCTCCTCCATGATCTCCCCCACGGCCTGCACTTACTACGACAAGCAGAACATGGCCAGCCAGATGGGCAACTGCCAGCCGTTCCTGGCCAACTTGGTGGCCTCGCCGGACGCGGGCTGTTGCGACGGGATGAACCAAGTGGGGTACTACCGCACGGCCTGCATTTGCGATGCGACTTTCTACCCGCCCGTCACCGAGAACTTCACAAGAGCTTTGCAGCTGGCGAATTTGTGTGGGATCCGAACCGATCTGTGCTCGGAGTGCCCACGGTTCCTCGTCCAACGCACGGAGGAGTTTCCTGTTGGTAAGCTTGCTTTTTGAACCACTCGTCAGTGCTTTGAAACCGTGTCTGAAGAGAAAGATGTGAGACATCTGATGAGGTGCAGTCTTGGTTTGGATTTTTTTGAGAAATTCTGCACCTTTTTTGAAGAGAGAAAGAATGCAGTTTCTGGCTCGGTTGCCCTAACCTGTCTTAGTCTGCTACCGACAAGATTAGCATTCTTTCTTTGGGTTTTCTGGAGAATTTCGCACCATTTCTGAAACGAGATTTGAAACCGATGGTCGAGGTGCAGTCTGTCTTGGTTGCCCTGGTCTGAATTTCAGTGGTACCGATAGTAGTAGCCATTTTCTGGCTTCGCATTGTCTTGAGATTTGTGATCAGCTTTGGAGAGAGACAGAAATAGCATTCTTTCTTTGGATTTTCTTGAGAATTTTGCATCGTGTCTGAAATGAGACTCGACGCCGATGATCGAGGTGCAGCCGGGCTTGTTTGCCGTAACCTGAATTTGAGTGGTACTGACATTAGGAGACGTTTTTTGGCTTCGCATTGTACTGAGACTTGTGACCAGATTTGGAGAGAGACAGTAGTAACATTCTTTCTTTGGATATTCTCGAGAATTTGGCACCTTTCTGAAGAGAGACTTGACGCCGATGATCGAGGTGCAGTCGGGCTTGTTTGCCCTAACCTGAATTAGAGTGGTTCCGACAGTAGTATCACTTCTTTGCTTCGCATTGTCTTGAGGGGTTTTTTTTACAGTTTTTGAGGGAGACAGTAGTAGCATTCTTTCTTTGGATTTACCTACAGTATTAGTAGTAGTTCTTTTGCTTCGCAGTGTCTTGAGATTTTGTGAACAGTTTTCAAGATTGACAGTAGTAGCATTCTTCTTTGGATTTACAGACAGTAATAGCGTTTCTAAGCTTCGTCCTGTCTCGAGGTTCATGAACAGATTTCGAGGGGGACAACGGTAGCATTCTCTCTTTGGATTTGCTGACAGTAGTAGCGTGTTTTTTGCTTCGCATTGTCTTGAAGTTTTTAAGGCAGTAGTTGTATTCTTTCTTTTGCATTGTTTTGAGAATTTTGCTCAATTTCTGAAGGAATATGTGATGTTTTATGGGTTAGATTCCGTCATGTTGGTGATTTTGCCCTAAACAAACCTTGACTGTCATCGACGATGGTAGCATTATTTCTTTGCGTTGTCTTGAGATTTCGGCACAATTTCTGAGATGAGATGAGATGGGAGAGGATTAGAGTGCTCTGTCCGTGAATTTGCCCTAAGGTCTCTTTTAGTAGCATTGGTTCATTACATTATCTTTAGAGGTCAACACCCTTAGGTTGGATTTCCTTCCTGTTCGTGAGCTTGTCCTGACCTCTCTGACTGCCACCGACATTAGTAGCATTCTTTTTTTGAGATAGGGATGTCGGAATTCAAGATCTGGAGATCCTGCGAGTGGCGTAGTACTCTGAGGCAAGATTTTTGGGGCTTAGAATCATGTCGGGCTGGATCTGGACTTGGAATAATCTAAGATTGCCCAGCAATTTGGTGAGCTTGATTGAATCTGTGGGTGCTTGAAAGCCCTTTTTCGATTGTTCTTGCCGTTATTTGAAATATGGTTGAAAAAACTATGAGTTCACGGATAACGCCTTTGTGTGGAGAGAATTCTGCTCAATTTCTAAAGAGATATGGTGAATAATGTGACGTCTGATGCGGTGTGAGTGTCGGTGTTTCCGTGGAGTAGGTGGAGTGGAGAAGAGATCCAGAGCTGCCAAAGTCGCTGCCATTGCACTGGGAGTGATCCTGTCAGTAGCTCTGGTGGGGGCAGCCATAGCTATCTCCATCACAGAGCTGAAGAAACGGAAACAGGAAAAGGACAAGGACACTCCTGAGGTTTTTGAAGCTCAACCTCCAGGCGGTGCTTTTTAGAAGCAGCAATCATCTGAAATTCTGGTGAGAGACCGTCAGCTATTATATTCTAGAAGCATCACAAGATGTCATGAAGTCTTTAATGCTTTTTTATTTATTTTTGGGCGAAAAAGAAAGTATTTTCATTGTAAAACATGGAGTGCAACAAGAACCAGTACAGTACCGGAGTATGCATATACCCCAACGGTGCTTTCAATTTTGTGACGAAGTTCATTTTGGGTAACAAGGTAGCTGTTACCCTGAGTTTTGGGTAACAAGGTAGCTGTTACCCTGAGGTGGTCTCAATAATAGTCCTGCTTCAAGAATTTGTTGGATGTGAGGCTGAAGATGAGCTCACAGTAATTGGGCTTCCGGAGAGTCCGTTGTCCTTTCTTTTCTTATCTCAAATGAAAGCCAAGCCTATGCAGGGAAAATGGTTTGTGTATGTTAATTGGTTTATGTACATATCATTTGTGTCTTGTATGTAATCTTGGCACTTGCTTTAGTAGCAGTTCTGTCTCGGAAACAGTGCGGAACCTTTTCCACCCGACACTAAAATTGTGCATGTGAAGCTCTGGGATCAATTGCCAGGAACTCATGACTTGAGCTTCTTACAGATCTACATTTTTGTTCAGTGCTTATCGAGAGCTGAGTTTGATCAGATCATTATTTTCTGTCATGTCAGACGTGTAAGAATTCTGCCTAGTTCAGTCATCCTGTAACATGTGGTCTTGTACAGTAAGTTAGGAGGTCCATAAAGCGCCCATTGAAGAGATGAAAATTAGTTTGGTAGGTTAAACTTCTTGAAAATGTAGTAAACTTTCAGTAAATTTTCTTTGAAAGACAAAAATGGAATTTGGCATTTAACCCAAGTTGTTTCATATTTTTCAAAGCTTTGTGGAATTAGTTATGAATTTTGGAAGTTGGTAGGCAATGGTCATTGAAAGTGTGTCCACCTCCTTAACCCCTAAATGTCCAAGGCCTTTTTTGAACTTCTAGGAATTTGCTTTAAATTGAACAAAAAGTCAACTTTTTGATAAGTTTCATTTTTTTTTGAATTGTAACCTTACAAATTTAAACTAGATATGTTAGAGATCACATAGGAAAAGAAAACACAGCAATACTACTTATGGGTTGAAAGATTATAACGTTTAATCATGAGGGTGTTAAAATTGCAAAAGTGACTTGAAGTCTTTCAATCCTCTTTTGACATGTCAAATCTAAAAAGTTGGTCACCAAAAAAATATGAAGATAAAGGACCTAACATGCATAACCCCAACCAATTTACGGCTTCTCAAAATCTACTCTACAATTTTTTTAAATGAATTTCTCATGTGAATTTTTCCCCAAGATCTAGTGTATTTGAGGCTCATTTTCAAGAGCCCTCAACACTACAAAAAGTCAAGATTGCAATGGACACCCTTGCACCACATATAGAATAGAAAAATCATAATCAATCATTTTGATAAGCGGATTTTTGATGCTAAAACTAAACATCAAAAAGAATCTTTCAAAAATATAAACTACTAAAAATAGTAGTTTGATAAGGTTTTATTTAACTTCAAAGTTTTGGCGACACCACATTTGGGTGCCTCGGGCATTTAGGGATTAAATGTACACCATTTTGTGCATTGTTGGTGCAATTAGAACGCAAAATGTAGAAGTAGTGTACAATTGAGGAGGTGGATGCTTTTGTCCTACCTTACATGTTGATAAATGACACTATCCTTTCTTAACTTAATTCCATTGCTTTGAGAGATAAATGGGCTACCTAAGAAATTGGTTGGTTTAGGATTTAGGTTTCCTCTTGGGTTCAATTTCCTTCTAATGGGTCCCATCCCACTTTGAGTGCAAATTGAGTCCTAAAGTTGGTGAAGCAAAGATTTTTTTTAATCATTTTTCAAAATATGCGTGATATGTTTTGTTTGTGAGAGATTGTGCTTTAAAACAATTGAAATGGAGAGGCAAAAAACTTTGCAATGCATGTTTATAGTTATTGACAAAGAAAAAATGGAAGATTGTGTGGCAAAAACTAAATTTCTATTAATTAAGCAATTCTTTACTATATATGTATTTGGGGGGGACAAATTAGGTCAATAATTTTTCAAGAAATTAGACATCCTTTTAATTGTTTATTTTTTGACCAAATAGTAAGGAAGCTATGGTAAAATTGTACTGTTTGTAAAATACTTAAATTAGTGTAGGTTGAAGTATTATTGTATTGTATCCATTTCTCTAACAATCTAATGTTGTAGTAACATTAATTCTAAGACAACTACATCTAAAACCAACATCCTTTTTAAACTAACATCTACAAAATCTTGCCTATAATATATTCTCACTATTTATGAATAGTGTATCAAATTCGGAAACACCTACTTTTGCATTTTGTAAATCAATAGTTTACTCCAAAAAATACATTCTAAGAGAATTTAGAATCTTTTTTTTTCTACCAACCAAGAAAAATTCAATGTGATAATAGAATCATGCCAAAATACTTGAATTTGTTGGTTTTAGGTGTATTTATTATATAGGTGATACTAAATGTTTACCTTTACTATTAGTGCAATCAATAGAATGTAATTTTTTATTTTAATTGGAGTGATGAAGTCATGTATATAAAAAAAATGTGTAATGTGATTAATATGCAAAATATATAGAAATCTAGATATTCTATACACATTGTAACATGATTTTGTTTCTATAATAGGATTCCAATGTTCTTCATATTAAAGAAGGTAATTCAATTATTATATCCTACACTATTAACCCTTAAAGTCTTTCATTGACCAAAATGAGGGTTGCATTTTAAGGTAGGCAATAGAAATGCAATTTTTTGTTGTGTTTTTTGAACTTCTATATAGTGTGGGAATTATTTTGCCTTTTCAACTAGCCAATTTGCAAAAGAAATAAGTTTGTTCAGATAATTAAGTTGTTCTTTTAATTTCCTGAAAACTTTAGATAACTAAAAAGTGTATTACTAACCCCTAAAGGACTAAGTGGTCATTGAACAAGCAATTGAAAATTTAGGCAAGTTTCTACAATGTCAATTTTCAATGACTCTTTTGAAAATTGACACAAGTTTTGGACATGTATCCTCTAGACAAGAATATATTTTTTTTTTGTATCAAGTGCTTGGATCAAAAGTTATGTTGCCTATAAAAACTCAAGCATTTTTGGTGATGAGGGATTCTTTTGCTAAATTCTACATCTACCTCTGAATTTTGGTGGGCATGTAATTCATATAATATACAATGTAATCGTAAAAGAAACATGTGTAGTGTAAAAATCTCACTATAGAAAGAATTGAAGTTTGCTAATTATATTAGATAAGGTTAGAAAATTTATTTTTCTCTAAAGTTCAAATACTATAATCTTCAATCTACAAGGTCAAAGTTTCTAAAACAATTATGTACATTCCTATGGTAGTCTAGTACAAATTTGTGCAATTGAGCTTTAAAAAACTTTCATTTTCATTTTTTTCTCACTAATCTAAAATATAGTAGTTTTTGATGATTTATTCTAAAAATGTGCTTTGGTCCTTTGGGGGATAAAAAGTATAAATAAATAAAACATTCTTGTAGAGTAAATCTATATCTTCAAGAAAAAACTTTATTCATTCTATTTTTTTTAAATTAGTTAAAAGTGAATTTTATTTTTGTAGGCAATCATGAAATGTCCACCAAAAAATAATTGTGAGTTTTTTTTATAATTCAATTTTCACAATTTTGAAAACAAAAAAATAAATAAGGTTTAAATAGTTAGATAATTTTCTACAATATTTTCACAATTGAAAGTGAGTACATGTTTCAATTCATGTTTCAACTCCAACATCTTTTAGTATTTGTATACATATTAGCAATTTAGATTTATCTGTAATCTTATACATCCTTCCAAGTAACAATAATTTAAAGGATGAAAATGAGGTTTGGTGCACTCTTAACAACCAAGAAACTTTGAGCTTCAAAGGCCTTTTCAAAGTGTAGTTTTGGAGTATTGAAAAGTAGAATTTTTTGGGCATTATTAAAGAGTACCAGTGGACATTCAATTGTTGAGAGGTTTTCATTTTATGGGCATTTAGTACGTGCCCAAGACGAAGTTTGGACCTCTATATTGCCTCATGAAGCTTCATCGCCTTCAATTGAGAAATACTCAACGAGATGCAAAAATAAAAATGAACAATGTTGATTGATCCCTCCAATCATTTCATTTGTCTTTTGATTGATGATTGCATGGAGGGAGGGAAAACTAGTACTCAAGATTGTTTTGCTATTCCCAAAAAGCAGTCGAAAGTCAAATTTGACCTATTCCAACGTTACAAAGTGCAACAAGAAGATCATTCTGAGACAAAAAATTAAGGCCAACAAGAAGATAATTATGGAATGGAGGGAGAAGTAGGAAACTTAGGCATTCAAATTAGGTACAAGATTCTATATTTAGAATTGCAAAAGATACCACATATTTGACAATTTCACTTTGTTTTTAGCATGTATTATTTTATGGCGGTTTTATTCAAAAACACTTAAAGAACTTTAAAGGTGGGTGATTGCAAAAAAAACATGTTGATTTTGTTGTGTTTTGAACTAAACTCTGATTATTTCTAAAATATTTTTAAATTAAAGAAAAAAATTAAAGTTGAAAAAATATGGCTAATGTATACATTTTTAAAATAAAGGTAAGTACTCAAGGAAAAGTATATAATTTTTTTTTAAGAGAAGAATTAGAAGAGAGTCAAATCTCAAAAAAATAGATACTTTGATGTTTTAATTAGTTATATTAAATAAATAAGATTAAATAAGATAAAAAAATTGGCCATTTATAACAAGTCTATAGATATATACCAAAATAATATTTCATACATTTCAAAAGAAAAAAGAAAAAGAAGCTCTTATGAACCAAACCACATACAATTATTTATTTTTAGAATTCCTTATATTGTAGCTACAAATCTACTAGAAGACCATCTCCTTCAATTTTCAGCTTGAAATTTGTTTTTTCTAGATACTAAATAGTACTAAATCCCTCCAAATTAGCAAATGTGACATAAAATTGGGGGCCATTTTTAGACAATAATTTTTCTTGAAAATTGACAACAAAAGGGAGCACGGTGTCTATTAGCCGAGAGTACCTTATTTGTAAATTTGGAATCATTTGGAGTCAAAACACAAAATTTATGGCCAAAAAATAAACCAATATACAAAATGCAACACAAATAGGAATCATGTTTCTTATAATCACCTTGATAAACCTTGATTTGCACTAAAGGAAGACACTCTACCAAAATAACTTAAAAACTAAATTCGTAGAATTATAGAATTTAATTTATTTAAAAATGTAAAAAATGGACTATGTATGAAGAAAAGTAGTTCCAAAATAGACCTTGAAATTTAGTTTTAAAGATATTTTAAGAATATTTTTAAAATAATAAATATGCTTTAGAATATTATGAGTTTGTAGAGTTTTATATAATTATATTGTAGAGTTATATACATAATTTTATAACTCCAAGTTATACCCTTTCCACACATTTAAATTGTATATTTCACACTAATTCCTAAATTATTCAAATTGCAATTCACATTTATGTGACTATTCGAAGTATTAAATCAATGTATTTACTAGGATATTTGAAGAATGCTTTAAAAATACACTATAGAATATTTTTAATTTAAAGAATTTTCTAGAATATGAATACTATTTTATACCCCAATTTGTATACCATTTGTATACATCTAGATTGTACATTTTACACTAAGTGCTTGTTCTAGGCACTCACACTAATTTTCAAATTATGCAAATTTATAATAAAGTGTAGTTTACATATTTACACTTTATTTCAATTATTGTGCTATTCGTCCACAGTTCATTTGAAACACATGCAAAGATTTCCAATAAAGAAATCTCATTTCATCTACATTTATATAAATTAATCCAAAGGTCTTATACCATTCAAACTCTTCTACCAATTAAATAAACTTAAGTGCTTTACCAACAAACAATTCAAATTTTACATTGTTTCAAACTTTAATGTTTTAAAATCTATAAATTTGTGTATTTATGAATTTGTAGAATTCTAATTTGACAATCTTATCATTTTTCAACTTTTCAAAACAATAGTTTTGGTTTGTTTATTTGTAAACATGTAAATTTTATATTATTTTATTTGGTCATTTTTTTAAATATTTTTGAATCTACAAAGATATTTTTATGATTTAAGTAAAATTAAAATGAAGTCATTTTTCTTATCAACTTATTTATATTTAACTAAGCTACTAGTAATATAAATTATTTCTTGAGAGTTGCATTGACGTGATTAGTTCTAAATAAAATATCAAATTAAAAGTCTTTTGGTGTATATATTCTACAATAGTAAAAAGCTCTTATATACTAATGGTCTTATTTTTTGGTCAAATGTTTGAATTATCATTGCAAAAACTGAGACCTTAAATGCCAAAATACACAACATTACTTTAACAATGGTAGCAAAACATCTTTGAAGTTTATACTTAGAATGGTATCTTATTCACCAAGGAGATGCAATCTTCTAAAATCTTAAAAGACATGCTAATGAGTATGATCCAAACTTCAAAACCCTCCATTCTATATATCTTCATTATTAATACATGAAATTTTTATATTTTTTTATATATTTTTATAATATCACACATATACAATATTTTATACAAAATTATATTCTTTTCTAAAATTTTGAAATTATTGTAGAATTTAGAAGTAAGATTGTAGAAAATTCATATTAATACACAATATCAAGCTTAAGAATTCTAAATATTTTTAAGTTAGGTGCATATAATTAGACTTTGAAATGCCATACTGCATACTAAATTTCCATGTCATTCTATAATTGGTTGTAAACTTTCAACTCCAAATTACAATAATTTATACATTTTCAAGAATTATCCAATTTATTCAACTGAAAAGAAAGTAGAATTAGAAAGCCTTATTTTTATTGTACTTCTAAGAAAATCATATTCTTGGCCTTGAAATCAAGGTTTGAGAAGTAAAAAGCAATAATATTATGATACATTGTATGGGTATTCTATTATTTTGAGACAAAAGTTCAAATAAAATGTACTAAATAAAAAATATCAAAAATATAAATCAATTATGTGAATAATTTCTTAACAAAGTTTCACTTATAAAACTAAATGAAAAAACATCAATTCTATGTTGTGAATTTTTTTGGTCTTTGTCATATTTCTAGTGTTAAATCACTTATTACACATGCATTCATAGAATAATAAATAAGCCTTTTGCATAATTGTCAAACCAAAAGTTTTAAGTGCATCTACATATATATGTTAAAAATGTATTGTATTTAAGGGTCCAATAAATAATTTAATTTAATAAGAGAGCACTACAACATCTAAATTCATTTATGATATATATAAAAATGACATTTTTATGATATTCAAATGAATTACATATTTTATTCTCTTACTAAATACAAACATAGGATTGAATTTACAAATTCTTATCAATCCAGAATAAACATCGGGATAAACATTCAACAAAAGACTACAACACTTACACCAAAATTTCACTTTAAATTTATGTTTGTATAGTAGCTATGCACTTTTGTGAAATCTATGTATATATAACAAATGCTAATGCTACCAATTCTCATCAATGCAACATAAACATTCATCAAGATAGTATCCAACAATCGCACTAATTCACTACACAAACCTCATATATCATAATGACATTTGTATTATGGATTAGTGCGATACGAAGAATACTATTGTGGGATCCTCATATGCAAATTTAAGGATACAAGTTTGCATTGGTGGCCAAAGTGACGATATCTACAACTTCAACTTAATTAGCAACACTCTCAAAAGAAGATTCTTCATTTATATACTCAATTCTTATTGAAACACAATGTCTTGGGAATTAATATGTGTGCAAAGGATGTTCTAGCTCATTTCATTTATGTGATATCGATCAAAGTAGTGCACTGCTAAAACAAGGGAAAGAATTGAAATGATATGTTGGAAAAAAGAGTCTATTTATATTATTAAAAATTATAGAGATCGTTGGGTTGTGAAAGACATGCAATTACCAAACAACGTATTCCATGATCATCAAAACAATGCGTCGAAAAAATATGCCTAATGTGATCTTTGCAAGGGACATAGATGATAGTTAAAGCTATTCATATAGTCATTTACAAATACCTCTTTGTGTCTAACTTCAATGAACACGTCAATTGAATGTTTCCATCACCTTTCAAGATGTTCAAGCCCTCTTGATATTCATTATGTACTAGAATGAAGTTCGTTGCTACCAAGAGATTTCATCAAAGTGCGACATTTTGTTGAAAAGACGTTTAGATGTCATTTGGATTTAGCAAGAATGAATGAAAAATCATGTGGATGTTAATGCAACGGATGAAATCATGACACAATATGCACCTAATATAAAAGAAGAGATAAAAAAAATACCCTTTCAGGAGGCTTTTGGTCCTTTGAATCTTTCACTAGACTTGCCATCAATATGCTAAGGGACATAATTCTTACTTTTGAGCCTAAGATGCTTAAGCCTTATTTTGCAAATTAACTAATTTTTGTCATTTATGTATATTGAATCTTTTCCAATTGTTGAATTGGGATCCTTCAATATTCATACAAGCAAGCTTTGATAGTCTATACAATTGGATATTCCTAAATCTGGGTATGTAAAGTGTTACAATTGTTCCTACAAGTGTCTCTAACTAAAGGACAACAAATTAGAGCTCATCAATCCAAACATGTATCATCCATTGCACATACACCTTTGACAAATTTAGAAGTGTTTTAGCATGTACAAGCACAATAGATTGATAGTTGCCACTCATTAGAACTATAGCAAAAGGATGTCATAACATGGCAAGAAAAAACAAGTTCTTGTCTAGAAATCTTTATTTATTGAACAATTACATTTTTCAAGCAAGAGGTACGATTTTGGATGTCCATGATTTGAAATACGCACGAACAACAAGCTTGGTGTAAGCAATTGAGCATGTGCTTTGCAATTCTATATAGGATAAAGGGAGACAATGAAAGGCAACAAGCTAGATCCAAATTTAACTTTAGGATGAGTTTTGCCACGATCCATCACCACATTGGCACCAGGATCAAAATTAATAGTAAATGGCACTTGCTATGTTTAGTTCAAATTAGTGAAGTTGAATCAAAATCTTTGGAGAACTAAAGCTGGATCTCACATTACCGCGTCATTGCAATACAATCAATTTCTAAAGTTGTTGTTATGAATATCTTGACAAGAATCAAAACTTTTGGTTTAGTAGACGATTATGAATTGAGGTAGAATGAAAAATTAGGTTACCATAATGATAAACTTGTTGTAGCACAACTTAGAGAATTTGTCTTTAAAGCGTTACTTTACAACACCCTGGCAAGGAAGTAATTGTAATGTTGTTCACCTCAATTGAATCAACCTGGTCTACATCAAATTTCTACAAAACAAAACATACAAAATTTCATTGACATGGCAAAAAAGCATTGTAATCAAACTATTGCTGGCAAACCATCAACAATCTAACAAGAAAAAATTTGACACCACTTCAACTCCAACATTCCAAAGTCTTGAATCAATGGAACTTCATTGTAATTTTTTGCAAATCCAATTAGAAAACAAAATTTCTCTCACTAGTGCAACCCTAATTCTTCCTTGCAATTCCTCATTACGTGTTACAAAACTTCGACCAAGCAACGTACATATGTTATAGGTTTAATAACATTAGGATCAAAAATATATTCAATTCGAAGTAGGTTACAAACTATTTATTTGTAGTTATGGCTCAAGGAACTTTTAGATTTGTTTCGAAAGTGATGAAGAAAATTGTTGAAGTTTCTTGGAAGCCCTAAATTTTGTAGGCACCAATTTGTTCTGAATAGTACTTGAAAGTTCAAAGAAATGGAAGAACATGCTTTTTTAGAGTATTTTAGCTATTTTTATGAATTATTTTTTAAGCCTACTCTTGCCATCAAAAATCAAATTCCAAATATGAATGATTATAGTACTCCTATTCAAATTTGAAGTGCAAAGGTTTCCATTGCAAATGTTGACTTCAAAATATCAAGGTACCACTTCTTTTCAATTTCAAAAATTCATAACTAATTCTATGAAGGTCCAAAAAATATGAAACGACTTGGGTTAGATGTCAATTCCTCTTGATAGTCTACAAAAATATCCAAAAAAAGATTCCATGGAATTAGAATCCATGAAAAGGCAGCCAGCCATATAATGGTCATTCAATAAATAAAAAATGGTCATTAAAAAAATGTACCTTCATTTGGCTGCTAGAAACTTTAAATAACAACATACAAACATGTCCTAGCATTGATCTATTTTTCAAAAAGACATGAATATCCTTAGATTTGCACAACAAAAGCATTGAACTTTTGAACCTAGATTGACTGAAAAAAATTGTAACCGATTGACGAAAAAAATTCTCTAGAAGTAAGAGTCAACCCTGATTTTCGTAAGTGCATTTTAAGTTATAGTACAAAATACCTTTCAAACCTAGAAAAAACAACAAATATACCATAATGAAGATAGACATCGAAGTGTCGGGCATTACACTAATCATTCAATAGAATGAACCATTGCATAATGAACTGAGCATAACATAATGAAACATTGAAATGCAACAACATATAATTAAATAAATAAAAAGACAATGTAATGAAGTAGAAATATCATCACACCTACTCTGCATTCTTTTTCACTACATCTACAAATAGGGCGGCCATGTGTTCACTACTTGCTTGCTCCAGTTGAAACACTTCAAGTTCTAGTTTCTTGTTCTCCTAGCGCTCGATCAAATTGGCTTTGTGTATAGTCATGGCGGCCTCAATCCTAAATTTCTCGATTTCTACACTTGATCTAACAGCCTATCTAGGGCATCCATCAGGTTCCTATTAATCATGGCCCTCTTAGGTGGTTTCACGACTGTACCTTTTCCACGACAACCGGGTAAATTCACAATCCGTGTACATGGGCTATTTGTAGTGCTCTCATGACTAGTTGCACTGGATAAAGGAGAAGTTGAGCACGATGGTGATTGAAATTGAGACGCCTCACCATCTCTGTCTTTCTCGTCACCAAGATCCATCGATGCAGTCAAGGTCCCCAGTCTCGACACTAGCACACCTTGATCCATCGCTCCCAGAACTCCGTTGACCATAGTTGATCATAGTGAGGTTAAGGATTTTGTTGATGTCGTCATATCAAACAAATTTGCAAGCATTGTCTTGTGCTCCGCCACTTTTTTGATTGCATAGTTTCTTCATTCTAGAATATGCGCTCCGCAACTCCTCCCACTTATTAGACAAGGACTTCACCTTCCTCCCGGATTTTGCAGGGAACTATGCAATCGGGAGCTTGTGGATTCTCACGCATTGATGATGGTGTTGTGAGCCTCCTCATGTTCCTTACAGTGCAACAACAAGAACTTCATGGCGACATTGCTCCAATGTGAAGGTGGAATTGAAGGAGTACAAGAAACATAAAGAATTTGAGAAGAAGTTTCACCAAGCACAACAAAGGGAGTATTTGTAAGAAGCAACCTCCCTAACCTTCCTTCTTCCATACTTACAAAACCCTAAACCGTTGCTTGAAAGCAAGAGAAAGAAAAAATCAATCCTACCCTAGATCCTAACCACAAGTGTAGCAACTTAAAAAACAAGTATAAACCACGGCTGCTACCATGGATACAAACCTATACTGCGCTGTTCAACTCTCAGGGAAGACGAAGTTGCACCTACTGGAAACAACCATGCAAGAATTTTTATTTATTTTTCTTGATGGGACCCCACCTAAATTGATTAAAAAATTAAAGAAATTAGTGGCGCAAGCGATGGCGGGGCTTAAACCCACCACGACCAAATCCGCCTAGCACCTGCTTAGGCCCATTGGTTTCTACCGGCACACGCCATGGAAATGTGGCATGTGCACTAGCCCAACGGTGTCCTCATGGTAGAATAGGCAACGCAGGAGGAGAGATAGAGGACCGGCCGGAAGGGTTAATTGAGCGGACTAGCATCAGTTTCTATACTAAGGAGGCGGACCGACTCAACCCCAATAGCTCGTCCCACCCGCTTTCACCACGTCAACGCAGAGCAACTGAATGGGCGGGTAAGACTCTTTGCATTCTCACCTTGCTTGTGCATTTAATTTCAATATTTTTTTAAGCACATGGACATTTCTAATTGCCTTCTTTTACAAAATCTATTGTTTTTTTTATGAATTATGATGAAGATTTTTTTCCTCTTTTTTATGGAGTGCCACATTGGTGATATAAAATTTTATAGTAATGCTCTAAATCTCAACATTCATCCACGTTTTACATAAAAACAATTAGTGTAGCATATATCACATATCCGTAGTTTTTTTTTCATCCACAATTTGGCAATTTCTTGAAGATGTAGAGGTATTCCAATTTATTTGGTCATATTGGGCAGCAAGACAAAAAATTTGGAAAATGTTAATTTTTTTTGGAGTTGTAGAGGTACCTCCTCAAAAACATTTGAATAATTGAAATTCAAATAATGAAGTAAAAGTTATAAGGAATATTATTTATTTATTTTGCACACAAAGACGGTGGAGAAAATATATAAAGTCATCTTTTACTCTCAATTTTGAAATTTTTTTAATAAACATAATATTAAAGGATACTAATTTCTTACTAGAACAATTTTTATCATCATAATTAAGAATTTTTGATTCTTTGTATAAATTTTTAGCAAATTATTATTTTTTAATTGCTTAGTAATACCTTCCATTTAAAAAATTTCAAAAAATGAATATGACAATTTTTTTGGTTCAAATCTTTTTCAAATGTTTTCAATCTATTTTCCAACACATTGACTAAAATGCCCAAGTTACAGAACATGCATGTTTTTTTTCTGAAGTTCTTGAAAAGACAAAACTTCACCTTTTTAAAGTGTTAGAAAAGCCTACATTTTGTAGTTTAGGTACATTGAATTTGCAATTGGTGTAGATATTCATTCTAGAATTTTGAGACAATGTACTTAAACAAGTTGAATAGAAGATCCTATGTTTGTATTTGCTAAAATATAAATATTGATGAAAATTTTGCCCTTGCTCTGGAGACGAGTATTTTGAAATACTATTGGACATCTAAATATGTTGGTCCTTTAGGGGATAAAAAGAAGTAACCATTATAGTCAAAATAATTTTATTTTCCACTAATATGCTATTTAGAAATTAGATGTCATAAGAGCCAATGACATTTGAAAGCCAAAACATTTGTGTCTGAACTTGAGGTCCAAAATCAATTGGGATAAGAAGTGAGTACATAGATACTTGAAATCAATCATGGTTTGTACATGAGATAGCTTCTTTTTCCTAAAAAATGTTTGTCTTTGGGCATAAAAAGGTCAACACTAGCTCTATGCAAAAAAATATTATTCCAGCTACATTCAGAGCTAAATAGGTTGGTAGAAAGTTTATTCTAGTTTATGCTCAATATTTAGTCGTTTTCCTATATGACCAATTGCATGAGGCTCATTACTTCTCATGTTGTATGTTTGTTTCCACATTGCACCGTCTAACAATGAATTTTTTGGCACTTCACTTCAGACACCGCACTCGATCATCATGGCCAACCACATCATGCGATGCATGGGCCTTTTCCAATGTCTTATGATGATAATAGTAACAATGATGTCAAATTACCAGAGTTGCATTTGAGTGATGACAAAGACAATGGAGACATTGAGGACCATAATAGTGTCAAATATATTTATCGGGAGGAGTTGTGGAATTAAAATTTCTTCACTTATGATTTAGAGCGTACTGAATTCTGACGTTTTTTTCCTACTTACCTACAATTATTTCAAGTGTTCTGGCCATTCAATGTTATGCGGGACATTGTCAAAGAGACTAATAGATTTGCCACCATTGTTGATGAGCATGGAAAAACAAAGGAAGGTCCATCTTGGACACCGTGCTCAATGAAGAAGTTGCATGTTTTTATTGCAATTATATTGTATATGGGAATGAAGTGCCAACTAAATATAAAAACATATTGGCATAAGAACTTAGGTTCAATATTTCATTGTGCAACTTTCAAACTTGTTGTCCCAAGGGGGCTTCATTTTATTGACTAGATGCTTACATCTTATCAATCCAACAAAATATGTGCATGACAGGACCTATCGAGATATGATAATATGGACAATTGAGGTGGTTGCTCAATGAAATTCGAGGTAGTTGTCAAAGATCTTGGAAGGTTGGAAAGTTTGGTATTGTTGATGAGATGATGATTAGGTATAAAGGCACATACTCTCTAACAAGGCAATATATGCCACAAAAGCCACAAAAATGGAGAATCAAAGTATGGTGTCTTGAGGATTCAGTCTCAAAATTTGTATCAAATTTTGAGGTGTATTGTGGTAAGGATCTAGCTATAGCCAATGAAGCATCAGTACCACATGGGCAAACTAAATTGGCCCACAACGTTGTTCTATAGTTGTTGACATGAAATGAGGGTCAAGGTCATGTAATCACCATGGGTTATTTTTTTTCCAACATACCTTTGTTCAAGGAATTATTAGACAAGGGAATATATGTGACATGGATAGGGAGAGCAAATAGAATTGGTCTCTAGTTGGTTTTGAAGAACACAAAGTATTCGTTAAAAAACCACAAGGTGCTTTGGAATGGCGAATGCATGAGTGTAGATCTAATTGTGCTATAACATAGAATGATAAAAGGCTAGTATTCATCCTCTCCACTCATATGGTGCCCTTGCAACTCTCTTGCCAGTTTCTTGTTGCTAGTGTGCCTCGTTGGAATGATGTAATACAGGAAAATATTCACACTTTGCCAATTCACCTTGAATACACTACATGCAAGGTGTAGATGTGGCAGACCAACTATGTGCATCTTATACTTGTTAAACCTGGTCCCACGAGTGGTAGCACTAGGTGTTTGTTTTTTTATAAACATGACGATTGTCAGTATGTACATCATTTACCTTGACAAGTGCAAGAATAGAGACCCTCCGCGTCGCCCAATGATACATTTGCAATTTAGAACCAAACTATGTGAGGCTCTTACACAAAATTGGAACCCGAGAACACGTTTACCGAATCATGTACGACACCGGAAAGTTTGTTTTCCAACAAGTGGTCCGATGAAGGGCCTATGTGTTGTATGTCACTAGAAGAAACCCATGTTTTTCTTGACACATTTTTTGTGACACTATATTGTATTTGATGTTACAACTAACACCTTACGCTATGTCTAATGTCAATGTCAATGTCAATGTCAATGTTGACATTAGACATAGCGTAAGGTGTTAGTTGTAACATCAAATACAACATAGTGTCACAAAAAATGTGTCAAGAAAAACACGGGTTTCTTCTAGTGTGTAGTGGTGATTCATGTCTAGTGAAGCTTCCTAAAACATATTGTCCATCATGTAACAATAAATTTATGTGTTGGTGTTCACGGTGCTTCCAGAGGTACCATTAAAATCTTCACTGATGCAACATATCTAAGTGTGAGTGCAGACGATGACATGCATCTCCCCTACATGTGCAAATTTTTTTTTGAATATTTCTATAGATTACTCAATGCTATATTGTAGGAAAAGTTGCACAAGCAATAATGCAATAGAGAGAAATGTGACATATAGAAAAAATAGAAGTGATATTTTTTGGATGAAAGTAATTTCCAAACTTCTTTAACTTGTTTGTATTGTAGTCATGAGGTTTTTATTCCTAAATATACGCTAAATCCAAAATATAAATTGACTTCATATTATGCAAATTGTGGAAAAGAAGCCAGATAGCATGCTGCTTGCTTCAAATTGTGGGGACAAGTGAAGGAACGGCAACCAAGGCATAGGAAACAACGAGAACTTCATGGGAACAAAGAAGACAGTATGGGAAAGGCAAGGGGGAAACTTTGTTGCATGGCCCTGGAAAGGAAAGCAGCTATGGCCAGCACGGGACATCGCGCGTGATCACGGGTGCTAGTAAGCTGGACAACAGTTGCAGTGGGGATAGGGAGGGCCAACAGGGAGGGCATGCAAACGGGCTAGGCTAGTAGAGAGGGCATGTGGATGGAGAAGGCTCTTGAACTGCCCCAACCCCCATGCCTACCATCCTTCCCTCCCTCCCACAACCAAAGATGATGGAAGGGGCTGGGCATGCACAAGGTGCATCCCCTGGCGAGCAGCTCGAAGAAAATTGTAGGTTTTCAGCCCCTTTTGTTGTATAATTTATTTATTTTAAAATTTATCTACTATGTTGTAGCTCTATGACATGTCTTGATATCCATTGTTTGGATTTCCATAATTCCAATTTTAGAAATGCACAAAAATTCTTGAAGTTCATCCAGTGCATAGGCATTTTTGAACACATTCTAGCATTGCAAGAATTTTTTTCTATATGTTCTACCCCTCCAATTCATTTGAAAATTGTCCAAAACATACCTAACATGTTGTGGTACATGTAAGAATTATAACTCCACTTTCTATAGAGCAAGTTTTTTACTACAAGATTGGTCAAACACAACTAGAAGTTCTGGGCATGAAGTTAAAAGACTTTTTTTCTTGTGTTCTAAGGTCAATATCTCACTCCATTTTATCAAAAATACGCTGATTTTTTATACACACACCCCTCCAGTAGTGCAAAACTAGATCCTATTGTTAAAACATTAAAAAAAAAAATTCTACCTTTTTAGTTCTATCCCCTAAAAATGGCAGTTTTGACTACATTTTAGCCAAAACATAGTTATGGTCCTATAGGAGTTAAATATAAAATGACATAGAATATTGGCTTACGATGTGATATTCTAGGCTACAATAGACACCTTTGTGAAAAGGTTATAATCTTGTTTATACGTAGTATTTGATATGATTTTTCTTTGCTTTATATTCTAAAATGCATAGAAATTTTAAGTTTTTCATTAAATATTATGACAATTTATGACATATTGAATGCATACAATTTTGTCTCTCAAAATAATAAATTTATGAATATCTAAAGGCAATAATTAACATATAATGTGAAAGAACCTATGGCCATGTAGTCCATCCTTATAGAGTTAACCCCTAAATGTCCAAACTGCGTATTTTGGCAACATAGTGACTTTGGGCAACTTACTATGAATGGAGTGTTTTTTTTCTTTGAAATTTTCATACAACATGTACCCAAAGAGTAGCTTTAAGGCCCGACAATTTTCATAACTTTTGACTATATGGTTAAAAAATGATGGTATTATATGTGGTTTTCATTGCTCGATGGGCAACCTAGGCAACAAAAAAAACTTCTTTAAAAATAATTTTTTAAATAAGTAAAAATTTGAAATTGGTCCTCTTGATTTATATATACCTCGAATTTTTTTAATTAATCCATTTGATTAATGAAATGAAAGTTATGAAGATTGCATTAGTTTGCGAGCAATTATGGATTATTGATTTTCTAATCTAAAATGAACTTTTTAATCCTTTATTTAACTCAATATTCAATATTTTTGAAAAGATATATAAACATTAGGTTAGATTGTTTTTACAACATTACAACCATTGGAATTGGCATTTTTCAAGTCCATAACAAAATTCTCAACAATTTAGTATTTTGAATCATTCTCTACTTCTTTCTACTTACTATTTTTTTAATATGTTGTACAATTTCAAATGATTAGAGAGTTTTCAAGCATGTAGCCAACTTGACTTAAAGAATGAATCCTAAAAATCACCACCATTTTGGAGATTTTTTCATACAAATGTGACCTTCTAAAGTGCAACTGCTTGAATTTTTGCAAGGCCCCCAAAAGGATTTTTGTCGCTTCAAATGCTAATATCTTGCAATCTACATGGTGGAAATTTCTAAAAAGAAATCCACATCTTTAAAGACCAGCAAACTACAAGATCCAAAGCACATAAACTCCAAATATTGTTCCTTATTTTTGTGGTTGGTTAATTATGTATGGCTCAACTTCTCTCACCCAATTCTAAAGGTTGATGATTCCAAATATAAAATCAATCCCTAAAAGAATGAGGTATATTTTGGGCAAAAATTGTGAAAATTGCCATTTTTCAGGGCAATGAGAAAAAAAAATGAAAAAAGATGTTTATTTTCGGAATTCAACCATATAAATTTGTATTAGATTAATATGGGAATGTGTAGAAAACATTTCAAAAACTTTGGCTACACATATTGAAAGATTGTAAGGTTTTAAGTTAGAAGAAAAGTTTTTTTTCGACCATGTCTAACAAAGTCAACAGCATTTTAACTCCTCGTAGAATGAGATTTTTACAATATATATGATTTTTTTTTGACATTTTCATCTTGTATCATATAATTACATACTTGCTAAATTTCAGAAGTAAAGGAGGAGTTTTGCAAAAGTTTTCCAAAGCTGCCCAAGCTACCCAAAAAATTCAAGGCAACATAACTTTTTGATCCAGGCATCCAATTGGGAAAAAAAAAATTCCCATCGAAGAGGTACATATTCACACCTTGTGTGAAAATTTAGTGAACATCCTACCAAAATTGACTTCATAGGAACCTACCTGGATTTTCAATTGTTCGTTCAGCTGACAATTGTCCTTTTGGGATTAATTCCTTCCAAGAGCGCCAGTTTGATGTTCTTTTTTTCCCTCGTTTTTTCCAAAAAAAAAAGAAACGTGAATTTAATCCCAAATTCCCAAATATGATCATCCGTGGTAAATTCTAAGCTCTTGCCCTTCACCGGGTAAAAATCTGAAGCGGGGCCCACAACACCTGATGAGATCTGGTCTGGGCCCAGCAAACCTGCAATCATTCAGTTCAGCAAGGGCGGGTTGCCCTGATCTAATTCAGATTATTAATAGAAAAGCTCTCTATTATTACTACGGAGGGCCCAAATCTAAAAAAGCCGCTTAGTAATTAAATTCTTTCTATTCTTACTAGTCTGGCATGCAATTGGCCGAAAACCTCGCGATACTCTGCCAGGTTGGCAGGCAACCTTCCCTCCCAAACTCACGGGACTGATGGAAAACTAATTGAACGCTTTATGCCACTCCCCTCCGGTCCCACAAAATAAGAAATGAAATTTTAGGGAACAGTAAAGGTATCCTTTATTTGTGTCCAAAAAAAAAAGAAATGTTTTAGGGAACCGAGGCTACCGACTCACAGTCCGACTGGCTGGGGTACAGTAACGTAGGGCCGGGGCCGCCAGCCAGGGAGCTTCGTTGGAAGTTGCCGAGCGGCGTCGTGTGGATGGTCCGTCGTGGTGTCGTGTTGGGACTTGTGGGAGCCTTGTCCCTGACGTGAACAGTGGGAAACTGGGAACCGTTACAAACTTACAGTGTGGGGCTGTGAGCTGAACTAAATTAAATTGCAGCCAATTCGTGACGCCCACGTGCCCCTGCCAGATTATATTTTGTTGGATGTGCACCAGCCAATTGTTTTTGTTTTTTCGTTGGACGTGGGAGCCAACTTGCACCTTCCAACCCTTAAAATGCATTTAGACTATTTTGTTGGAACAACCTAAAATTGGATTTGAGACCTTTTTGATATCACGTGCTTGGTGTTGCCATTATCCATACCTTAACCTTTAAAGGACCGAGGCCTTTCAGTTTCCATCAAAACACACTAAAAAACGCCACTTGTATTGCAAAGAGCAAAAAACCTTAAAAATTGTGATTTTTTGCATATCTAACCATAGGAGCTTATAATAGACTAGTAAAAGAATGTATGCAAGAAATTTCAGAAACTTTGACCACATAGATTGCAAGATATTTGCATCCAAAGTGAAGAAAACAAGTTTTTTGCACCTTGCTTGACTAGATTTTTTCACTTTGAATCTTCTTAACTTAAATTTTTTGTACTATTGATTTTGATTTTCTAAGTTTTTATGTTCAATACTTGAATTGAAAATTTAGGACAAAAATTCAAGAAAAAATCACTTAATTTTTACTCATTAAAAAATTGTTAAGTAGAAGTAGGTTCAAGATTGAGGGAAAAAACAAATCGTTAATAGCTCTAAGATGAAATTGAAATATAATAATCCCAACAGTGATATTGATCTAGCAAGTAAATACAACACTGTCTAATAATTTATTTTGGAAAATTATAAAAATTACATTAAAAAACAAATCTTATAAGTTATTTTTTCAAGAAGATGCTTAGATTGCCCAAAAAACTAAGATTGTCTATAACTTTCTCATCATGAGTCCAAATAAAATGAATCAAAGCTTCAAATGTAGACAAACATACATTGTCTAAGGAATTTGTTTTTTTAATTATTTTGACTTTTTGTGAGTTTTTTGTGTTGCCTGCCAACTTCCATTTTGGGCTTATTGTGCCATAACTTTTTTCTCCTGGGCACCGATCAAAATAAAAATTATATATCCACATAGCTCTTGCAAAAACGCACATCCTCAAAAAAAATTCAAAAAAATTCACTAAAAATTGAGGTCACAGGAACCTACCGGACTCCAAAGGGACAAACAGTCCTTTAGGGGTTAAGTTAAGCTGTTGTTTGTTTTTCTTTGTTATGGAGAGATCTCTTGGACTATGCTTCTCCTAGTTGCGTTTTTGGTGTTGTTGGAAAGCTCTCTACAAGCTAGGATGCATGGGTTTTGTTCATGGTGCTTGGACATATGATGTGAAAGTTACAGAATTTAAAAGTTCTATGAATTAAAAATTAGAAAATTATTTTGATTTTGATTTTGATTGTGGCAACAACACAAGGCACATTAGTCAAAGCTAAAGGTATATTTGCACTTGGTGTTGAAGAATGTTGTTATTGAGGATTTTAGGAACGAATTTAGACCTACTTTTGGACCGGATTCACATTGCAAACATCACTCCTAATAGCCAGTGCAAACATACTATAAGTTAGATTGCAACAATCACCTAAGGGCGGCAACTCATTCATAATCGGTCCTCCATTCTAGCAATTTAGATTGTTCTCTTTTTGTATAGGAAGTAATGAACAATGATAAATCACAACACCATTTCCGATGTAATTGTGGCACATTATGGTTGGCTACTTGGCTTTCAATATTACAACCAGCCCTTGTTGGATTTTGCAATCAACCTGCATTCAAAAATAGGAAGGTCTATATGATCAATACAAGTCAAACATAATCTTCAGCTAATAAATGAATAGTAATTATGTTTTGAGAAATAAAAATCTGAAAATTTATAAAACCCTTCAAAATTCTATTTTTACCCAAAAATAAAAATTTCATACTAAAGAAACCCGCCCTGTAGATATGTGTAACTGTTTAAGTGGTCAGAAACATGGCTTGTTTTTTTATTGCGTGTTTGCTTGTTGGCCTTGAAATACATGATAATTCATGGAGGAAATTGTTGTGAGAGGCCAATTTTGGGCGGGCAGAACAAAATTTTGCTCAAAACAGAAACCCTGGTAAAAACTGCGTTGCCTCCCTTAGATAGAATCACATACTCCACAAAGGTTGAGTCTATAGTAGTGCAACGAGCCTTTTGAGGATGTCCAATCCAAGGGCGAATGTAAAACTATTTTGTGCCGTATTAATTATGTTATCTCTATGCCCCAACTAGCAAATTTGGGACCTCTGATTGCAAACATGAACTCAAAATTTGCAAAATTTATTTGCTATGGAAATAAAAGGTTCCTGCATTTTCCCAAGGGGTAAAACAAGAGCCTCCGCAAGAGGCTCGCTGCACTACCACAGACTCGAATGCTTGCGTGAAAATTTGGGCCAAGTGCCCGAGTGCCCGAGTGCCCGAGTGGAAGCTTCTGCGGATGAGTTCGAAGGCTCCGTCAATCACTCCGAGTTGATATTAATAAAGTCCAGCAATGTTGCACTTGGAGTGCCACACAAGGTCAAGGGCAGGTAGGTCAGCCAGAGACACCAATAGTCAACGAGCTGCCGGTCATCCCAGGTTTTTTGTTTTTGTTTTCGGACAATGGTTATGTGGCCTTTCTTCAAGAAGGTTCTGAGTTTTGTGGCTCTTTCATTATGGGGGTTTGAATTGAAGGAGGCCAAGTTTGGATATGCAATTTTGAATATGTGATTTTTGTATGCAATTTTAGTATGTGATGGCTTTGCACAATGGATGAAATGAGGATTTGGAAACATTGTGGCAATGGTGTGTACGGCCATCATTACAGTTTATCATATTTTTAACACATTTATCTTTTTTTTCCTTCTTTAGGCTTCAAGCTGCCCATTTATTTTTTGAGGAAATTGGGCATTTAATTGTCTAAAAAAAACAAGTTCTTTTTTCAAAACAAATGAAACGGAATTTCATTGCAAAGGAGGTAAAATACAAGCTTGCCAGCCTTGGAGGATTGACCCCCTTATAGCCCCAACCAAGGATAAATGTGAAAATTGCCCCCTATTTTGTGCCGCATAAATTTGTATATCTTCACCTTTCTTTTTTCTTTCTTTTTTGAACAAATGGAAAGATATCTTCACCTTTTCATGGTTACTTTGGGTCTTTTGATTGCAAATATTAATTTTGAATTTGTAAATTTTATCATGGGTGGAAAATATAAAATTTCAGTGTTTTTTTCTAGAGGTAAAACACAGGGGCAATAGGGGACAATCCTCCATGGTCCAAGTGGCCTGGCACAAGAATCTTCAGTTTTGAGTTCTTGATTCTAACTATGTTACATCATCCAGTACGAATTCAAAGGCCACAATAAAATGATGTTGTCTATTCAGTAAAAAAAGATTGCGTAAAAGTCAAAGGTATGTACATTGGTTTCTTTTACATCAATTAAAATCACATAAATTGGGGTTGTGTACAAACCGCTATTGTCCAATGAAAGTCAATAAAACATTTGAATTAATTCAACATTTCATGAAGTACTTTAAAAACTCCTACTACTACATCATGAAAGCAAATGTGTGTTGATCTCTTTATAGATGAAATTGTCTTCGTGGAATGTCTCCAAATTTAATTATACATGGTACAACCACTACAAGAGAAAGGGGTGCTTTAAGTATAATAGGACTAAAAATGTGGTTGATGAATGACTTTTGGAGAAGCTATAAAATCAAAGAATGTAGATGTTCATCTAGAAATTCAATGATTTTGGGTTGACTACCTCAATAACAGGCTTCGTTTTCAAAATGTTAAGCTTTCTTCTTCAAGTATTAACTTTGAAATTTCACAAAAATCAAATAAAAACAATGAAAAATATAATTGTCCTACCGAAACTTTTATGATTTCATTTATCTGCAAGTTTAAAAAATCAATTGTAGGATTTGTAGCTTTAATTTGGATTTGTCTATGTACATCAATTTATTAAAAAATGAATGGTTTAATTTTTAAACATTGAAGCTAAAGATAATAAGATCACTTTTCAAATTTATAATGAATAATTGAAAATTTTAAAATTTCTATATCATTGATTCATATAAAACATTATTTGATTTGTTCCATAAGTATACTACATGTTTTTTCTTAAAGGTTTCTCAGTGAATATTAATTAGATGGAATGCACTTTTCACAACATTCATCAACTACGCACTTGATAGTTGAGTGCTTAGAGTTAAGAACAAATTTATATGTTGTAACATAATCTGAAATGAATTTCTAAATTTTCTAGTGTCAGAATTGCATGTGTTGAGTTTCATTATTTGTTTCACTTCCATGAGAGTAGAGAAAAACTTCATTTAAAAAACAGCTTTGTCTTATTAAATCAAAAGCAACCAAAATGTTTAAGTGCAATATTAAACATATTTTTCTATAAGTCATAAACTTACCCGCCTTTTCACAAGTCTCCAAAAAAAATTGTAGTCAACAATTTTGATTTTCCTCTTGCAACAATTGCATCATTCTATGTAGATTTTTGTGGTCATTTATGAAAATTTGGCCAATTCTAGAATGCATGCAAATGCTCTCTAATATGAGGAGTTGCAATAGTAAGCCATCTTGAAGGAATTAAACCCCTAAAGCCCCGAGGGAGTTTTCTGCCAAAAACCACTCAAAACTATCACTTATGTTGTATTCACTTAAGGAAACCAATTGTTTTGTGTTTTTTGTAATTTAACCGTAGGATCTTGTATTTAACTTGTCTGAGATTATGTAGTAAAAATTTCATCAAACTTCACCGTACGGATTGGAAGACAGTAGCATTCAAAGTTGAACAAAAAGTTTTTTTTCAAGAAGATGCTTAAATTGCCCGAAAAAACTAAGATTGTCCATAACTTTCTCATCTCTAGTCCAAATAGAATGAATAAAAGCTTCACGTATAGGTAAAAACATAATATTCCAGGGAAAAAATTCAAATTTTTTTTTTTACTTTTTGTAATTTTTTTTAGGCTGCCCTCCAATCTCCATTTCTTGCTCATTGTGCCACAACTTTTTCATCCAGCATCCAATTGAAACAAAAATTATACATCCACAAAACTCTTGCAAAACTACACAACCTCAAAAAATCTAAAAAAAAATCACTTCAAATTGAGACAATAGGAACCTACCCGGATCCAAATTATCCTCCAAGGGGACAAGTGGGACTTTAGGGGTTAAAGGATAATCAATAATCCTTCACCAAAATCAATGAAGAACCTTATACATGCCCAAGGGATAGATTGAGCTAGGCTACTCCAACTCCTTAAAGTTACTAAAACTCTCATAACTTATCTTTTTTATATTACATTTTATTTTCCAATCTATAATGTCTTTAGTGGGAGTAGTCTAATGCATTGCTAGAAGCCTTCTAAGGAAAGATGAGAATTTTTTCCGCAATTTGTTCATGGATGTAAAACATATCCCCTATTTAGGGCCTTTTCTAAGTTACTTCATGATTTCTACAACCTACTTTGGATCTATGATTCCAAATATAAATTGAAAACTTTCAAATTTTATCACCCATTGTAAACAATTTGTTCCTATGTTTTTTTTAAGGTAAATTTTGTAAGCAAAGCAATACATTTATTACATTTATAATGAAATTTAATATTAAGTACATAAATTGATTTGAAAATGCTATTTATAAATTTTTGCTCTTGATGAATATTTTTACCAACTATGTTTTTAGAGATCCATTTTTTGAATAGTATTGATATCTATGCTTCATGTAAAAATATTCATCAAGAGCAAAAACTTAGAGAATCACCAATTGTTCACGTTAAAGAAGGCAACAATAACATTACTAAAGGGTTGCTGCAAGAAGGTTCAACTACCTACCCCCCCATTGAGTTACAATATCCTTTCCAACTTGCACCAATCTGATGTCTTGTTTCCTTGGCTCTCAAATATAATGTAATATGGTTGTTTTAAATTTAACTATAAGCGATGTTCTAAGGGCCAAATTTCCATTGCTTCCTTAGAGTGCCAACAACTAGAAGGGGTTAGAAGGTCCGTCAGACCTCCAACCAGGCATTGAGCTTTTCATTGTAACAACTATAGCATGCAGACCCAAACTCCTTGGATTTGTTGGACGCCCTAGACTTCATTAATTACCATTTGACTTAGTACTGGTCATCTACGTTGTAATGCCTATTTAAATACCTCTATAATACCTTGTAATGCTTCTTAAATGAAACTACATAATGCAAAACTAAAAGCGCTAAGGTATTTTAGTGGATTTTGTTTTTTTCCTAGAAATGACGGGCTCAAGTGGATGCTTTAAGCCCTCCAAATTTGTTTTTGCTTAAAACAAAGGATGGAGGTTGGAGGCCTTGGATTTATCCTAGTTTCATTGGAAACATCTCAATTGGTTCCAGTTCAAAGCATCTAATGGAAATGTCTTATTACAATAATTTCAAATCAACTAGTGTGGTTAACTCTAAATTTTATTATTAGAGTCGATTAGTCTAGTGGAGTCTTCTTTCGAGATTTCCATTCATATATTGTCAAATGCAGTTAAACTCATAGAAAAAGTGATAAGTTGGACCTTTTTGGGTTCCCTTCATACTTCGTCCTAGAAAGCTCAACAGTTGACTTTTTTACAGTCCTGAAGGACCTCAAGAGTTGACTTAAATTAACTACTACCGAATCATGCCCGAAACAGAACCAAGTCAAGTGGATGAAACGTGTCCCACACCCATGACGAGACGTAGCATTCACGCACTCCCGAAGCAACCCGAAGCGAAGCAGGAAAACTCCCACGAAGCACATCACAAGACCACGCGCCGCACAATAATCAACTGCTACAGTCCCTAACAACCAATCTCTCCCACACAAATCAAACGACAAACAACAGCAGGAACCCGTTAGTGCCCAAAAAAGAAACCCTCATAAAGAGAGAAAAGTGTGTCACTCCCAAAGATAGGAATCCGCTCATGTTTCTTGCGGTGCTTCCTGCTCATATTTATAGCCTGCCGGTTCTCCGCTGCAACACCCTACAGGATCCATTAATTTTGCTGCTTGAAAGTCACGTTTCACGGTTCGATTTCATAGATCCCAGCATTCGGGATCCCAGCAAGTCCAGGCATGTTAGCTGAAGACTCAAAATTCTTGGGTTGAATCTTGTTCTGGTTGTGGTTGTAGCGATTTTGGGACCGTGTTGAGGATTGCAGGGTTCGATTCCGCAGGTCCATGCAAGCAGTCGTGATTTGGTGCTGAAGTTTCGAATTTCTGGGTTGAATCAGCTTCTGGTTGTGGCGATTTTTGGACCACTTTGAGGATTTGTTGTGTCCCGAGATGAAGGTGGCACGGGAGCTGGAAGTGGAGCTGCGTTCGGCGACAGGATTGAAAAGTGCGAGTAAGATGGCGGTGTATTGTGTGGCGTGGATGGAGCCGAGTGTGAGAGTGCCGTCTCCTAGTACGAAGGCGCATGGGGCGCACCCGGAGTTTCACACTAGTATTGTGATGGCGTTGGATGAGAAGACGTTAGGAAGGGGGCAGCACTTGAACATTGAGATTCTGGGACAGGGGCTGGTGTCCACACGACGCGTCGGGTTCGTGAGGGTGAGCTTGAGTGAGCTTCTGACGGATAGCGTCGATGGCGCCGCTGTGCACACACAATTCAACGCACATCCTGTGAGTTCTCTTTATAGCACCTACCTTGCTTTTTGCAAATGCGTCCTGCTGGTTTCATCCTTGTGAGTTCCAAGCTTGGTCATATGCTTGTGAGTTCCAAAATTTTTTATGAAGTTTTTTTTTAAGCTCTTGATCCAAGGGATAGGAGGCTTTGCACTAGCGAAAGCTAAATATGACGTAGTTTTGAGTTGGACCTTGAGCCAGTAGCTGTTTGTTGAACATTGGTTGTTGAGATCGTGGAACTCACAAGTTTGGAGCCTGCTCGTCTGTCGGGAGTGAGTCTCTAGTTTTGCAAGACGAGGATGTGAAATCTCACCGGAAATTTCATTCTGGACTAGGTGGCCTTCAAGAGCTGCGAGACTGGAAAAGGTTGTAGAACAGAATGTAATTTTTGACAAGTTCTAGAAGTTTGACACTGAAGTTTGTTGACTCTAAATCAAAGGGAGGTGACTTTGCATTGGTGAAAGAAAAATGTGAGGAAGTTTGAGTAGGACTTTACTTGAAAAGCGAACCTGTAGCTGTCTGTTGAACTTTGGTTGTTGGAATCGTGGACCTCACAAGTTTGGAACCCACTCATCTGTCTGACTGAACCTCCAGTTTTGACTGACTTTTGGGAGTCTCATTCTGGACTAGGCGACCTTTAAGAGCTGTGAGGCTGGAAAGGGTTACTGGACAGAATGTGTTTACTAGGAACGACCAAATCTGAGCTTTTGGGGTGCATGGAGAGCCCGCATTGTGTAGGAGGGTCTGAGTGGCACTCAAACTCTTTAGTTATTTACTTTGTTAGTACTTATTCCTTGTTTTTATCCTCTGAACCTCCTCAAAAGTCCACCTGTTCTCTGAGTGTCGTTAGAGAGGATTGAGTGGAAACTCTTCTTCTTACCAGCCGAAGAAAGAGTGACACTTTTGCGTCGAAACTTGAGAGCTTGCCTCATGGTTTGATTTTGAGTGACATGATTGCAGTCAATTTTTATTTGTTTGAATAATTGTGCGATTCTTTGCATTCTTATAGCCACCTCCACTTCTTTAGGGATCTCATTTGTTTTGCTCTCCACGAATACAACATAAGTACAACTTGTAGAGAAGTGATACTCATATACTGTTATTTTGATCAGCAACGTATCAGATGAAGTATTGTGTACAATGCCGTACGGCTTGTTACTACATTGTCACTTCGCAACTCGAGACGACATGCATCGGCTGTAAGCTTAACCGCAATGCATGCAGTTCTGTATCTGGAACCGTCAATTTCATTAAACTGGCGATATTTCACGACTTCGTCACTTTCCAGGATGCGTGGCCTGAAATGTGAACCAATACCAGTCGTAGTTGTCTTTAGAGCTCAATGCGAATGAATGTCGGCGATTTTTGGCTTCCAGAGTCAGGTGAATGGCTCAAATTCTGGTTTCCGGAAATCGCGTTCAGATTCATGACATTCGAATCCTTTTGGATTTTCGGGACGAATGTCAGAATCTGAATTTTAAACGGAAGCCGCAGGAATCCTAAAATCTCGATTTTCTGCGGATTTTGTCATGTCGATCTTCTGGAAGCGAATTTCTGGTGTTCAATCTTTGGCGATTAAGTTAGATGGTATTGAAGTTAGTAATGACATCTTTCCTCTGGTTGTGGCAGGTCACCAGACACTCTGGACGTCAAGAGGGCTTCCTGAGCTTCAACCTCCACATTCGCCCCTACGACCCCCAAACGAAGTCGTCCAAACCAGCAGCAGTCATGTCGCGGAGACTGACGATGGAGCCCACGCCCAGCAAGCCCAAAGTGATCACCACGCTCCGCCAGCGGTTCGAAGCGGAAGCCGGTGACCATTCGGACGACGTGATGTCGCCCTCCAGCAGCTCCGAAGAAGGGCACGCCAACAATGTCGCCTCTCGCAAGAGGTTGTACGCGCTCCGACCGCGCTCCTTCAGTTTCAACGGCTGCATGTCACCACATTCCCAGAAGCCACAATGATGCTCATCCCGTGAATTTCGGATTTGCCATAAGGTTGACAGAGCAAACTTGGGCAATTTCTGCTTCCTAGTTGCAAAAGTTTAGGGTTTAACGCGCTCCTTCAGTTTCAATGGCTGTATGTCTCAACATCCGCAGAAGCCTCAGTGACGCCCATCAGGGATTTGCCATAAGGTTGACAAAGGAAACTTGGGGCAATTTCTGCTTCCTAGTTGCAAAAGTTTTAGGGTTTAGGGTCTAGGAAGACGAACGCGCTCCTTCAGTTTCAATGTCTGTGTGTCACAACATCCGCAGATGTCATAGTGACGGCCATTCGGGATTCCGTAGGTCTCGGACTGGCCATTCAAGTTCAGCAATAGGAAACTTCGGTAACCGATGCTTCCTGTTTGCAGAGGTTTTAGGGTTTAGGGTTCAAGAAGAATGAACTTTTTAGGTGAGGGAACTGGACCATCGCCTTGAGCGTGTACATTATTCATGTATTTTACCAATTCTTTAGCCTGGCCTTGTCTCCGGTGTCTCAACTGGATTTGTTGAGTTTGGACTTTGGAGCGCTGGGTTGGGTTTTTTTTATATCTGTGAGTGGGTTTTGCTTTGAAGGTTTGGGTGACGTTAGTGATTTTTGTTGACGTCGTGGAATGCGATGCAGACTTGCAATGCTGAATGGGGTGTTATTATGTGACTGTCAACAGTGAGTGCTTGGCTTTGAACGTCTTCTGCATAAAGTCTTGTTGGCCTGATGGAATCTCATACTTGTATGAGAGTCCTGTTGTCAGAGCTGTGTGTATTGAATTCGTTGAATCTCACAGTTCTAGGGTTCTAAAGCACGACATTTAATCGAATAATAAGCTTTGGTGGAGCGTTGGGTTGGACACTTGGAGTAAGTTAGACGACCTCAATTACAATTGTCAATGAATGTGATTTGCCTTCTTTATGCTCCTTCTCAACTGCATAATTTCAGATGTCATAAGCTAGAAAAGCAAGATCTACCTTGCCCCAGTTTGGTTAGTACAGCATTCCACAAGTTTTCAATGTGTAAGGTAGTTTGCTCTAAAAGCAACCATGTGAGAGCTGATTGCCTTTTCCGGGAAGTTAAGTTTTTTGTAACAATTTTTAGTAAATTTTTGTAGGAAGAAAAATGGAATAGGCATCTAACCCAAGTCATTTCATATTTTTTGGAACTTTGTGGAATTAGTTACAAAATTTTGAAGTTGAAACATAGTGGTCACTAAAAAGCACCTACCTTCCTGAAATGTATACTTCTCTTACAATGAAGAAAAAAAAATGTACCTTTGTATCAAGATCACTTTTAGAGCATCAACGCATTTAGAAAAGACAATCTTATCTGAAGTGGTTTATGGTGCTGGATCAAAGCTTGATATTTTTCTAATCTAGATTTTTATGTGGTTTGATATTTCAGTTGGGACTAGTGTGCACTCTACCATTGCCATAGTCAAAATAAAAGTAAAAGTAATATTTCTAAAATTTTAAAAGTCATAAAAACTTGGAAATTCAATAACTTTCACACCATATGTCCAAACGTCATGAAACAAAACCTGTGCACCCCTCCTTGTAGAGAGCCTTCCAATGATACCAATAATGTGATTGGCGGGTACAAGGTTCAAAAGATCTTGTTGTAACATACAAACAAAACAAAACAAACTTAACTTAATCTCTAAAGTAAGTCTCATTGTCCCCTCAAGGGATAAAATTGATTTCAGGTAGGTTCCTATGGTCACAATATTTGTCATGATTTTCTGAATTTTTTTTGGTAAAGATGGAAAAATACATTAGTTGTCTGAAAATATAATTTTTATTTCAATTGAAGCTTGGGAGCAAAAGTCATGGCACAAAAAGCCTTATTTTTAGTTTGGCGGGTAGAAAAAATCCTTCAAAAAACCTTAAAGGAAAATATTAAATTTTCTTTTGTAAAGATTATATTTTAATGTACATGGGAAGCTTTGATTCATTCCATTTTGATTTGTTATGTGAAAGTTATAGACAGTCTTGTTTTTTGGGCAATCAAAGCATCTTCTTGAAAAAATAAAATATCTATAAAGAACAATAAAATATCTATAAAGAACATTAAAAATATTGTTTTATTTTTTGCTTAAGTTTTAATTTAAGATGGTTCAAAGTCAAATAATATAGTCTCGCAATGTATTAAAAAGCTTGTTTTTTTTCCCACTTTAAACACAGATATCTTGCAATCTTTGCGGTCAAAATTTTTGAAATTTTTTCAATACATTTTCATACTTGTTAGGTAGAAGATCCTATGGTTAGATGTGCAACAATTTTCAAATGTTTTTACTCTTTACTATAGAAATGGTAGTTTTGAGTGTTTTTGACAGAAAAAGGCCTTGGTACTTTAGGGTTTAACTCCTAAAGGATGGAGACATATTTCAGGCAGAAATTGTGAAAACCTGCCATTTTTTAGGGCAATGAGAAAATAATGAACAAAGAATTATTTTTTTCAAATTTACACCATACAACTTGCACTAGACTACTATCGGAATGTGTGGAATTTTTTTCATAAACATCGACTGTGCAAATTGAAAAATTATAACAGTTGAAGCTAGAAGAATTTTTTTTTTTTTTTACCTTGTCTGATAGAGCCAACAACCTTTAACTCATCCTAGAGTTAGATTTTTTACACTATACTTTTTTTTTGAAATTTGCATCTTATATCATGTAAGCTACATACCTGTCAAATTTTAGTAGTAAAGGAAGAGTTTTGCAAAACTTTTTTACATTGCAGTCCAGTTTGTACTAAGCCTACAACAACAGGCATACTTCTTTATTTAACCCCTAAACGTCCAAACTGCCTTTTTTGGCAACATAGCGATTTTGGGCATCTCATTGCGTATGGATTTTTTATTGTTTTTTGCTGAAATTTTCTCACAATATGGGGACGAGGTTTATCTTTAAGGCCCAACAATTTTCATAACTTTTGACTTCATTGTTCAAAAGTTATTGCATGATCTGTAATTTTCAATGCTCGACGGGCAACCCAAAAAAAAATCTAAAAAATCTAAAATAATTTTTTTTTCAAAAATAAAAATTTGAAATTGGCTCTTTAGATTTATATATACTTGGAAAGCTTTGAATCATTCCATTTTGATTTATGAGTTGAAAGTTATGATGTGCTCTAGTTTGCGGGTAGTTATGGATTCCCTAATCAAAAATAAACTTTGGAGTCCTTAATTTAACTCAATTTTTAATACTTTTTGAAAAAAAAAAAGCATATAATGTAAATTGTTTATTACTATATTACCACCATTGGGATTAGAATTTTTCAATTTTATAATTAAATTCTTAACAATTTAGTGTTTTGAATCATTCTCTACTTCTTTCTACTTGCTATACTTTTTCTATATGTTGTACAATTCCAAATGATCTAAAATTTTTTAAGCATGTAGCCAACTTGCCTTGAAGAATGAATCCAAAGAAGGACAATCATTTTGGAGATTTTTTCATACAAATGTGACCGTGTGAAGTGCAGCTGCCCGTATCTTTACAGGGCTAAAAAAATGAGTTTTGTCACTTGAAACGTTAAAATCTTGCAATCTACACAGTGAAAAATTCTGAAATTTTTTCCACATATTTCCAAACTAGTTTACTACAAGATCCTACGGATATTTGGTCCAAAAATGTTTTTTTATCTAAAATTTGGTGCTTGTATCAGAAATGGCAGTTTTGGACTGTTTTTGGTGAAAACATAGTCTCCGACGTTTAGGGTTTAAACCCTTGTCATTCCTTGCATCAGAATCAAACAAACTAAACGCTAGAATTCTACCACTCATTCATGTCCACTAGTTTGTTCCTAATCCACTACGATGTATACCGCCCATTGACCCACATACCTTTCTTTGTGACTTTATGCTCAAAGTCAAGCACACAAGGGATTTGTTTACATCCACGCTTATCATATCATTGACTAGGATTGGCAAAATATTCCTGCTAATCTTGATTTCTTGTCCCTGGATATTAATTTTGATTCTTGTATCTCACCAAATTGAGAAATATTTCATACTTGACTCCTTGTCAAATTCCCCTTGGATTATATTCCACATAAATTTGACGGTGTGAGTGGGATTTGGATGGTGCTCTGATTGGTCATTCTTTGGATGCTTTGAATCGAGCGCAACGATGCAATGTTCAATGATGTGCGTGGAGGCCAAATAAACTCCTACAACGTATTTAATTAGGCCTCATCAACTACAGTAGAGTCAATTAGTGGACGTTGTGTAGGAGTCGGGTGAGATATTTTGAGCAAGGCATGAAGTTCCAAGGTAGGTTTGACAATAGGTGGACTCGCAACAATATGTTTGTAGTGATGGTGGATGGCTCGCCGCATTGGACTCTCTTTGGCCCTTCAATTGGGTTGGTTTTGTCTTCCACCTCAAAGGGTGGGAATTGTCCCTTCATTGGCATTTATGTTGTATTTGTATTGTGTTCGTCTTGTCTTGCTTGCCCCCCAAGCCATATGTGGTTGGGTATTTGTTCTTTTTTTTTCTCTTGCAGTAAAGGCTCTTTTACTTGTGTCAGAAAAAATTTCCTCCAACCTATCAATGTCTCTCTTCTTAGGCACTTGTTTTTGTTCCACTAAGACCATCAATCACAAGAACACGTGGTCCAACATCCTCTTCCATCCATGACAAATCATCAGCATCCACACTTACAAAGATAGCATCATCAACTACACTTGCTCATAATTACCAATAAAACACTTCATCAGTTTGATACCCTACTCTCAATTGACTGATTTTTTTTAGTAAAATTTACAAGGATTCACATTTGTAAAGGAGATGATCCATTTCCAATCATTTAAGCCATTTGAGACTTGTGCAGTATGGAGAAGGTTGAGAGAAATTTTAACTCTTCTACAAAAATATAATTGAAGAAGATCATATATTTTTCCAGATTTTAATACTGCAAAACGAATTTCTTGTGAATTTTAAACATGAAAAATTGTCTGTCCTCAAAGTGTGATATATGGTATTTTAATTCCGACTAGTGTATGGTTGCACATCTGATAGTGCTTTATTATAGAATAGATAATTGGAGAGTGTAAATATGTTGTGACAACAAGCCACATATTGTGCTACCTGAAAATGCTCATGCACTACAAGGAAAACCCTAAGTTAAACACACAATTGACAGAAATAAAGCAATTCACTACAAGTTTTGTGGAACAAGAAATCCTTGTTTTTATTCATGTATTGTTGCTAGGTCGCTTGTTGTCCATGTTTTGTTGTTGGATCCAATGGTAATCGCTCTCCGCCTCTCCATGTCTTCGATATTTTGTCGCACACACCATGTTCGTTGCATAGGATACGATATAGCGGATTGTGGATATTATGTAATTTGAGAAAACATGAGAACCTAGTATTGCGATTGTAGCATGGAATGTATAGGGGCAACAAAATTTTGGAACGGATTGCTAAGTACAAGCTGCGAATTTGGCAGGAGTTGCGGAGTATTTGCTTGCGCATGAACAGATGGCGAGGTTGTTGTTTGGAAGCGAGGTGTTGAATTATGTTCTCTCTCTGCAATCCTACTAGGCTTGAAGCACCTTGGCGTTGAGGCCCTCTTCGTGTCCCCCTCCCTGCATCCCATAGGCCTTAGCTTGTAAGGCTTGTTGCTGCACCTTCAAGGGGGCAACCTCTGCGTTCCTAGCAACCCTACAACATGTTGTATCTTGTCACTCCTATAATTTTTGAGGGTGTTCCTCCGCCACTTGTTGTTGGTGAGTTCCCCTCATAATTCTACTCTTGAATTGCTCCTACACTTTGCTTTGCTTTGCTTCTGCCCTTTCAATTTGTATTGTCTCTTTTTCTCTTGGCCATTCAACATTCTACTCTTGAATTTATTGTACGTTGTTTATGTAATCCTCCAAAGCTATCAAGAGGGATTTCAAGAAATTGACAATGGGATTGGAAGTGCGCTTCTTAGGATTTGACCTCTTTGTGATGGTTGGCAAGTGGAGGAAAGAAATGATGGATTATGGGTTTGTACAAGCAGGGTCCAATTTAGCGATGTCTCCCAACAACTCCAACTCCGATGTGTTGGCGCTCACAAAGAAGTGCTCAATGGTGGCATTGAGAGCAATATGGAGGTCGTCTTCAATATCATTAGACACCAAAGCAAGTATGTCTTCCGATCCCATTTGCTCTTCATGAGCACCTTCATTGTCGTTGGAATGCAGAGGTGCTACGGTTTGCATTGTGTCTTCAGGTTCATTCACATAATGTTTGTATGTCTCCCTAGGATCCATGTACAAGTCCATTGCTGTCCTACCGAGCGAGAAAGTACTGATTGCTTTCAAGCTACACTAAAGATGATATTTAGTGTTGAGTGACATTTAGTGTTTTTACCCCCCTACTGGCTACAACACTAAATCTGATGTTGTCCACAATTAGTGTTAGACTTGAATGTGCTGGCTGCAAACTTCAGAGCCTTGTAACTTTTGCAAAAAAATTTCAAATCAGTAAAATGAGATGTTTTTTGGCATCTACAAAAACTTTAGATGCCAAAAAACATCTCATTTTACTGATTTGAAGAATTTTTGCAAAAGTTACAAGGCTCTGAAGTTTGCAGCCGCCTAGCCCTAATCGGTCCGATTCTGTCCGTGAACAGTGATATTCCGTCTGATATGACAACTCTGGTTCACATTTAGTGTTTGAATTGACATTTAATGTTACTTACTTTCATAGGGTATTTGGCTTTTAGTGTATGCCTTCGTATTTAGTGTACAAGACACTAAATATCATCTTTAGTGTACTTGTTATATTGGTCACTGTTAATACTTGTCTTAAAGCCAGGGATACCCAATGCACCAACATTTGCTTCTGTGTAGACTAGTTGAGGTTCCTTGACAACAAAAAATCCCAATACTACTTGAAATATTTCTTGAATGGACCAAAAATATTCACATTTAGAGGCTGCATAGCGTGTGATGTATAAGACGATAGAGTTAGAATGTCCAGTCCTGCATCTCTTGCTAATTTTTCCACCTCTAGAGTAACATGGCTTGTCTGTGCGTCTAGTATCAACAAATGTCTATGGCTAGGAGAAATGGCACCCAATCACTTGACACTTTTAATAAAGTGAGAAATCCATGCGGAGAACAAATAACTAGTCATCCATACCCAAGGTTGCATTACCATGGTCACACTTGGCTCACACCATTCAATGTAATTTTGGCAAAATCACTTTCCTTTCAAAATATAGAGGAAGATGTTGCTAACCTAGCAAACCAAAACCAAGAGCCATTTTGATTTGGAATGTTGAGATGCACCTGACGGGCACCTTGACAAGCTATAACAATCGCACGCCAATCTCATCGCAATTCCATATCCTGTCTATAGAATAGCTAGAGAAGATATATACCTTAGTCAAATTGTCGTAGAAGGTCTACACATTTTTTTGCACAATGCTTTGGCCCTGGAAGATGCGAGGCCATTTGCCACCCTCAATGTGAGCTTTGGGTGATGGTGTCTAAACAACTTTAGCCATCCATTGCCTGGAATCCCATTTGTGAATGGTGTGCATCGATTCCTTATTATTTCGAAGACTTTCATTTTGAGATCTATAGGACTCAAACCTAAGCCCCTTATGCACATGCTTAGAAGGTACTGGACAAATTGTCCCTCTTCCTTTGTAATTAAAACACCTTGAATTCCCCTCTTCCTTGATTTTTGCACACTATAGTACTAGTTCCAAAAAGTAGAGTAAAGAATGTCATCCTTAGAAGTTGCTTGCCTCATGCAGTCATGGTTGCATCCAACTCATGCTCTAATAAGGTTGTTTCCATTTGCTTATTACTCCAAAATGAATTTTTTCCCTTGTTGAATCTACTCATGCTCTGCCACATTTGGAGGGGGGAGGGGGTGATGTTGGTCTTCCACATTTTTAACATCTGCTAGTGCTGTTTGAATTTGTGCAAGTGCCCTTGGCGGATCTACAACGATGATGTCTTCTACTTCTATATTTGTAAAGAGTAGCACCCCACCCTCCTTCATGACATAGCCTTTGACGATAATGGAACTACTGCTGCCCTTCTCCTGGTCTCATAGGTGAGTTCCCTGCACCTCTAGTAACCTGTTGGTATAGCTCTATTAAATTTGACTTCCTATATCTCTCCCTCTTCTTTTGCAGACTCACCACCCTGGCCGCTTCAATTGCTCCTACTCTATGATTGCAAAATATAAAGTGCTTCATAGTTTTCAAATGCACATTGCATGGAAGAGTGAGGCTCGCTTTTGCTAGTGTTGGAGCTCCCTTTTTCAAGTGCATGCTTGTCTTCGCCATTGTTGGAGCTGAATTCTAGTTCATCACTTCTAGTGGCCATAAAGTTCTACAATGAAGCCATGCCGTAGAGAAAACATATGCTGAAGGAGATCTTGCCAATCAACTGTAGAAATCGCACTTCTACGACAATTCAGGAACTAGCTTGGAAAGAAAGGTGACAATCACACTCCCCTTCACTACACCGTTGAAACAGTTATGAAGTAGATTTCATTCACACAACCCACTGAAAGCAACTGGATAACTAGTGAAGCTTCAAGTTTAGTTGCAAGTCTTCTTCAAGCTAAAGTCGGTCTTTAGATGGTAGCCTATGCAAGTAGGCAAGGTCAAACAAATTTATCAATGCTTTATTTGCACAATTATGAGCTGTAGAAGTTAGTTTGCATTCTTGCACATAGGCAAGAATGAATTTAGTAGTTTCATGATAGGATCAAGGACGTTCAAGGTAATTGTGGCTAAACATATATGCTTTGCTTCCATTGGACCTACATCATGGTTCATAATATTCTTATAGCTTGTAATTTTGAATACAAAGATGTGTGGTTTTGTGTAGAATTGTTGAATATATGATGATGCCTTTGAAGTTATGCAGTACAAGTCTTAGAAGCTAGAATGTATATTATTTTTTCTAGATGGAACTTTTGTTTTCACTTGCACGTTGGAAGATATATTGAAGGACCAAAAAAGTTTTAGTAAAGAAGGTTGACAAAGAAAGAGCATAAAGATACATTCTCATTTTAGCTTCTTCCAAATTTACACCTGAAAGCTTATAGGTGTCATATGTGGATTAGCGCTAGTGGGTTCTATTCTGCACTATCTATCTTTTGTATTTGTTTTTGTGAAATGGTACCATTATGTGAGGGTATTGGATGTGGCTAAAATATATAATAAGTGCAGGTGGACCTCCATTGAACTACATTGGTAACTGCTCTAATTTCAAGAACAAAAAAGCATAGTGAAAAACCTAGTTATGAAGAAAATCAACCAACACTTTTGCATGCAATAATTTATGACTTCTTTCACTTGATACATGACATTCATAGACCAAGACTTCAGTAGTATCTCTATGTGGCTTTTGAATTTAAAAACAATCATCAGCAAGATAGTATGAACAAGAAATAATATGGAAAAAACAAGAGTTCACTTGGATATTAGAAGAAAAGCTAACTTCCATTAACAAAAATCCAACCTTGGAGTTTGTTTTCTTTCCCTCAACAAATTCTCAACAATACATGATGGAGGAAGATTTGAAGCGGCAGTGAAGTCCAAAACTATACCTATGCATGCAGAGTCCATGACCATTTTAATGTTAAGCATTTGCAACTAAAGTTCATAGCATGGTGGTATCTTCCATGGTTCTAAACTTCACTTGCAGCAAAAACAGTAGGTACAAAATCCCTCACTTGCACCAATAATATACTATCTTTGTAGATGGATCCAAACAAATTGTTCAAGCGAACAATATCAAATCAAAAGCACAATTATGTTGAAAAAAATCTAGCATTTCCACAGAAGGCCCTCACTTTTCTATCACGGTACAAAGCTTGGATATGTAACACTAGAATGACTTTGAATAGAGATTAGAGCACACAACATTATGTTTTTCACACAATTCTAGTCACCTAAAATGAAGTAGATGCATCATTCACAAACAAGTTTTTATGCAATACTTGTTGGAACTCATAATGTGGAGAATGTGGAGAATCGCTACTCAAAGTTCATTGAACTTCATTTCCAGTCAGAGACTTCTTGAACTTCAACAAGTTGCCCGTGAAAATCGATACATCTTGAGCACCACAATTAACCACACTATAATAAATAATAAATTGCCCAAATATAAAGAAACTAGCCGCCTCTAATATCAACTCTATTAATGCACAATTACTTTTTAGAATTTCAACTGCAAGCATTCCAAATATAAATAATTTTCTATTCTCCTCATTGCTAAAAGTCAATTTTCCAAGCATGAGTTCTATAGACGATTAATATGCCTCGTATCTCATTGGATACTCCTATCTACTTGCTGGAAAATAGAACACCATATACTTCGGAAATAGACCACTCTATGCTACAAAAAATGGGATGGTGATCATAAATGGGTCATCTTCTTTATCATAGACCACATCTCAATGTTACTGAAATACAACAAGTGCCTCTTCTAGTAACCATCATTGTTTGCCCATCTTGTTTACTCATCTAAAAATTCCATCTCTCATTGGACTTCTACCAACCCATGAGTAAGCGGAGGTATTGAAAAACGCTTATTCATTGTTTATCTTCAGATTCCTATGTTGATTAAACCCTTCTTCATTTCTTAAATTATCAATGACCGTTGGAATTTCCATATTTCTAGTCTCGAGTTTCAATAGCTCCATGTCATGTTGGATCTTCATTCCGGGGTAGGGTGGGCGGTGCTCTCAAAGCATTGCTATTGTAGCAAAGGCATGCTCAACCACGGTAGCATGTGTCAATAAGCCAAGGACTCGATAGCGTGGGCTGGCCAATTCACTCTCACCACACTACAATGACAGGTTGGCTCCCTATGCAGTCATTATGGTGCCTAATTGTTTTCTTAAATTTGAATTCAACAGGGAAAACATTGAATTCAATAAAAAAAATTATTGAACTCTAGGCTCTTCAAAAACTCCCACCCACACAAATTTGTGGTACTCTGACAAAAATTGAATACGCCCAACATCAAAAAAATTCCCTGTCAACTCTATAATGGAAGGTGCTCAATGGGCCCACCTTTGAAATTGTCATCCAGGCCCGTATAGGGGGCAAGGGTAGAGATGCTTTTAGGATCATATGCACGTAGCCTCACATTGCACTTTAAGCCTTGTAATTTATTACTAGAGTATATTGAATCAAAGTTGGTACAACTTTGATGTTGCACAAGTCATGAATGCATTGTTTTTTACCTGAGAAAGAATGATTATATTAACAATTGTTTAGATGACCAACTGCTCTTGTAGTATGGAAATCCAAGTTGAATGAATATTTTCTGGATTCTAAAAATACTTTAGAAACACTTGCTGGATTTTTTCACCTATAGCCAATAAAAGCATGGCCACTTTACTACTAGATAAGGTAGTCTGCTTACCTTTTGGGGGAAGCTAAATTCTTTGAAACAATCAATTTTAGTAAATTTTTGTAGGAAGAAAAATGGAGTTGGCATCTAACCCAAGTTGTTTCATATTTTTTGGACCTTTGTGAAATTAGTTATGAATTTTTGAAGTTGGAATGTAGTGGTCACTAAAAGCGACCACTTCTTGCAATGTACACTATTGGTACATTGAAGAAAGAAAAATGTACCTCTATGTCATAATTGCTTTTAGAACATGGGTGCTTTTAGAACATACTACCTAAGAGCTTTTGACCAATGTTGTGCAATATTTGCACATATGAAGTTGCTTTGAACATTCTACAGTAATTATAACAATAGTTTCTGAAATATCCATTTTGGGTACATTTAGTCATTACTAACATTGGCTTTAACCACAAAACACCTTTCTAGTGCTTCTTGAAGTTGCAATGTCAAAGAATTCTACTTGGTCTTTAGACATTATAAGATTTAATCCTCTGTTAGGTAAAAAAGAAATAGTATGAAAGCTTGTTTGATAATTTTTCAATACTAAAAGCATGTCATTGTGTCATTGTAGAAACAACTCAAGAAGTAGTAATGATCCATAAAAAAGTATTCAATTATGTCAAAAAAAATTTCAAGAATAGAATCTCTTATCATTTACCAATAAATTTTACTACTTTGGAAGGATTTTATTTTATTTTTATTTACAATCTTCAAAAAAATTCCAAGGACTTTTCAATGTTTTTTAAGATGTATTCTCCTCTTTCAAAATTAAAAAACTTGGATTAATAGAAAAATAAATAAATAAATTCATGAAAAATTTTCAATACTATAATAGCAACATGAATTTTTTAAGAGGGGGAGTGTTAGAAAATATAAAATTCATTCAAGAACATTTCTTTCAAATCCTTCCAATATTTTTGTGAAACTACATCACATGAAAAAAAAAATATATATATCTTTTGACTTAAGACTCCTTTCAACAACTTCTCCATCAATATCTAATATTGGAGTACAATTCAAGCCCTAAAGAGATCCAAACTACTTTACATAGAAATCTAAACTACTTTTTTGTATTCAATAGAATTATACTCCACTGCATGGAATTAGTCTATAACAATGGATTGAATACATGGCATTAATCCCCAAATGGTCGAGAAGTTGAGAGGTCATTCTATGTCCTTTGGTCTTTGGATGATTTCAAAGACGCTTTACCTATGAAGAAATTTTTTTTATCCGGTTTTTAATAGAAGTTGCCTTTGGATTTTAGATATCCCTTCTTCGTGATAATTTTTTATTTTCTTACATTAAAAAAATGGCAAATTCACAATCCACAACTTCTATCAACATTTTAGTCATAAAAATAATCCTTTATGAATTTTACTCCAACAAATGAAATAAATCTTATCCACTCTAGTTTTTACTTCAAATTGAAAACTTGAAAACTCTAAGAAAATCAATATTTTAAGAAAATTCACTTTGAGTCCATATGCATGGAGGATCAATTTTTTAATTTTGAAATGACATGATAATTTTAACTTGCACCATGATGATCTATACTATGATATACATGTGCTAAAATAAATTCAATTTTTTAAAGCATACTTTGTATTTGATATAATTTTTTTTTCATTTTTTAGTAAAACATTCATTGCAACTTCAAATTTTCATAATAATTTTGTTGAAATTCTTACAATCTATAGAAGATATATGATGACATTTCTAAAAAATAAGTATAAAATATTTTATTTGTAAATAGTTGTTAAATAGTACAAAGAGAGAGGAAATGACTAATGTTTGAAAATGTGTGAAGAGGCCCATCCTTTGAGGGTTAATTCAAACATGGAGAATTTTGTTAAGATGGCAGTATTCTATGTGCTATTTTCAAACCGACTGGTTTAAACTGTGAAAGTGCCATCTAGGATAGGTATAGATTTCAAACATCTAGGATAGTTGTACATTTCAAACCGCGTTGTCTTGAACCATAAAAAATACCAAAGTAGCGGAATACAACCATTTTAACAAAATTGTCCATATAATGTTTACATTTGTTTCACCTTCACCATGTAGAATATAAATGAAACAACTTGCGCTTTTTCCGACTTCTAATAATTACAATAAAAAGGTCATGAAAGGTTGCAACTTGATTTATAAGTTTGACATGAAACCTCATAAATATATGCAATTGTGATGTTGATGTACTAACTATCATCCTTCTACAACGTGTTCCACAAGCAGTACGGTTGTTGAAAAGTCTACAACACCATCCTTTTAAAGCAATGCACATTGCAAAAAAGTAATCATCACCTTCACACTCCACTTCAACTTTCTTTTGCTTCTTCTCTCTATTGCGCTTTCCCTTCATTACCTCTAGATCAAAGGCGGAGAGAACACCTTGCACTTGACAAAGCTCTACATCTTTAGCAAGTGAATGATTGTGAGGAAGCTTGAGTAGATTGTTATTCAAAGGGCAAGCAAGTGCTAGAGTATACCCAAAACCTCTCATAGCCCATTTGCTTGTTTAGAATAGTAAGTACTCTACTTTTCCATGTTACTGATTCAATTGTAGGTTTTACAACATTTGCATTGAGAGCGTCAATGTAGAAAAAGTCACATCAAGAGATAAAAGCCACCTCCAAGAAGTTCTATGTAGAAAAAAATTATTCCTTTGCACGTAGAAAACAAGTTACTGAAAAAGATTTGATGAGGTTTCATATACATCTACTAGAAGAGAGCTACTAGACATCTTAGACGTTGTGTTCGACACCTTGTGAGTCATCAAAGCTTTGGTTTTAGAGTTTTTTTCACGATGGGAAAGCGGTGTTGCGCGCTTACCACGTTCCTCGTAGCGATGGTGGTGTTGGGCTTGTGCATCGGCATTCCACTAGCAGCCCAGCAAAAAGCGAAACAGACGGCGGTGATCGAAGAAGCGCAAGCCCGCGGCGTCGACAGCTTGTGTCAAGTCACGTCCTACCCGTCCCTCTGCAACCAAGCACTCGCCGGCGGAAACTACAGCAGCGCGACCTCCGTCACCAAACTCGCAATGCAAGCAGCCATCACAGGAGTCGACCAAACCAGAAACGAGATTCTCGCCTTCGATTTCAACCCCGCCATGGAAGTTTGTTCAGAGACTCTGGCGTTCTCACAAGAGTATTCAGCAGCAGCATTGCAGAAGCTCCAGTCCTTAAACGAGATCTTATACGAGAGTACTCGAGATGAGGCCATGGACACCATCAAGGCGTGGATGAGCGCCGCCATGGAGTTTCATACCACTTGCGTCGAAGCTTTTTCAGAGTTCAGTCGCGGGGGGGAGTTAGTGAATGGGATTCACACTGACAAGCTTTTCAGTAACGCCTTGGCTTTCGTGAACGCCTTGGAGAAATATGGCGAGAATGTGAAGATTTGGAAGAGTACGATGTTCAGTTTTTTAGGGGATGTGCACATTCCTTCCATTCCTGAATATGGAAATCGCAAGCTGCTGTCGAGTGAAGAATTGGATGCGGTTCCAGGGTGGATGGATGCGGAGACTGAAGAGGAGCTGTTGCGAGGGAATTGGTATGATGTGTTGGTGGCGAAAGATGGATCAGGGAACTTCGACACGATTCAGGCCGCGGTGGATGCGCACACGACGAACGTGGCGAGGTTGGTGGTCTATGTGAAGGCCGGGATTTATAATGAGCAAGTGAATGTGCCCACGACGTGCAAGTTTCTGTCGATTGTTGGAGATGGTGACGCGACTATCATCACGGGCGACAGGAATGTTGAGTCGATGCCGGGTATGACCACGTTCAAGTCCGCTACTCTCAGTAAGTTCTCGAAAATCCCACAGTTCCTCGTTATTTGCGGCTTTTTTTTTGTTGTGAAGAAGACAAGAAGCCAAAACCTCGCACAGTAGCAGTCGCAACACATCGTCAATTATTTTGGAATGGTTTTGTTAAGGTTCCGGACCTTATGGTCTATGTATTGCGAACCATTGCAAAAGTGCTCGCAAACTTGTTGCAAACTGAAAGCCTGGGTCACGAAACCAATACATATATGTGCCTTAACTGTTGCAAAAACGTATTATTGCAGTCTCACATAGTTGTCAATACATTGCATAGTGTTACACTAAACCGGACCCATGAAGAACCGGGAACCTCCGCTGCAAGATGTCCCAGTAGAAAATATCTTGAGCAGGATACCTCCAGGTGTGCCCGTGTTCTAACGTTCTAACCCACTAAACCATTGCAAAAATTTTTAATTGATTCTACAGGTCACTGTAAAGCTATCAATCTTCCATTGCAAGATCAGTCTTCCATACTAGTGATTCCGATCTTGTGGATGATTGACATTCCTTGTGGTTGCTTTGCTGCAGTTGTTGCTGGGGAAGGATTCCTCGGTAGGTCCTTCAAGGTGCAAAACACCGCCGGCTCCGCCGGCCAACAAGCAGTCGCCTACCGCGGCTCCGCCGACGCGCTTGCGTTTTACCAAGTCACCTTCGACGGTTACCAAGACACCTTGTACGCGAACGCGGGCCGCCACTTCTACCGTGAGTGCACTATCCTCGGCACAGTCGACTTCATCTTCGGGAACGCCGCAGCCTCCTTCCAATCGTGCACAATAATCGCAAAGAGAACCACCCTCTTCGGACAGCAGAACACTTACACAGCGCAAGGCAGAACTGATCCCCACCAAAGTACGGGTTTGTCGTTCCAGAACTGCAAATTCGACGGCACCCCCGAGTTGAAAGTCAACCCCGCCTTGTACAAAACGTATTTGGGTCGCCCATGGAAACCTTACTCCGTCTGCGTGGTAATGAAATCCGAGCTTCTGGGACACATTGATCCCACGGGATGGTTGTCATGGAACGCCTCCAACTTCGGATTGTACACATCTTACTTTGCTGAGTATCAGAACTTTGGGGCTGGCGCGACGCCCGCGGCGAGAGTGAACTGGTCGCACCAGATTGCGCTGGCAGAAGTGGCGGCGAAGTATACTGCGAATAGTTTTGTGCAAGCGGGGAATTGGATGCACGGCTACGACGTGCCGTTGACAGCTGGTTTGTAGAATGGGCTGCGGTGGTCATGTACACAGCTAGTTCAGCTCGAACAGTTGCATAATCAATAACTGCTTTGTATTGCATTTTGCTACTCTAATAAAGCTTTTAGTTTTTAATTTATTGAAGAAGTACAGTGTAGCCTCGAAGTCATGGAACACATGTTAACTTAGCCCAAATTTTACCCCGCATGTTACATTTGTTTAACATGTTTGAATGTTATTTCGATCAGAAGCTAGAATGTTCCAGTCCTTTCAATACATAGTCTAGTTGCATACAGTCTTCTTGTGCAGAAATTTTAACAAAACGGAATATATCTCGATTCTGACATTAAAGTGGTTTTCATGAGCTGAGGGGTTTGCAACGTTCCAGCATTCATGTTTACGACTGAAATTTACCTCCTACATCTACATTGAAGATGAAGTGAACATCACCAAGAGTAAAAGGAAAGGTGTTGTCTGTGTCAATGGCTTGAAATTCAACAAACATGGATATTAACATAGGTGTGTGTGAAAGTAGCACTCGAAGCTTTTGAAACTAATGTTGAAAAGGAGACAAAAGATCGGTAGTGGGTTGAAAGGTAGGGACAACCAAAACAACTCCTTTTAATACTTTGCCTTGGCCATTTCTGCTTGAGCTAGTGAATATTTTGTATTTTCTCATTGGCAAGTGACCGGAGCTTTCAATATACCAAAGAACGCACCATTTGGAGGCCGTATGCAAAAGTTATGAAGAGTCAAAGTTTATTTAGTAGATGTTCTCAAACCATTTCTTCAAGAAATAGGTACATATTGATTTAGAAGATGTGCACAATGTGAACATCTCATCAAGTGGTTCTTTTAAGACACTTGACACACCTAGGTGTCTACCTTAAATGGTGATTTGGATAGCCAAGTGAAATCATCAAGATTAACTACAAGATTGATGACAAATTGAAATAATTGAAATAAAATGACAAATTGATGGTAAATATTAAATATTTATTGCTTTATATTCCTAGGGATTGAACCAATGACGTCTTACCTCATTCTTGAATAATGTTGTGGCCATGTATGTGGTCATTGTTGAATTGTGAATCCTTTATTGGATTTATGGTTGAGTACAATACCAAAAACAAAGAATAATATATTAACCCCTAAAAGACCAGCTTGCGTTTTTTGGCATTATAAAAAATTTGGGTAGGTACCTGTGACTGGAGATTTTAATATTTTTGGCTGAAATTTTAATGGAAGTTGTGCGCGAGGAGTATCTTTCAAATGCACTAAATTTCATGACATTTGGAAATACGAATCAAAAGTTATGGCCTAATATATTAATTTTTTTCTCAGCCGGGCAATCCGGGCAGATAAAAAAAAATCACTTTTTTCAGAAAACAAAAATTTGAAACTGGTTTTCCAGAGTTATCTATACCTGGAAAGCTTTTAATCATTCCATTTTGACCAATGAGTTAAAAGAATGAGGAGTTTTAGTTTGCGGGCAGTTTTGGAATCTCTACTCTAAAATAAACTTTGAAGTCTCTTATCTTACTCAATTTTCAATATTTTTTGAAAAAAATAAAACCATAGGATGTAGATTGTTTAATACAACATTTCAACCATTAGGATTGGCATTTTTCAATTTCATACCTAAATTCTTAACAATTTAGTATTTTGAATCATTCTCTACTTCATTCTACGTACTATAGTTTTCCTATATGTTGTACAATTCCAAATGATGTGAAATTTTTCAAGCATGTAGCCAACATGTCTAGGAAAAAGAATCCAAAGAAGCACCACCATTTTGGACATTTTTTCATAAAAAATTGAGCTTGTGAAGTGCAGCTGCCCTGTTTTTTGCAGGGTCAAAAAAACAATTTCAATGATTTTGAATGCTTATATCTTGCTATCCACGTGGTGGAAATTTCTGAAATTTTTACCACATATTCTCAAGTTAGCATACTACAAGATCATACGGTTACATGAGTCAAAAAAAATTCAAAAATTTGGTACTTGTACTAAAAATGGCAATTCTTGAGCGTTTTCACTAAAAACATAGTCACAAAACTTTAGGGGTTAAAGATGTATTATTAGGATTTTCTAAATACAAGTGTAATGTAGGATATAACAACCCATGAGCCCATATTAGAGCTAAAGATAGACATAGTATAGGCTTGATGAATTTATGATAAAAAAATATTTCAAAGTATCTTGGAATAAGATAGGGATAAGAATATTTTAAATCTTAGAAGAATCTAATTTGAAATTATACCATTACAAGGAAGTTAATTCAATTCTTCTTTGTGTGAAATACAATATTTCCTTCTGACTTCACAAGGGATTCAAAGTCTTTTTTTCTTGAAAAGAGGTTTTGAAGTTCAAGGAAGAAAGTGAGACCACATCATGTCATTCTGCATGTTGTTGTTTTGAGAAGGGAGGGGATATTTTGTGCTTTCTTTTGGTGTAATATGAAGATGTCAACTGCTTTCAAATCAAATCAATTTGAAAAGTGAAATCTTCTAGATGAAAAATTTAAACATGAATCATTAGATATTCACATAATTATAAAAATCCAAATCACTCAAAGACAACTAGTTTGAATTTTTATGTGACACATTACAACTTGAACTTATTGCATTGTATAGAATAAAAAATAGTGAGTGTTTTCAAGCTACACAAGTACTCTAAAACTATAGTCACAAATTGACAATTTTGCAAAGATTTGAACTTTGGGATTTCCTCCATTTTTTGGATTTGCCATTTTTTCAAGTGTTTTTCAAAGAGGACATGTCTTTATTTTTATTGTAGTCATCAAAATTTTGAACTCCCTATTTTTGGAATTTTATATCTAGACTAGTGCATTTCTAACATGTCACAATACATTGAAGACGAATATGTATAAAATAAATAATGCTATTATAGAATTTAGGGGATGTCAATTTTAGAAAATATGCTTTAGACATACACGTAGAACTATCTTATTTCAAATTTATACTTTCTAAAATTATTTAGGAGTTAGGAGAAGAAAATCTTCATGTTAAAGGTATTTTGTGGTCTCCATGTTGTTTTTCTATTAAAAAAATATAAATTTAGCTATATTTTCTAAATTTAAAATGCAAACAACATCATAACCACTTCTAATACCAAGGCACATTGAAGCTTGAGATTGAAAAATTTGTACATCTTGTGCATTTTTGTGAATGCAATCCCATAGCATGACTGAACACCCTAGCCCAAAAATATATTCTGTAAGTCACAATCTTGTCCTCCATTTGACCCCTTTGTAGACTCTTATAAAATTATAATTATAAACTGCAATTGAATTTTGGTTCAAATGGTATTTCTTGGCAACAAGTTATGGATTGTTTGCAACCAAATCACTATCCAATATCCACTCAAATACACCAGTCATCTTGAGGTCTAAAGTTTTATGGCCTAATGACCAACCAAGTCCATTAATGGGAACTTATCCCAAGCCACTTTGAGTCATTGTGTGTGTGTACATCACGACATCTGCAGGGTAATTTTGGCTCTTCAGGCACCGCAATTCCATATCCTTGTTTGCACTGAAGTCATAGCTACAAGGCACCCTTGAAAACTGTGGTGAGCCCAAGACTTTTGGTTCAGTGCCCGAAGTGCTGGGCTACAAGGAAGGGTCATTTACCACATAGAAAGCTGCAGCTCCAAGCATAATCGACTTGCATTCCTACTGCCTTGGCAACCGTGTTTTCATTATCCCCATTTCTCTAATATTTTGCAACCATCGTGAAAGGATTTATGAATACCCCCACCTGCGTCTCAGCAGCCACAATCTCTCAAAAAAATGTCGGATGAACACACCAATTTCTGCATCAGCTGGATGGAGTCGTGAAACGGACCCAAATCGTCCGCGCCGGCCTTACAGGGTTAACTTAAGATGATTGGTGCAGTGCTATCTTACTTGATGTTCCACGTGTTAAGAGCTGATATTGACATGCAGAGATAGCTGTAAGTGTTAACCAGTACAGTATTGCACGCAGATGAAGTTTCAGTGCAGATCTATTGGTTGCAGAGTCATTGACGACAATCCTAAGAGGAAGCCAGTTTTTGTCAAGCAGACAAGGGAAAAACAATAAAGCAGACGCACGGAAAGCAAGTAAACTAAAGAATATACTTTTTTAATTGACGTTTCTAAAGGGCTTACAATGCCGGTACATAATGCTTTGAAAGATCGGAACGCCCCTTGGCCCTCGTTACACTCCTCCACTCAGCCAAGTTCACGCAACCTTACTAGGGGTTCCCCTCGCGCCGCAGAAACTGGATCTCAGCTCCTGTCCGAGGATCAATGATCTTGATGCCCCTGTTCAGTGAAGGCTCTGGCCTCACCATAGGCCTTGAAGGCATCGTGCCGCGGTAACTTGGATTGAAAGTCACTGTATCTGCTAAACGTCCCACTAAAATATCCACAAGATTCTTTGCCTTTAACACTTCATCGGCAGTTCCAATAAGAAATATCTGTACCAAACATCCGAACCGAGTCAGAAAATCAATCAGAAAATCTCTTTCTATGACCGTTTATAATTCTGAGAAGCCCATATTCTAAGTGATCCCTAATTTAGCTTATGATTGACCTCAATATGAAATGAATTAATTCGGAGGGCCACTTAAGGGAGTTATCAACAAAATTAGATACAAACAAAATTGGATATTTGAAACACATTCCCCGGATTCTAACTGCCGGAGTCTTAAAAAATAATCATGTATGTACTTCACGGTCACTGAAAAACCGTCGTAAGATAAGGATATGATTTGAACAACATTTAGATATATAATGTTAGGATAACAGTCTTGCCTTATCTGGAGGACCTCTTTGTTTCTCAATGAAAATGTCACACCTGCATATAAAGCCACAGTATTTCAGAGTCAATCTTAAGGAATGTTAGAGCAACAGATTGTACACGAGTAGGGTGGCAAGAAACTTCTCAAAATCATCAATATTAAACAGAGAGAATGAGTGCCAAATAATCGACGAAGCACTGATCGATGAGATTGTAAGATATAAGTATCACTATGTATACTACGCAAAAAGAAGTTTAAGATCACAAACACAAATACAATAGGGCAGCAACAACAATGCACCCCAATCTGCAATACCTTCATCAAGGACCTCCTTGAGTGAGCATTTTTAGGCTGAAAGAGAGGTAATACAAACTTCTAATTGAAGGATAAAAATTACCTGAAGGATTTCTTGATGTGGCGGATGGAATCGCCCTATACACCAATAACGCGACCCATTTTCCCAGGAGGAACATCTATCACTGAAAGTATCTCATATTCTGGGATTTTCCCGTTCACTTCACTTGATATCCAACATTAAACTATGGTCACTCAAGGTTAAAGTAGTCAAAGCATCAGACGATGCATTCCTTGTCTAAACTGACGAGGACACAAATAAAAATAACTGAAAGTGAAAGAACAAAAAAAGGTTGATAATGTGAATCTCACCTGTAAAGGGTGGAACATGCCAAGGCTGAAAATTAGGATCAACAGAGCAGAAGCAGCGACAGTAAAGGGAGCTTCGAACACTGAGACGCCATTTGGACAGCTCCGTCAAGGACTCCGACATTCGCTCATGAATATGAAGAAGAAATCGTACATCATCGGCTGCTACCCGTTTCATCATCTCATTCCAGGGTCTACGTGTCCAGAACTGCGGATCCTACGCACATTATCAAGCAACCAAATTGTCATGATACTCTCCTAAACATATGCCCTTCTGTGGGACGCAATGCTTCTTCAAGACTTTGGAATGTATACTCAAACCAGTATGATATCCTTACAATCCGTCAGGTAAACTTGATTACTGTTATGAGAACTGAAACAGACTACGTCAATGGCCTTGCTCAAAGCTACTGATTTGGAGAGATATAACAAAAAGTACAGCATAGAACATGCGGTTCGCTAACACCGGTATGTTCAAAGAATAGACATGGCAGCTTCCAAGGCTCACATGATCTAGAATCTCCCAAATAGCTTAAATAAGTCTACAGAGACCTTGCATGATGACCAACTGACCTTCTTCAATTGCTGACGGACCTCCTCTTTCTCATCGTAATGTACACCTGAAGTTTAAAGAACGGTCAGGGCTATATGAATCTTGTTACAAAACGTAAGTCACAATACAGTACTGAAGTGATCGCAAAGAAATGCTTCAATAGAGTAAAGGACACCAACAGTCAGACACGAGCTACATCAATAGAAATGGTGAAAAGCAAGAGCATCTCGTACCGCAATATCGTCCATCAGCCAAGAGATTAACGAAGGAAATGTGATCTGACTTCAAGATTTTCCCATGTTGTTCCTCCAACAAATTGTAAGCGATCTGGAATACCCTCTCGACATTGTTACTCTCCAAAAAAATTTGAATGTCGATGCAATGAGATAGAATTCCTGGAGCATTTTGCAAATGACCGCAAAAACTGAACTATGGACCACTAAGGTATACTATAACACTAATTTGATCAAACTTCCGATAGAATAAACCAAACACTCTTCATAAATGAAATGAGAGAAAATGAACTATCAAATCGATGCTTCCTCTAGTTTTATTACTGCTCTCATACTACAGAAATAGTCTACATAGAGCTATAATGGTATCCCAGCAAGAAAACTACAATCACCTGCGTGTCGAAGACATTGTTCAGCTTGATATTATACTGGAAATACAAAGCCTGCAGTGCAACTCAGATAAGCTTATTGGTACTTACCACTTCGATACAAAGCACATCGTATCACACAGGATCTTGATATTACATTTGTCAGCTACAGAGAGAAACTAGAAATTGCATGTTAGCAAAAGAATACCGGTAAAAAATAATTTTTCAACAATTCTTCGAAATGTCACCACAGGAACCCTAATAAAATCGTAACTAACTTCTAAATTAGGACAGTCAAGAGGCTAAACATGACACTGTGATATGTCAGATGGCTGCGCAAACGAAAACGCACTTGGCGTCATTCTTTCAGAAGTAATATTAGCAGAACTTATAAAATAATATTGAAACAAAACTAAAACCGATTTCTACCGTATCACTGATCACAGATCAAAACTAAAAAGATAATTCTGTGCAGCTAATAACTACAAATAAGAGATGAATGGCACCTCACTGTCACGCTTGCAGTCATGACAAACTTTTTTTACGTATAGTGACTCCAAACCCAACTTACAAGCTTGAATCAACGCGACGCCTCCTGCTACTACGTCTACAAGGTAGACGGCGTCGTTAAATGCCAACTGTCACATATAAAATTGTAGGCCTGTTAGACAGAGACAAAACCATCCACAGAGTCCATCAAAATGCCAATGAGATATTTATAAAAGATTCTAGGCATCGTTTTAGCCCACCGTATCCTGAAATGCAAGACCCCAAGGATATGAGTAAATGACAAAAACTGGTAACATCAACCTTCTATTGTCTTTGGGATCCTGGAAAAGCGTACAAAATTAATATGCACATTCAAGGACATGAAAGTGACAAAGAAACGTCCCTCTGAATAACCAGTGTTTAGCTGACTTGAGCATTAGCTTCAGACTTTTAAAAATATTGTTCCAAGTTTGATATAATTTTTTCATAGTAGACAACTTTAGGTTGAACGGGCTAAGAAGAGTTCAAAAATCAGCACCCTGCGCAGAGAGCACTTGGCTCTGTAAACTCTAAGCAAGCAGTGGCGCTATTAGACATGCAAAGATTCGATTACTTTAATTCTGTAGGAAAGTAAAGCATTCTTAAATGTGGAAAATGTAACTAATGTCCGGACATCCAAAATTGGACAAGCGAGAAAAGCCGCAGGGTGTGAGCACCAGTGAGTTCAGACGTACTTGCATGACACAGAGGCGGCCATAGCGGGCGAGTTCGACACCTTCACAATCAAAACCAATTACAAGATGCTGATTAGAATTGGGCTTCAGGAAGGACACCGGAAGCTCTGTAGGGTACGTGACGACATGCACTGGAATAGGTGGTGTCCAGGGCTCCGCATTGCTTGATTGATGCCCACTCCTGCAATCTGGGCACTCCAATATCAGTTCCAATTGGAATGTAGGTACCCACATCTTTGTTCAGATGCTTCTAAAGCTACAGACAATTGACGACAACGAAACAACTCGAACGACGGAGAACATGCATTGTCCAGCGTATTCAGCAAGTCAATTCTGGACCGAAACTCATCAGGAAAACCTACTGTACAGTACAGTGCCCTCCCCCAAAGACTTCTACCCCTGACCTGTTTTTTCCTCGAATGGAAAAAAAGGAAGAGGTGGCAATCTTTTGGGGAGGACACTGTACAGCTCTCCTGTAAATAAGGTAAAAAACGAGAAAAGCAAAGAACTCGGTTCGTGTGCCAAAACATCCGGCGAGCTACCAAACGCAAAACCTCACTATTCAATCAGCAATTTTGGACGCAAAATCGAATCTGACTTGTAACCTAAATCTAACCTACCCTACGAGTAAAAGGACAACGACTTCGCTATTGTTATCTACACAACAAAAAACGACGTACAGTACTCCTTCTCAGTAAAGCTTACTAACTAAATACGAGCTCTATCACAGTAGAAGTCAAAATAAAGATTCCCATACCAAATAAGCGCTGCATTTTATCGTAAATCTCAAAATCTCACTCGGATGTTCCAAAAACACAAGGACAGCAAAGAAACTTCGCGATTACTAACTAACACCGAAATCTATACCATCACTTCCTCACTAAAGCCTTAATAATTATGAGCTCTATCACTATCTCCTGAAAAGAGAGGAACCACCCTGCCAATAAAAAATGCCCCTCCCTCCCGGCCCTACCCTCCTTCAAAAAACAATAGCCGTCCAATTTGTTCACGATCTCGGAAAATAAGATATATGGATACTAGCACAAGATACATTTTACATGTATAGATACGTATACAGATACTTGTATAGATACATATATAGACATATCTATAGAGAGAGATATGTATATAGATAAGGGATACGGATACGGGATATATATATAGATGTGGGATACGGATACGGGATATATATATAGATGTGGGATACGGTACATAAATGGAATACAAATACGGGATTATATATCCCATATTGCTTGCCACTCCATCCCACCTCCCAGAATTACAAATAGGAGGGGGGAATGTATAAAGAAATTAAACACAAAATTTTAATTTATGGGGGGAATTATTAAACATAAAAGAATTTAAATTTTTTTATTTTAAAAGTAGGGGGGATAGTGAATGGGAAGGGGGTGTCCCTCACTATCCCTATCCACTCAAAAGACAGGTTACCCCCCTGCCCCTGGCTACTTGCTTCAGCAACAAGAAGCTCTATCACAACAAGAGCCAAAAGAAAGATTCCACTCAAAAGACAGGTTACTTTCCTGCCCCTAGCTACTTGCTTACTATTTTGAGTAGTTTACATTTCTGAATAAATCTTTATGAAGTCTAATTTTAGCATCAAAAATTAGATTTCGAAAATGAGTGATCATGATTTTTCTATTTAAGATTTTGTGCAAGGGTTTTTATTACAAATCTTGATTTTCTAATGTTGAGGGCTCCTGAAAATGAGCCTCAAGTACACTAGATCTTGGAGAAAAAATCACATTAGAAATTCATTTAAGAAAATTGTAGAGTAGATTTTCAAAAGCCATAAACTGATTGGCTTTATGCATGTTATTCCCTTTAACCTCGTTTTTTTGGTGACCAATATTTTAGATTTGACATGTGAAAAGAGGATTGGAAGACTTCAAATCACTTTCATAGTTTTAACACCCTCAAGATTTAACATTATAATCTTTCAATCCATAAGTGATATTGTTGTATTTCTTTTCCCATGTGACCTCTAACATGTCTAACTTGAATTTGTATGGTTACCATTCCAAAAAAATTGATAAAATTTCTCAAAATGCTGACTTTTTGTTCAATTTAGTGTATATTCCAAGAAGCTCGAAAAAGGCCTTGGACATTCATCTTCTTACTTAAGATTTAGTAATTATTTCAAGCTCTATCACAACAAAAGTCAAAACAAAGATTCATCTACCAAAGGAAGTCCTAATTGTAACCTAAACTTCACTTGAAAGTTCAAAAAACACAAGAACAAACAAGAAACTTCGTCTCTACTACCTACACACCAAAATTCATGAAGTCGCCTCCTCACTAAAACCTTAATACTCACAAGCTCAATTACAACAGAATCCAGAGAAACATTCATATACCAAACAAAATCTAAATTATAACCTAAATTTGAAAGTTATAAACTCCAGACCAATATCCAAGTCTTCACCTCCTCAATAAACCTTCCTAACTACGATCTCTATCACAACACAAGACAAGAAGGAAAATCGACATACAAAACAAAATTGTGCCGTACCTCCAACACTAAGCTCCGCAAGGCGTTGATCAAGACTTCCAGACCCATTGATCGCATTTTCAACGCTTTGCTCCGGCGCAGCAGCGCCATGATTGTTGAAGGCCGCGGCACGTTCCATTGTCAGGAACTCCGACGCCAAAGAGAAGGTCTTTTTCCTCAGGGGCCAAAATGAATTTTAGGTAAGCTCCTAAGGATTCAATATTGGTTGTGATTTTTTTAAACTTTTTTTGAAGATAGAAAAATACATTAGTTTGGGGAGAATATCATTTTAGTTTCAATCAGTGCTTGGGAGCAAACTTTATGACAAAATAAGCTTAAATTTTAGTTTGGCAAGCAGAAAAAGACCCCTACAAAATTTTAAAATTAAAATTTTTTTTTTACCAAAGATTGTATTTTTATTTATATGGAATGCTCAAGTTCATTCCATTTGGATTTATTTTGTGAAAGTTATAGACAATCTTGTTTATTTAGAAATCAAAGCATCTTCTTGAAAAAAATAACCCATGGAATTCATTTCTAAATTGAATTTACACAATTTTCAAAGAAACAATTTTTGCAAGGTTGAAATCTTTTGCTAGAACAATCTAATTGTTGAAATTAGTGTATTTCAATTCCATCTTAGAGCTATAATTGGTTTAGTTTTCCCCTCAATCTTAAACCTATTTCTACTTAATAGTTTTTTTATGAGCAAAAATTAAGTGTTTTTTTTATAAAAAAAATTCCTAGACTTTCAACTCAATTGTTCAATATTAAAAATTAGAAATTCAAAATCAATAGTGCATAAATTTTAAGTTAAGAAGATTCAAAGTCAAAAATATAATCAAATAATATACACACAGAAAATTATTTTTTCACTTTAAATGCAAATATTGTGCAATCTAAGCAATCAAAGTTTTTGAAACTTCTTCCACACATTTTACACTATTTTAATAAAAGAATCTATAGTTAGATATGCAAAATTAATAATTTTTAAATTTTTTTGCTCTTTGCAATAGAAAGGACAATTTTCAGTGTGTTTTTTGGAAAAAAAGTCTTGGGACTTTAGAGATTAAACATGTTGTAACAATGTCAAGCACATTTTGGATTGTCATGTTAACTCTTTTTAGTAATATGCACTATCTTCCTTTTAGGATCCCAAATCCTCTTTCCATAGCCATAGGAGTAATTGATTGAATAAAATTCCAATGTGCATTTCTTCTAGGCAATCTTTTTCTTCGCCCTTGAATGCTAAGTAAAACCAAGACTTTATAGGGTATGCAATATGACTAATGAATTTTGAAATTAAAAATGCACTTCTTATAGTCTTCTTTTTAATTTCAAATAATTTTTGAAATGATGCCCAATTATGAATCCGGCCAACCCATCTAAAACCATAGTCCTAGAATTTGCAATCCGCATATATAAACCCTTGTAGTAAACATGAATAATATCTCTTTTAGCAATAATATGCTACAAGGTCATGAAATTGTGCTATAATAAGGATGTAGCTACCATCTACTACCTTTAGAATAAGCAGAATTTCATGTAGTGCTTCAGAACCCTTTGCCATTTGTTTCATCCAAGTAAGAGTTTTTTTATTTTAAAAACAGTGTTTTCAAATGAATCATAATAGCTTTATAACATTCCTTTACAATGATGGTGGTTGTATTCAATCCTACACCAAATAAATCACCAACCATTTGCAATGAATTATTAATTGCTAATCAAGAAGAATTATTGCAATCTTTTGCTCTACACCAATACTTTCTTAGAAATGTGTAACTTTTTTTTTTTTAAAAACAAGTCTAATAGAGTACATAGATATTGAAATGTAAATGTATTCACCCTCATTGCTTCTAAAAATCACCATATGAAAATGCACCCATAAGTCTTTGCCACCAAAACCCTCCATATTCTTCTTTGAAATTACCAACATTTCCTTTAAGAATTCACTATCCGCCCCTATGCCATAAAAATTGTCATTATCATCATTTGGGTATTTTGTTGAAAAATTTCAAGTTATTGCAATGCCAAAATGCCCACAATGACATAATTTATGACCATAAAAACTGAAAGTAGATTAAGAATGTGTTCTTTTCTTGAATCCATGGTTAGATAAGGTGAAATGAAAATGTCAGAAATTGGATGGATTAATATAAAGAAAAATGGATAGAAGATGAACCTATGTTGCATGGACAAAGGCTTTTGTAGTGTAATCACTACAAGGGATGGGCCCAAATTGACTGTATTTTTGATAGAAAAGTGTCCGAAATGACCACCATAACTTCTAGAACTTGGCACTCTGTCAACGAGGTAAAAATTGCAACCTCTTTCAAAATCTTGTCAATTTTTCTATCAATTCATGTGTTTACCATGGTATTTCAAGTTGTGAAAAGACAAGTGCTTTATACAAGTGGGGTGGTATGGAGGTAAGACAAACCATGTGGGATATCTAGTGGAAGCTCCACCGCTCATAATTTAGTGAAAATTAAGTAGGAATAATGGTTAAAGTGGAATTTCAGACCTAATTTAATCATAGTAAAATACAAAATTTTAGAAAACTTTGAACTAATAAAATGTGTTATTTCAAACCAAATTTTATGCCCAAAAATCCGTTTGAGATTTAAAGCTTCCAATCAAAAGTTATAGACAAATTTCAGTGAGGGATTGGAAGGGACATTTGTTTTTACAATTTCAAACATCCTCACTAAAATTTGCTTATAAGTTTTGATTGGAAGCTTCAAATCTCAAACGGATTTTTGGAAATAAAATTTTGTTTTAAATACCACATTTTATTAGTTCAAAGTTTAAGAAAAAAAGTTATTTTACTATGTTAAAATTAGGTCTCAAAATCCACTTTAATCATTATTCCTAAACTATGAGCGGTGGAGCTCCTAACTAGTGTTTTTTTTTTGGGCCTCATGAGGCCCAAATGTCTCAAAAAAAAATGGGTTGCACCAAGCCTATAGAAAAATTTTGAAGAAAAATTGGATGATAATGCCAAATTGCTCCAATTTTTTTTAATAAATTGGATGAAATTGCCAATTTTAAATGAAATCCATCCAAATATGTAGATGAAAAGATAATTCTATTCAAAATATAGATGAATACTAAAATATTTGGCTTTATCATTTTCTTGTATGTTTCCACTTTAGCACTTCTATAAAAACAAAACAAAACCCCTGCTCCTAACCCTCATTTACATATCCCATATGGGTTGTCTTACCTCTTACCAACCCATTTGTATAAAGCACTTGTCTTCTTACAATTCCTAACTTCTAGGTGAGTTGCATTCAAAGTTGAAGTGCCAATTTAACAAAATAATCTTGAAAGTAGTGTTAACCAATTCTAAAATGCATAATGTACTTTTGAAACTTTAATTTATATTTTAGGTAAAAATGTTTTGGTTGCGAATGTGAAAAATTGGTAGTCCTTCCTACGTGGCAAAAATTCAAATAATTTATAATTTTTTGGGTGAATAAGCATGATGAAGTGTATTTGATGACGTGTATCTTTGTCCGAAATGACAGCCGAATTGATAGAATTCTATCAATTCAATGTCCGAATCAAGTACTCCTAATCTACAGCAGAGTTGACAGAATTCTGTCAAATTTACTGTCAAATAGGACACTCTTTTCCTTGTAGTGAATTGCTTATTAATAGTATATGAAGGACACTAAATTAGATCCTAGAAGTCATGTTGAGGAATGTTCTTGATTTTACAAAGTATATTATTAGTTTAAAAATAATAATAATACTTGAATATTCTTGACTTTATTCAAACCAAAATATTTTAATTTGTTTTATTTGCTTTGTTTTTGTTTTTTTTATTTTTGAGAGGAATAAACAATGTGAAGCTCCTGAAATCTAACTTCTCTTTCCATGGAAAACTTTTTAAGAAAATCCTTGTTTGCAAAAAGAATATATTTGCTTGCAATTTGAATACATTAGCCTTTAAGATATAGAATGACACAAAAATCTAGATCCTACTACGATGTTTGACACTATTATATACCGATATATTTATGTAGTGTGGGCATAGAAAATAATTAGTTATAATTGTGTCAATGGCATATGACAATCTAATTGTTAAATGTCACAAGAAATGTAATCAAATCTCAAGTTGTTCTCAAGGTGCAAATAGCAATGAAGAAACAAGGTGAATAGGATAAAATATATATATTTCTAGTTGCTCACTCATTTATAGAAATTGGGAATGCCTTTACAATTTATGTAATATTTACTGAAATGACATGAAACAAAGCTTCACATATGAAGCATAATGATTAGGAGCCATTCCCAAATTTTAATGCATAACATAAAAAATAAAAATCCATAGAATTTGAACAAAATAGGGACTCTAATTTTTTAGGGATTAAATTCATATTACTACTTTAAATTTAAATCTAGCCTTTGAACACAATTGGTTGATTCAATTTTGATATTTTTGTACATGGTAAAATGAAATTTATATAGATCTTGTCTTTTTCAAATCTTGGGTAGAAATATCAGAGTATTGGAATGCTGTAAGATGTGATTTGTAACAAAATTTATAAGATTAGTTTGAGATTTTCCACCTCAATTTACAAGGCTAAATGATTCAAAATGTGTATAGTTTAGTTGCAACAAAAAACAAAAGCATTGTTCTCATCACTTTGGAATGGCCTTGGTTTGAAACTTTATAGTGTAAAATGACATTCTTTGATCTTTTCAATTTTTGAAGCTCTCAATTGTTAAAATTTTGTTCTTTATGCCTATGGTCTTTTGAAATTTAAGAAAAAAACAACCATATCCAATTTCATCAAAATCTACAAGGATGACGAGGAGGATGAGTTCTGTATATTGTCAAATATGAGATTGTTCAACATTTTTTTTAGATCACTCCAATGAAAAATTTCTTGGACAATCCTACATTGATGTCTTATAATTGATTGCATTCATTACATTTTGATAGAATTGGGACTAAGGTTGGTTTAACACTTTAAGTATTGAATTCAAAATTTCAAATCAACTACTTTGATTGATCATATTGCGAAAAGTATATTTAAATGGAGGATTTTTTTATATCATTAGCTTGTGTGAAGAACATTGTATGTGTTGATCCAAAAAATTAATTATTTGATTAAGTAGAACCCTCTATATGAACTCTTCAAAATTGCTATAAAACATGAAGTTGCTATAATGAGGACTTTTTAGTACGTAAAGGGTTAACAACAAACTAACTTAGTAAAAAGTGGTCCTCAGATGTTATAATAACTTGGTCAATTCATCCGAAGGCTAAGTCTTACAATTCAGTCTTACTTCACAATAAAGGTAGTTATATCTTTGCAAAAATAAAAATTATATGAAGAATGAGAAGATGTAGAGAGATAAGTGGAGCAAATTAGGAGCTAGAGACCCATGATGAAGGTGTCACTCTTTTTGTTGTTGAGGAGAATGAAAATGAATAATTGAAAAAAAAAAGTTTTACCAACGCATGTGGCATAGAATGTGCATGCGACGCATGAACAATGGATGTGTAGGACACGCAAGTGGCTTGCAACGCATGATAAAGGATGTGAGAGCAAGCAAAACACATGATAATGAATGCAAGAGCAAAACTCGAGATGTAGCAAAACAAAAATGCGTCAAGCAGGGTGAAAGTGAGCTCCAACGTAGTGAAAATTCTTCAACAAAATCTTCTTCACGCCCGTCCTTCACCTTCAAAGGAGAAGAATGGCCATTTTCAATTTTCAAAGAATGGGACCTCTGCAAGCCATGGAGGGCCAACGAAATAGTGCCACGTCCCCATTCTCTGAAGATTGAGAATTTATCCATCATCAGCATACTGCCGAGGCCAACATCTACCGAAACTCTAGATTATTGAAGAATTTAGCGTCTGTAGTGGTAGATATGGGATCAACCTGGGAAGGAGTTCCTCTGTAGCCCTCGTCCAGTCCCATAGCGATCGAGGAAGAATTAGATTAGGGTTTCACGTTTTGCACTTGTGATTTGGAATTCTTCAAGCAAAATTTCTCTCCCAGTGTTGATTCCTCGGCCATGTCCGGACGTCAGGCGTTGGTCGCAGCGCTGCGGGCCAGCACCCGCAAGCTCGCACTGCCTTCTAATTTTGCTCATGGAGGGCGATCGCCACTGAACACCGAAGTCGGGAGTGGAATCCGACATATTCGTACACACACGAAACATAAAGTTATACTCACCACTGTAAGCAGCATTTTTGTTCTTCACATCATATTTAGCTCGCGAATTCTTTCATGAAAATGGTTTTAGTAGGTACTCTGCCTCGGTATTATGTTTGATTGAAGTGGTTGGAATTTGACTGTGTTGTTATAAACGATAGGCTTTTTATTTATTTTTGGTTTGGAGTTTGATACTTCATAACCCTAATCTGGGATTTTCTTTGAAGTTGTTTCTGTTGAAATTTCCGAGGCTCTAAAGGAGGCTTTTGGGGTGGGGTGCAGTCTATTGAGAGGCTGGGAGAGGCAGGACAGATCGTGAAAGTGGCACCTGGTTATGCGCGGAATCGTTTGATCCCTAACTTGCTGGCATTGCCTGCAATCGACAAATTCGTTCTTTTGGTTCAAAATCAAATCAATGTGAGTCTTACGTGGTTTAGGTTTAGGTTTAGGGTTTTACGCTGAGGGATTACATGGTATTTGGACCTATGGAATTCTCTAATCAACCTGTGATAATTGGTTTTGTTCATATTGCTGAAATGCAGCTCAATAATTAATGGGGTTGAGATTATTCATGGGGTCGGCAGCACGTAGGATCTGCACAGATCGAAGACACTATGCTGTGTAGGATTTAAGGTTTTAGAATATAGGGTTTTACACTGAGAGATCACATGGTGTTTGGGCCTGCAGAATCCTCGAATGAACCCTTCATAAATTTCCTCTTGATACATCTATTACTTATGTTCGCATTGCTGGAATCCAGCTCAATAATCCTGTGATTGTTCATGAGGCTTGCAGCAAGTAGGATCTGCGCAGATTGAAGACAGTGTTGAGAAGGTGGAGATCAAAGAAGAAACAGAAGAGGAGAAACTGAAAGCTGTTGATTCTGTTCTCCGTCGCTTAGCAAACGGCCGCGTGGTACTCTCTTATGACACCATTGTGAATTGTCGACACTTTGTTGTGTCTCCCTACATCATCAATGGTGCTAAACAGATTTATATTTTGTAGCTTTGCGAAGTGTAATGTTTCATTGACAAATTTAAATTGATCACAAAGTCAAAAGGCAAAAGGCAAACGCAAAATGTTTGAATTGTGCTGGTGGTCGGTTCTGAATATATGCAGAGATACTAGACGAGAAATCTTAAATGTTTCTATTTTGCAAATTTGGAGTCGTGCACTCTATTGAATTGCTATAATAATTGTGGGAGCGTATTGCTAGTTTTGATACGTGAAATTCATGAATGGTTATTCTTGATTGTGCAGGTACTTAGGAGAGATGTGGGCATGAGAACCACACTTCTGAAGCTTGTCACCAAGACTGATATCCTTAATGAGGTACAACACTAATACCATCTTTTGTTTATGTAATGTTGATCACAGTTACTCTAACCATGAAGTTTTGGGTACTACTATTCATTGATGGTTTTGCAGTCAGGTTGGAGTATCTTGTGCTTCATTTTTTTGATGTATCCTGTGCTCAGGTGAAGAGACAGCTGGGAGTTGAATTGCACGAAGATAACTTGGTATTAGAGAGTGCTTTCTCAGAAGTCGGAGACTTTGATGTATTACTTCGTCTGCCAGAAGGTTTGAGACTTCCTGGTGACAAGGCAAAAATGTTCTTGAAGATCCGCATTAGAAGGAAATAAAGGCTCGTCAGGCATGGTATTCTTTCAAGCGTTCATTGGAATCAGAGTATTCTTTTGATGTCTTTGTTATCCTCACAAGCTTTTGACCGAGTGTTATGCAATTTCGTGCCACAGCAATGTCAAATATATTCAACCGCAATCTCGCACCTGATGATGTGTTTCTGCTTGAAAGCACTTCCAGTTGTTGCAACTTTCTCTCTATAGAATTACTGTTTTTCAACTGACACGCAGGTATCGGAGCCTTAAATATAAGAAAGCCACTTATCAATCCTTTTTTCAAAACCTTTCGCATCGTTTTAGTATAACGCGTGCAATAGTATAACTTTATTAGGTAGTGCAACACTGCAACCCCTCCTATGGTGCTTTGCTTAACCCCTTACGGCCCTGCTCCATTCAATTGACATACGGTTTAACCCCTTAACGCCGAGGGAGCCATTCAGTGGCGTTTGGATGACTGTGCGGTGGTGGCAGGGAGAGTGAAAGCATTTTTTCATCCATTTTTTGCTTCTTGACCTTTTACAGAGGATTAACCTTTTACAGAGGATTATGAAGAGTACCTCAGTGAGGTTGTAATTTTGCTAGTGTTTGTATTCACGTGAATGAGAAGTTAGTGAAAAAAAACGGATCACAAAATATGCTATTTTCAGTGTATTTTGGGAAGTTGTTGCTCCTTGCTTTACATCTAAAATTTCTTCACAAAAATGATATTTTTTGAATTTGAGCCCAACTATTAAAATGAAGGTCATGTATTCTAGTTTCTGCTGCAATTGGAATTTTGAAAAAATTCGTAATATTGAATATTTTATTGCAATTTGAACTTTGGATGTATTTTCAATGCCTATTGCATTCTAATTATAGGATGATACGGGATTTGAGTTTACACCATGATGTTTGTCACTATAATGTACACCCATGGTGAAATTTTCAGATTTTTTTCAAATTATTTTCTATTTGATATGATTTTTCTTCACTTTTTTTTCAAAAATTCTCAAAAAAATCAATTTTTCTCAAGAAAAAACTAATTTTTTTTGTGAAGTAAAGAAAACATGTAATTTCATCTCTGAAAAATAAATATAATTTTTTTCATGCATATCTAGTTCAAAAATGGCAACAAACTGAGTGATGGGCAATGAGGTCTAAAATCAGTGGTTATAGGTCCGTCCTTAAAGGGTTCACATAACATTGTTAACAGGCTTGGTTTCGTCCCCCCCCAGGTGGAGGTATAATTCCCTCCTATATACCTGGGGGGAGAGTTTAGTTATAATGTTGCACAAGTCATTGGTTGGGCAGAGGTGAAGCTGTCAGAGCTTGGTATGTCATTGGCGAGGCTACTGTTGAGGGCTCCTGATTTGGGGGGAGCAAAAGGGACCCCAAAGGAAGGTTAATAATGTTAAGTTAAGAAATATAAAATTTCCTAAAATATCTTTTTTACGTTGGCAAATATAATTCTTGTCAGTCATTTCCATGTGAAAAAGGGAAATAGGCTTTCCTCAAAGAGAAAAATTGTGGAGTCACGTGCGCATGCCGTTGAGATACTGAATGCAAGGGTGCGATGTGGAGTTGTGGACCTCGTGTATATGGAAGTCTACTCCAAGTATGACATGGGTTTTCAACTGCAGGATCCACTTTCGCAAAGTGAGGTTGACTCTGCCCACCCTATTCCCTTCCCTTTTCCTGTGAAGAATGTTAAATTTTTTACCGCGTTGAATGGTTCCGTCATGATACTGGACTGTACAGTACAACTGTCCTTCGGTTAGCTGGGCCGGGTCCGCCAAAGTGGAAGATTTACCGGTATTCGTGAAAGGGCATCTACCGTTGCAGTGGGCCAGGGAGGATTGACACCTCTATTGCCCCCATCAAAGGGTAAATGTAAAAACTGCTCCCTATTTTGTGCCACTTAAAATTTTGTATTTCTTCACGTCTTGTAGCTAATTTGGGGCCACTAATTGCAAATATGAATTCAAAATTTGAAAATTTTATCATGTGACAAATAAAAAATTCTAATGTTTTTTGCAAGGTTAAAAAAATGGGGCAATAGAGGTGTCAATCCCTCCCTGGCCTTGTTGCAGTGGTACATGTTTTCACTCAATGTTTCAGTTTTTCAGTTAGAGCATCTCCAGTGCAAAGACGGGAACAAGGGCAGTATGGAGATTTTGAAGTGAAAGGAGGCAACTTTGTAAAAAAAAATTGACCCAACGCAAAATTGGCAATCCAAATCTTAAATGGACATTTCTGCATTATAAAAAGGAGAGGATAAGATTCTACATTTAAAAAAAAAGACCATTTATGCAAAAGAAAGTGAGTTTCAATTTACTGGCTCATATAACAAAACTCAATAAAGTATGACAATTATAACTTTTCCCATTGTGAGTGAACTTGTGGGCTCTTCATATTTTGTCAAATTGTTTGGCCAAAGATAGAAAATGGCAAGGACAAGATTAAAGAGAGGCCAATGTTGGTTGCATTTGGGCTTGTATTTTTAGTGGCCCCGTTATTAAGCCTTTGGCGGGCTAGATTTTGGCTGCATTGGAGTTGTTCTTAGTACTTAATAGTGAATGGGCAAGCTGGTTTATATGGTATATCTATTGTGGACCTTTTGGTCACTGTACATAATTATTTAGATTGATCAGTTTCATAAATTTTGGTTGCAATAGAATAGAAAAGTCAAAGAGATTTTAACATGTCTTTTAGTCATCTCATTTTCCATTAAAAATCCACATTGTGGGTGGTCAAAGCAATAAGATATAACATCCCATTGTTGTCCTTGGGAGGACTATTGATGTCCTTTTTGGATTCTATTGTGGTTCTTTGGACTCCCTACACGTTTGCAATGGTAAACCAAAAACGTCCCCGAAGATGGTGGAATAATAAAGTGACCTTTGTCCATAGGTTGAAAGTTATAAAACAATGACCATTCAACCTAATTTTACCCCTTTCAACTCCGATTTGACTCTTTGTATAGTTTTTATTACATTAGAATGCCAAGAGGGCACAATTGACCTAATTAGTAAGGATTTGATTCAGGTTGGAGGTTGTTTTGGATTTATATACCTTAGTAAAATTTATCCTACTTTACCTGAGTTCTTTCAATTTCTTGGCAAATTCTCAAATAAATACTAATTAAACAAGATTGTGGTGTAATTGTTAACAATGTACTACATTCAAACCTCCCTAATCTTTCTCTCTTCAATGACATTTACATCCAATATCTTACACACTTGCTGCACTCTCATTGTCAGTAGCACACTTGTCTCACATTCAAACTATTCGATGTATACTACGACTCTCTCCCTATAAGTTGGATTAAGAAGGTTAGACCGTTAGAGTGTACATTCATTCTTCTTGTGCAATTATTGTGGGGAGAAATTAGTGATGTCCAACTATATTGTGGGTTTACCAGTGTAATAGCTGAAATTATATTCATAATATAAAGATTTGGGAATTATAAAAAACTATTTGAAGAATTAATATGGCCAGCAGCAATTGCAATGACAAGGGTAGTTAGGGTGGAGTTTTTTCCACTCAAGGCAACAAATATAGCAAACTAACTTAACTAAGGCCTTTCAACCAATTCCTACGCAATTGAGGGATTATTTTTTTCTTTACTCCTTTTTTCTTTCCAATAGAACTTAGTGACTTCGATCCCAACAAAAGAGAATTACCTGATCTCATAGCACTGAATAGTGAAATTAGGTTGCCCCTCACTAATTTCTTGACATTCCACACTATTTAAATATTTATTGTTTCTATACAAGAAAATACTACTTTTGAATTAGTTTTTTTAATGTAGTTGGAACTCATGAACCTCCATGTATATAAATGGTAGTACTTGTAGAAATATTTTTGACTTTGATGGCTTACACAATAACTTTTGGAGGATAAGGCAACCTAATTGTAAAGGCAACCTAATTGTAAAGGCAACCTAATTTCACTATTTAGTGTAAGCTTATCGGTAGTGGATATGGGCGCTCCTTCTTGTAGCGATTGGCTAGGAAAAGACTGTCGGTTGTGTGCCATTCATAGATTGGCTCCTTACGTCTCATGCAGGGTGAACACCAGAACACCTGGTGACCCGGTTCCGAATTCGCTTTGCCAACGCAAGTGTACGACTGGAAGTCAAGGTCAGACACGTGTCTGAAGTGCCTGCAGGCATATATGATTCCAATGCATATTACTCTCTTCGAGAAGACGCATAATTTTTTAATCCAAATGAAAACAGTAGATGCTTCAATTATTGTAGAATCTATCACGCACATTACGAGACAAGATTCCTACAACTTGCTTTCAGATTTCACAATCACTTTACCGACTAAGTTACTGATGGGATGTTCAGCTAGCGACGGTTGCTCACCCGTTGCAGCTTATTGGATGCATGACGATGCTTTGGTGCTTAAGAAACAGTATCTTGTGGTGTTAAGTTAGCTCCACTGGAATCTGTAACTTATATCTAACCTAGTTGTGCCCAAACGTGGCCACGGCGCACTCTACATCAAGAGAAAGTAACAGTTCAACCAGTGTGAAAACAGTTCTTCCTACTGCACCATATGGAGGTAGAGAGAAGTGCTCGGAGCTCCAAATTTTGGTGATACAGCCTACAAACAAAAATTGGAGGGACTGCAACACATCCTTCACAAAAGGCCACTGGGATGTAATGCCACATAGTGGTCTTCATATTGACTGTATAGCCCCAAAATGAAATGCTACCCTTGATACCTCTTCTACAAAATCTGAGGACTAAGTTAGTCCTTGCAGATCCGACCTCAAGGATTCCCATATCAACACCCCTGGTCATTACCGACAGAACTCAAAATCACAGACACCACCAGTACCAACAAAAAGTATGACAGTGGAAGCTCGCCCAAGTTTATTTCAGCCATTGCAGCTTATTCGAGTCCTGGACATGCGTTTGTATGAACAATTTTTGCTGTAAGCTCCCCCGAATTCTATACGTCTACTTTACATAGTTTCCAAAATGTGGCCAATGTGGCCACTCACGCACTCACTCAACTTCAAGAACACGAGCAGTAAATCCAGCCAGCGAATGATTATGTTTGGGTGGGTAGCGCCATATGGACGTAGTTAGCAAGTGCTACCCGTGATGCCTTCCTTTGAAGGTAATCATTCTCCAACACACGGACTTCTACTCACAGAGTGAAGGTATAATTCTCAACAAGCTCTACAACATGACTTCGAATCTTCAAGCACCTTAGAACCTCTACAAGGAAACAGTCAAAGGAATGTTGTAGCTGCCCACCCAGGTATTCGCTTGCACGAAGTTATTCGCAATGTAACTGTTGGCCGTGCTGGCCTTCGAGATTTGATGCGACCAAGTCACACGCTTCGCCGTGTTAGAGCCAGCACCAAAGTTCTGATACTCCGCGAAGTAGGAAGTGGACATTCCGAAGCTGGAGACGTTCCATGGCAACCATCCCGTGGGGTCGATGTGGGCCAGGAGGTCGGATTTCAGTAGCACGCAGACGGAGTAAGCCTTCCATGGGCGACCTAAATAAGTTTTGAAGGAGGTGGTGTTGACTTTCAACTCTGCGGTGCCGTCGAAAGTGCAGTTCTGGAAAGACAAACCCGTGCTTTGGTGGGGATCAGTTCGGCCTTGCGCGGAGTATGTGTTTTGCTGTCCGATGAGAGTGGTCTTCTTCGCGACCACAGTGCAGGATTGGAAGGAAGCCGCGGCGTTTCCGAAGATGAAGTCGACTGTGCCTTGGATGGTGCACTCGCGGTAGTATTGACGGAACGTGTGCGCGTACAAGGTGTCCTGCCAACTGTCGATGGTGACTTGGTAAAAAGCAACCTTGTCAGCGGAGCAGCGCACGGCCACGGCTTGGTGGCCTAAGGCTCCCGCAGTGTTTTCCACCTTGAAGGACTTGCCGATAAAACCTTCCCCAGAAACAACTGCAGAAAAAACAAATCCCCGAGAATTTATCAATAATGGATCCACACAGGTTTCCGACAAAAGAGAACAAATCCTGGGAATTGCAAGAAAAAAAAAAGGAACTGCAAGAAGGGCGTCAGAATTGCAAGATGGAAGTCAGAATTGCAAGATGGAAGTCGGAATTGCATGCGAGGGCTTACTTAGAGTGGCCGACTTGAAAGTGGTCATTCCCGTCATCAGCGCGACGTTCCTGCTTCCCGTGATGACGGTTGAGTCGCCATCGCCCATAATCGTCAGGAACGTGCATTTCTTGGGCACAGTCACTTGCTCCTTGTACGTCCCCGCCTTGACGTGCATCACCAGCCTTTTCGTGTTCGTCGCGTGCGCGTCCACCGCGTCCTGAATGGTGGTGAAATCCCCTGTTCCATCTGCCGCCACCGTGACATCGTAAGTGGTGGTTTGCAACAGATGTCTCTGCGTTTGGATGTCCATCCAGCTTGGGAGCTCATCCGTCTCGCTCATCCAGTCGGGGGAGGAGGCTTCAGAGAGCAACCTTCGGTTCCCGAATCCGGGAATTGGAGGGATGGCCACGTCGCCGACGAGATCCCCAATAAAGCTGGACACCGTGTTCTTCCACTGCGTGATGTCGTCGCCATACTGCGCCAAGGCGTTCACGAAAGCCAACGCGTTGCTGAAAAGCTCGTCGGTGTGCGCCGCTTGCTGCTGGAGTATCAAGCCCTGGGCGTTCGCGACCTCCAAGACTGCGTCCACGCAAGTGGTGTGAAGCTCCATGGCGGCGCTCACCCATGCCTTAATGTTGTTCAGGGCCTCCTGTCGACTGGTTGCATTGAGCAACTGAAGCTCCGTTAAAGCTACTTCAATTTGATCTTGGGCTAATGCCAAGGTCTCATTGCAGACGTCAATGGCGTACGTGATGTTCGCATTCGTCCCGTTCAAGCGGAGTACATCAGCCCACGTAGTATTCACGCCCGTGTTCGCCTGCTCCAACGACACACGGGTCACCGAGCGCGAGTCGGTGGCGTTGCCAGAGGAGAGAGTCTCATTGCAAGTGGCAGGGTAGGAAGTCGATTGACACGCCGCGTCCACGCCGCTCGACTTCAAATCGTTAACCTTGTCTTTCGCCTTCTTCACGGCAAGAGGGACGCCAATTGACACACCCAAGACTATCGTAGCGACGATCAGAATCACAATCAAGCAACAACACTTCCCCATCGTGAAGTGCCTGCTGAACACACAAAGGGACCACAAATCCCACCCAGACTAACTGAAAACCCTGAAAAGTAAAGCCTGTAAGAAAGATCAGTCGTCCAGCTTAATGATAACTCTGCAATACTGCAATTCCGCTGCCTGAGTTAGTGTATGCCCGACAGAAGTTGTTACTAGTTTGCGTTGAGACCCAGAGTACGATCGGAAGGAAAGGAAAGCTTGATGGAAACTGGAGCGCGATGGAGGTCCTTTGTAGTAGGGTCCTCGTGGAGGTGGAGCACTTTGCAAGGTGTTTGAGAAGCTGTATGCACCGGGGACGCGTTTTACGCACTGACTGCGGCGCGTAGGCGTCTTAACTGGGTGTGGATTTGGAGATGAAACGTGCGTCCTGGGCCTGCTGACGACGACTGTGTCCCCACGTTAACAGTTGCCGGAATTTCCTCGCAATGCCAACCTATCAGAATCAATCGTTCCGGAACCCTACCACTCAGAGAAAGTCGTTGAAAATGGAGGATGGGAACTGTTCTTCGGGAGGATATTCCGTAACGACGGGGAACACTGTTACCCTTGAGCAGTTGCGCTATTCTGGCGGAGCCAAATTGTCGCCATTTTTCCACTAGAACGCAAAGGCTAAATTTAGTTGCAGAGTCCAGACTTTCCTTTTTCTTTTGACGCAAATGAGAAGCTTTCTTCCAGTGAGGGCGGACGTTTACTAAAATCCAGGAGCGTTGACTGCTCTAGATACCCCGCGGCACGTACGTCCACTACTCCACTTGGAACGCGGTTAGGGGTTTTAGGGGTTTTGGTTCAGGGCAAAAACAAAAATCCTGCACGGTAATCTTTCACGATGCTTTTGAACGATTCTTACCTTTGCTCGCACGGCAATTTCGACTCCGCTCCTGTCAACACCTTCTCTTTCGAACATTTCCTGTGTTGGACTCACCCAATCTCATTTTCATCTTTGAACGTTTTTTCTTTGAATATCTTTTTTCCAATTAGCGTCTGTTTAATGTGTTGTAATTGTGCGACATTTCCTTCAAAGAAGAATTCCAGATTTATGTTAGGATATTATTGTCGACATGAACACCAACCGGTTCGAAGTGATGGCGGTTTTTCCTGTCGGAGGTACGAAAATCCTACAATATGCTACGACTTCTTTTGTCTGAACTTTTGCTCTCCCAGGATTAGACCATGAGCCTGGTGAAGAGGTTGCCTACTTTGCCCTGCTTCATTAAGAGTAGTGTCATCGTCCTTCGCGTTGTAAGGTTAAGCATGATGCGGTACAGTACCGATCCTTCCGTGTTCGTTCTCTACGAATGCTGATTGGTTGCTGCTCGGCCTGCAGAGCACTGTACCCAGCATGTTCAGAGGCGTACTTCAGAACCCGATGTCAAGGACAAAGCATGATGGTCGATTCTGTTGCTGCGAATCTACCAAGCTCATTTGAAGTTTGACCGAAGGCAACAGAGTTTTTGGCACTGACCTGTAATTCTTTGCTTTCATACGATTTTCTTTGAATTATGTTCCCGATTGTTTTAAAGTCCCCGGGAGTCGGGTAACTGCAGGCACTATTTAACAAGAGCCTACACCCCGATCGCCTATTCTTTTGTGCCGAATCTACCAAGCTCAATTGACTTTTTGGCACTGGCTCTGCGCTTCCACATGATTCTCTTCCGATTCTGTTCCCCATTGTATGAAGTCTCCGTGAGTCAGATAATTACAAGCACTATCTAGAATTTGCAGACACGGACTCGCAGACTGGGCGGTTCTCTCTACATGAATGCCCAGGAATTAGGGTTTCGGTACTGCAACGTCAACGACGGATGCTGCTTCTGGAAAGCGAGATGGCAGATTCTTTCTGAAGCGAAGAACTGACCTCATTCGAAGACAACAGGAAATATTTTGCACTGACCTTGAATTTGTTTGTTTGTTCTATACATTCTCCTGCAATTAAGTTCTCGTTTGTTCTGATTTATGAAGCCTCCGTGAATGAGTGCTTCTGCAAGCCCTGACTGAAACCTGCATTGATAGTTCAAAATTCCTATGAGGGCAGTTCTCTCCCTCCGACCTAACCCCTAAAATCCCAGTAATTAGGGTTTCGATGCTCCAGACGAGTCCATTGCAAGGTCTCACTTGCGAGCGCCAGTTGGGTTTCGGTGTGCCGGCAAGCCCTTCAGAAGCAGCTGGCCGAGTGGAAATCTGGGCGATGGCGCAAGTGGTGGTCAAGTCCAAAGCGGCTTGCACCGAAAGCCTGCCGCTGGAGGGTTGCGGCTGGAACTGAAGGGCTGTCGCCGCCAGCTTCCAGCTGCTCCCAATAATGGGAACAAGTCCACGAACACTGAGCAAGTGAGGAAATCCGTTCTGCGTGTGTACTTTCTGTGTGCCCCACTGCCCCTGGTCCAGTAGTCTAAAGGGTGGCCCTTAGCTGTCTGGTACTCTGGTCCCTTTTTTTCTTGTTGTTTTTCTTGCCAGGCCACTTGTGGCTGGCAGGCTTGTATTTTTTCCTCTTTGCAATGAAATTCTGTTTCATTTGTGCCAAAATCAAATATAATTATAATTATAATAATTTAATAATAATAATAATAATAATAAATAAATAAATAAATAAAAGGGTGGTCCTTTTGTGGTTGAGTAGGGCCCTCCTTTTTGAGGGCCAATCACAATGACTAGAGGCCTAGGCATTTGAAGAAGGTACACATTTTCAAAGAAGGGACGACTTGGTCACGGAGGGATACACATTAATCCTTGAAGGATGAGTTGGTCATCATGGAAATCATTTGTTAGGGTATGGTGTGAATTGTTGGCTTAAAATAATGGAAAAACACTCATTTGGAAGACAAACTACTGTAGAAGATGTTCCCTTTTCACACAAAATTTGGAGGATGAATAGTTGTACTTCTCTCCTACATGGAGAGATTCTTTGTCATTCATCGACCGGAAAACATCTTTAGCAGCATTTATGGACTAAAAAGATCAATCCTAAACGGGCCTCTTTCCCAATCTATATATCTAACACTAATGGTCAAGGTTGACAAAAGGTATTTCTAAAAATAAACACCATAATTTGGGGGATATTTTTTTTATAAAAATTATATAGGAAAAAATGACTCTTTTTGTTTTTAGGCATTTGTCGAATCACATTTGTTAACTTCAATTAGTTATTTGGAAAATAATGTTGAACCTAGCTAACTTCAATAAATTATTGGATAGCTAAGCAAATGCCATTGACAACCATGGTTGTGAATGATGTCTAATTATTAGAGACATGAAGAGATTGTAGTATTGTAAATAAAAGTTATAAAAAATCAAATCCATCAAGAAGTCAAGCCCTAATTTCTATATTTTAGTTATGTGCATTTTGCAATGAGTCTATGGTCAATGTCTACATTTATCATGGCACACTTTTTAGAATTATTCTATTGTAGATTGAAGATCTTCTTTTTGACAAGTGGATCAAGCTTTACAATGGTTTTAGGTAATGTCAACTCATAAGAATGTATATTAAGTATATGAAGTAGATGGTGTTGAAATTACATATATTGTGTATTGCAAATGCATATACTATTAGGAAATGATAGCATATTGAATGTAAGTTTATTAGCCATTCATCAAATTGTCATTTCAATATGCAAATTTTATTGTTTATTGCACTCAAATTCCTTAAATGTTTATATATCACAATTTGTTGAAAATTTAAAAAATTCAAATATTTATCTGCATTTTCATTTTTTCAATATTTGGAACATCTAGTAGAATTTCTTATATGCTGAAACAAAGCTTCTTCTTATCACTACTAAATGATATTACTAAATGATATTACTAAATGATATTAAATTAATATTTTTAAGAGGTATCTTTTAGGATGAAAAATTGTTGCAAAACTAATACTCCCTCCGTCCCAAAATGACCTTCATGTTGACCTTTATTTAGTGTCCCAAAATGATCTTCTTGTTGGAGGAGAAAGGGAGCTAGTGACCACTTGTACATAGTCCAAAAGCATGGGCATGCTAACCAATCCCATACATCAAGTGAGTGGCCACCGGTGCTCTTCAAAAATGCCTCAAAAATTCAATTTTCAAGCACTTTGAAACCACACTTTGAAAACTAATTTAAAACTCAAAATTTCAGAACAATAGGAGGACATCAAACTCTATTCATAAGTCAATTTTTTTTGAAAAAATAGTTCTTTTTGAGCTTAATCTATAACATCTTGTATAATAGGAAGATCATTTTGGGACGGAGGGAGTATAATATTAGGTATGATGTAAGGGTCCTTGCTTGCAATGCTTGAATATTTGTTTGAAATATGGAATTTTTTGGTATTTAAAATTTACATGCTATTACAATAAAAGAAAAATGCACTATATTACAAACAAACTAAGAAAGGTAGATTGTTTGCAATATTTTCAGTTTGTTACCCTCTAAAAATTAATGGCATAACCACAGGGAATGCTGCCACATGAGCTTAGAGAATAGAGCGGGGATTTAAAGTAATTTTCTTAAAAATTTTAGAGTTTAGAAATGTGAAGACCTATGACCGCAATTGTTGAAGACCTAAAACCATGCAAGATATAGGTGCATCCAATTTGAGTGGATGTCAAGTCACAATAATTCAATTAATACAATTTGACTCTTTGAATCCTCTATATTGCATATAATGTTTATGTTGAACTTGTTACACAATAGAAGTATAAAAAATACCTTAGTTTGAATTGAAAATCAGTGAAATAAAAACATCATTGACTATATGAGTTTTTCTACTAAAATTTAAGTTATGATGAACTGATGAAAACTAAAACCTAGTAGATGAAGATGAAAGAAGAAGCCTATAGATTTGTTAGCACTATGTGTTAATGATATATATAGCAACAAATATTAAAAATATATATATCTTTAAATGAGGTTGTTTGTTTTATTTTGTTTGTTGAGATGAGATCTCCAGAATTGTACATCCCCTATCACATTCTTAGTACTGTGAGAAAGTTCTCTATGAGGAAGGGATGCAAAGATTTTATTTTATGGCGTTTGGACTCACAATAGAAAAGATACTAAATTTTAAAGTTTTTATGAATTAAAAATTTAGAAAATTACTTTTATTTTTATTTCATTATACTATGGCAATGACACACGGCTACACTAGTATAGTGTTAAATGGCATTTATTATGTATGGATAATTAAAAGTCAACAATAAATCAAGTATTTTTTGAAGGTGTCCTAAGTAAGTGGCTCATTAGGTTCCTTTCATTACAATTTCACTCTTTAGTCAAAAGCTTGTTGAATTCTTAAAATTTTAGCATTCCATATGTTTTGATACAATGCATCCCATGAATCACTTTACCTTTACACAATTAGTCTCAATGGTTTGTATAGTAAAGGGAACAACTCTTCACACTAATGAAGTCTTAAAGCACAACTCAAGCTACTCTTTACTACATTATAGAGATTTAAAAACAAGGTACATGCAAAATATTTTTTATGTACTTATGTCATTTATAGCATCTTATAAAAAAATTGCTTCAATAGGTTTAAATAACTTGGATCCTACCAAATATAGTGAAGTTGACTTGTTTGGTTCAAGTTTGGTTTAGATCCTTGTGATGTAGGTTGTTTTTACCTTATGTGTATGAATTTTTTCCTAAACAAAAGACATGTGATCACTTAAATAGATTTGGTTTTCATTTAGAAATATTTGAGGCTCAAATGTTTGGTTCAGTCTTTTATATATTGTGCACATTGATAATATTAATAAATTATAACCTCATTCATTATAAACTAAATTATATCTCTGCAATTGTTTAGCCAGGATATAGATTTGGATGACATATGACTTATTTAGTTCCATCGTTAATTACCTTTATTTTTATCAACTATCAGATCCTTGACCATATTATTTGATTGAATATGGTATTTCTGTGAAATTGAAGGTGAGGTACAATTGAAATTGACAACAAAAATTTAATATTTATTGCATCTTGACTAAGACTATTTTAAAATTTAAAGCATTTATTAACTACGAGATACAAATCTGCAAGTGTCTAAAGTAACTAAAAAAAAATTCATTTTCTTAAAACAAACAAAAATCAACTCTTAGATTCAAAATCCAATTCAATAACAAGAAGGTCAATATTGACTACATGAAAGGAACCTTGGCATCCAAAAGACTTTTGTCAAAAACTACATCATTTTAAAGTACATGAAAATAAATACTCCAAGCCATTCTAGCATAGTCAAAGTCCAACCTTTTAAATTCTCTCGCCAAATCTCAAGCACTAAGATAAATGAACTCAATGACTTGGTCTTACTACAGTGGAGTCCAATAGCCTTACAAATTGCCTATTGTATCATTCAAAGAATTTTATATAACATAAATACAATTAGCATTTTTTGTCTTGCATAAGTAAGATTTGGTTTGTAAGCAATTCCAATCAAATATACTAATTTTCAATTTCAAAAAAATAAAACTCCATTTTTAGTGAATTATTTGATTTTTTCATTTAAATTCATGAGTTTTTAAAATGATTGATTGAAAAACATTGGTGCTGAATTTCTGAAATTTGATTGCATAGATATGTAGGAAACACCCATACATACGTCTTTCCTTCAACAAGCATCTCCATAAAAGTTTCAAAATTCCCTCTATAGAATTTTTAATGTTACTCTACCAAAATCCAAAATGCTTAAATTTTGTAAATAGATATCTATATATGAATTAGATTTTGGCAAACCAACTATATCATCATGCTCAATTGTAAAAATTAGTTGCAGTGTGAAGGTCAAATAGCAAAATCTAATTATAATAAAATAATATATATTTTACAAAATTTAGGCATGTTACCTCAACATTCAAATCTTTATAGAGGGAATTCTAAAACTCTTTTGGAGATGCTTGTTGAAGGAAATATATGAGTATGGATGTTTCCTAAATATTTATGCAATCAAATTTTAAAAAATTCACCACCAGTGTTTTTCAATCAATTATCATATTAAACCATAAATATTTAATGAAACAAATCAAACAAAAAATTCATCCGAAATTGAATTTTGATTTTCTAAAAATTGAGAATTGATATGCTTGATTGGAACTACATAAGAATTAAATGTTACTTATGCAAGAAAAAAATGCCAATTGCTTACTATATAATGCAAAAATTCTTTGAATGGCACAATAGGCAGTTTATAAAATTATTGGACCTGATTGTACAACTGCACTTTTTGCACTAAAGCTCCATCTCAAGTGTTAGATCCATTTTTATACCATTTCAAATAATATTTCATTAATTTAAATTATGTAGAAAAATGTGCAATTCTTTAGCCTTTTAGATGTTGTCATTGGTGCTCATTGAACTCTACTTTGCACCAATAGATATGCTTAACAAGTTCTCAACCACCAAAATTCTACTCAATTTTTTTTTTAAATTAAAAATTATTTTATTTTTTCTTTATATGTTCACTTCATCAACACCATATCAATCACTATTCTTACATCTTTTAAGAGATTTCAAGTTCTATTGATGAAATAAAACTAATTTTTTTATATATAATAATGTCGTACCAACATGTACCTTTATATCATTGTCAGCCTCCAACATTTTTTTACTTTAATCATCTTTTTTACTAACTTTTATTGCAATCCTTTATATATAATTTGTCAAAAAATATCCTCAGTGCTTGCAATTTTAAAAAAAATGATTTTCAAAAAGATTTATATAATATTTGTAGTAGAATTGCAGCTATACTTGGGGGCCCTTTGAGACCTTGTCGGCACCGACGGTATTCCAATGGGTGCAACTAGAAAGAAAGAAGGAAAAAATAAATAAATAAAAAAGATTTTTTTTTTTTTCCAGTTGCATCTAGGGACCCCTTGGAATACCGTCGGTGCCGACAAGGTCTCAAAGGGCCCCCAAGTACAACTGCAACTTTCAAATTTGATTTTTATATTTTTAATAAATATTTAAAAAAAAATTGCAGCTGTACCCAAGCCCTCTAAAGACTATTGTCGATAATGACACTTATTCCCATGGGCCCCTAGGTGCAGTTGTTGTTTTCTAAAAACTATTTTTTAAGATTATTTAGTTGTTTTCATAAATATACTACACAACATTTAGAGACTTGAAGTGTAATTATTGTTCTTTCTATCTTTTTTGAAACAAGTGGTGAGATTTTTAAAAAACTAAGAATATGATTGAGTCTGAATTTCTAAGAAGGGTCATTTTGAAGCAGGGTTGCTATTTTGTGAGCCTGTGAGCATATAATTTTTTAGAGATTCCATTTAAAAAATTTGATCAAAATTTATTATTTTTGGTAAATTTTAGTATCTACCACCATGAACCTATTACCGTGGTTCCTTCAACAACCTTAATGTGCTATTTATTTGACCTTGCTAGATTTTTAGGAAAAAAAATTGGTTATTAATTAGCATTCATTTGAAACTGACTGAGGTTGTTTCATTGAGATTTTAATTTTTATAATCACTCCCCTCTTAGAATTGGGCTCCTCTCGGCGTCGAGAGGAGCCCCCTAGCCGTGAGGAGAATAAAACTTTAAATTTTTTTTTAAAAAAGACCTCTTAGAGTTGGGCTCCCCTTGGCGCCGAGGAAAATAAAAAATTTATTTTAAAAAAAAAAACTTTTTATTTTTTACTTTTTATTTTTTTAAATTTCCCCCACGGGTAGGGGCTCTCCTCGGCGCCGAGGGCAGACTTCTAGCTGCAAGGAAAATAAAAATTTTAATTTAAAAAAAATAAAAAAATAAAAAAAATTCCACGGGTAGGGGCTCCCTTGGTGCCGAGGGGAGCCCAATTAAAAGAAGGAAGTGAGTGCTGAATTTTCTTTTTGGTGCTGAAAAGTCCCACAAGTGAACAATGATCAACTAATCAACAATTTGGTGTAACTAAACTCAATCCTTATAGAAATAACCCCTATCAACCAAATATTTTTTTCCAAAATCTTAACAAGTCCAATTATTAGCACATCAAGACAAAAGTATAGGTACCTTCCATCGGCCCCAAGAGGATCCATGCTAGTACAAGATAGTAATCAACAAAAATGAAATTTGGTACACCTAAGCTATTTCTACATATAATGAATTTCTATTAACAAAATTTTGTTTCTAAAATCTAAATAAGTCTACAGACTTATAAATTAAGACAAAAGTATTGATACCCTCCAATTGACTTTGAAAAGATCCATGATGCTACAAAACAATGATCAACCAAAATAAAATTCAATGTGACAAAGAGCATTAGATGTAAAAATAATTCTTATTACAAATTTTTTTCCTAAAATCCAAACAAGTCCAACAACAATCATGCATCAAGAGAAAATTATTAGTACTCTTCCATCAACCATTCAATTTGAGGGGACCCACGTTGCTATAGGATAGTAATCAATCATTATTCTATATGAACTTATTTCCATCTCCATTCATCTCTCACATCAATTGAGTTCATCATTTTCATAATGTTCACTTCTAATATTCTAAACAACAATGAAAATTCTAATTTTCATCTGAATTCTACAAAATCATGGTAATAGGTTCACGATAATAGATCTATAGTAATAGATTCAAAAATTTACTACAAATAGAAAATCTTGATCAAAATTTTTAGACGGAATCTATTTTTAGAAATATTCTTAAATTTTCTAGTACTTCTTTAAATTTTTGAACTCACTGCTCGCAGAATCCCTGCTCACCGCTCATGGGCTCATGCTCGCAGGCTCATAAACTAGCACCGTTGTTCTTTCTATGGCCTTTGGTATATTTTGATGAATATAGATGATTTGTTTTAGAAGCTTAAGAAGGTATTTAAAAGTTTAAAAAACTTATAAGAACTTAGAAAGTAAGCTAAAATGAATGGTAAATAAAATTGAGGTCAACCTATAAAGAATTTTTTACCATGATAACCAAATGTAATTCATTTGAAAATTGAAGGCATTGTAAAAAGTTAGAAATGATTGACTTATACGTATCTAATAAAAATATTAAACTTATTATATACACTAACAAGTATTCAACAACAAGCTTGAATTGGATCAATATGAATAATTGACTTGTCAATTGACCTTATATAATTTCAAAACAAAAACTTGATTGGACAATGTATTTAGATGTTTTATATTTGAGGATTCATAATATTTTCTAGAAGATGGTTAAAATGTCTTTTTATCATGCAATAAAATTAAAATTGAGAACATGACAACTTGACAAGGAACATGATCATTTTTATTTTTCTTAAAATAAGTGACTAGATGGAATTCAATGTGAGCCCTATCAAACCTAATTGAGCCTAAATGATACCAAGCAAGCCTAAGCAACTATGGTAAATCCAATTGAAATGATGTAGGCCTAGTTGACTGAAAAATTAGCCTATATATGCCTATATAGATTGAGGTGGGTTAGAGTTATTTAAATTCAAGCACATCCAACTGCTTCAAAGTCCGTCCAAGTTCATCCATTTCATCTAAAATCTTTTAATCCACCATATGCATTGAAACTTAAGACAAATGCCAAAGACCATAAAAAATTTGCCCAAACTTCTTGGATCTCATCCTACTCCATTCAAAGTCTATCTAAAATCAATAAACATATATTAAGTAGTTAGCTACATGATATCAACAATTGATATTTTGCAACAATATATTTATAATTTAAAATGAAACAAAATACTAGTACATAATAAATGTGGGATAATTTCTAAAATATTTTTGTGCCTATTTTTAACAAATGCTAACAAAGATGTTGGAAAAGAGAGTCCAGTGGACAAATTTCAAGTAATGTATTATATTTTTTAAGTGATATGTTGCCTCGATGCAAGAGTTGATCTTTTCATTTATGTTTCTATAGTAAACTTTGATGAGCTTAAATATATTTTTAGAAGCGACTTGTTGAAGTAGCAAAGTAGTTCATCATTACTGCCACAATTCCACTAAGAACCTCCAAATTGATTTAGGATTTGTACCACTAAAACACTCCATTTAACCATTTATTGATTTTGATCGTTGAGCAAGAAACCTAGAATTCAAATCATGTCTGTATCTACTCCACCCTCTGTTTCACATGGCTTTAGCAATCAACAATCAAAATTGGTAAATGAAACTTTTTTAGTAGTACAAACTCTAAATCAATTTGGAGGTTCTTAGTAGGAACTAAGGGAATATATCCACTAACTCTAACCTTTTGTGAATGGTAAATATAGAGGTTATCCATTTTATACCTCTTATTTATAATTTTTTTTTATTTTAGAAAAAAATAGACACTATTTTATTTTTATTTTTTTATAGTTTTGTTTGTTTTGTGCTTAAATATTTTTGTAATACATTAAGTGGATGTGATTCATAGTTAGAGCACCTTATCAAGAAACAAATATACTAATATATCATGACCAGAAAAAATTGTGTATAGAAAACACATTCAATAATTGCAATAGTTAGTTTTATCCAACACGGGTTTAGGGGTCACTGTGATATTTCTCGAAATTTTTCATTTACATTCATTGTTTGCATTGAAAAATTGATTGCCACATAGACCACTAGCTAGAAGACTAAGTTCAAGTTTTTATTTTAAAAGTTTATAAAATATTTTATTTTCCACGGTCTTAAGACATTACCTATCCACGGTCATAGTTACAATTTATTTGTGAAATTAGAAAAATCTCAAAATATTTTCAAGTTTGCCAAAAAAACTAGTCATTTTTTAGTTGTAAAAGTAATTTTCAACAAAAATTTAGTTTCCCGCTCGGATTTCTAGCTCTATGCTCTACACTCCACGCTCGCATACTAGCTTCGCTTGTGTAAAAGTGCAGTGTTGATTAATTGAAGAATATAGTTGATGGATATGCCCCAAACTCCCAGAGGAATTCTTAGTTTTCTAGTGTAACTCAATTAATTACAAGGCTTTGAAAATAATCTTCCAATATTTCAATCCTTGTGGAAATTGGCATGCATATTTTCAACTATTCACAATTGCATAGGGTTTAATCCTTTAAGGACTAAGAGTAGTCCAGATTTTTAAAATTGTAAAGATGTATTATAAAATGCAACTTAAAATAATAATTTAATGATACCTTTGAAATAATAGTTGTAACTGTGATTTGTGGATCATATCTATACTATTAAAACAAATAGCACACAATTCAATATTTTTCAATAAAATTTGAATCCAAAAATTGAATATTCCTTCTATTTAATCCCTAAAGTTTTTTTACTATGTTTTCACCAAAACCACTCCAAAACTGCCATTTCCAATACAAGTACCATTTTTTAGAATAAAAACATTTTTAGACACATGTAACTGTAGCATCTTGTAGTACGCTGGTTGGAAAAGATGTGGAAAAGACTTCAAAAAATTTTACAATGTAGATTGCAAGATATTAGTGTTGGAAGTGACAAAAGTCCTTTTCTTGTCCCTACAAAAAAATAGGCAGCTGCATTTCACAAGGTCAAATCTTTATGAAAAAATTTCCAAAATGGCTATAATTTTTTTGGATTCATTCTTCAAGTCAAGTTGGCTACATGCTTAAGAATTTGTAGATCATTTGGAATTGTACAACATATAGGAAAAAATAAGTAAGTAGAAAGAAGTAGAGAATGATTTAAAGTACAAAATTGTTAACCATTTCTTTATAGAATTGAAAAATGCCAATTCCAATGGTTGTAATGTAGTAATAAAAATCTAAACCTAATGTTTTTATTTATTTTTCAAATATAAAAAATTGAGTAAAATAAAGGACTTCAAAGTTTATTTTAGAATAGAGATTTAGTTATCCATAAACTACTCACAACTAAAACTCCTCATAACTTTCATCTCATTAATCAAAATGGAATGATTCAAAGTTTTCCATGTATATAGAAATTCATAAAACCAATTTCAAATTTTTATTTTTCAAAAAAATTATTTTTAAAGAATTTGTTTTGGATGTCCAAGCTGCCCGCCGAGCAATGAAAACTACATATCATGCAATAACTTTTTGACAATGTAGTCAAAAGTTATAAAAATTGTTGGGCCTTAAAGCTACTCCTTGGAAAAAATATTGCATTAAAATTTCATAGAAAAAAAATAAAAATTCTATTGGGTGTGAGTTGTCCAAAATCTCTATGCTATCAAAAAAAACACTTTGGTCCTTTAAGCGTTAAAAGCAATTACATATTGACTATTTTTAGTTTTCACAACAAATTTTTTTTTTTTTAAAGTTCAAAATGTTAAATTCTAATTCTAATTATTTTTGAAGATTTTTATTTTATTTTTTAATTCAAGGAATGTTTGAAGGATCTATTTTTGAATTGAAAAGGTTACTTTTTGAGACTAGACTTATCAATATTTATTGAATAATAGAATGTTTGCAAAGCAAAGTCTTCAAATTCTATATTATACAAACGTTAAAGAATTAACACACAAATCTTCAAAAAAAAAGATGGGTTAAAAACGACTTTGTGTGCTTGGAATGTATTTGTGTTCATTTGTTGTAAGTCAATATTTGAATGCATGGTCCATTAGAGATTAACAACTAAAGTCCCAAGGTATTTTTGAGCACTAAAAACAATCATTTTTATTGAATTGATAATAAAAATGTCCAAGATGAATTTTTTCAAAATCCAACTTTAGTATCTTGTAGTACACTTGTATGAAAAAATGTAATTAGAATATCTTGAAGTTTGATTGTATATATTGAAAGATAATTGCATTCAAAGTGATTTAGGGGGCCTTATCTAAGAATTTTAGATTGCTTTGATTGCCTCTTTGTGGACAATTTTTATTGACTATTGAACTTTTAATTTAATTTAATTAATCATATTCAATATCATATTAGACATATCTTCACTAATGTCCAAGTCAATTTAAGACATGAAATACATCCTATAAAATCTTGCAATGCAACTATATCATAAGATTTGACAATATATTCTCCAACTTTTTAACCCATTTTTCCACCATATACTTCAAAAATCAATTAAATAATCCAAATGATGGATTGAAGTATGTAATCATAGTATGACAAGGAAAAAAAATTGAAGAATTTCAATATCTCAAAATTCTATGGTGTTTTCTAGCACAATGTGAGCTCTTAGAGAATGGTTTGTTAAATGCTCTCAAGATGTTCCCCTTGCAACTAAAGTACATTTTTGTCCTAGAACCTTATAATTTTCCCAAACCAATGGAATTGATGGTTGTTAGGCATTCATCACAAAGTTCCTTTGTCACGAATTGTCATTAGTAATCCTACGATTATTGTTGGGCACTGCTTTCATTTTACATTCGTTCATTTGAAAATATTGTTACAATACGATATTGCCATTCATGATTCCAATGCGGTTAAGGCATGTCATTCATATTTGAATTTGAAGTGTTGAAGTTGCATGACAACTATGCATTACAAATTATATATAATTCAATGGTTTAGCAATGGGCGACTAACATCGTGTAGCATTAGTGCTTATTTAAGACATATAAAGTTAGTGCACTAATCATACATCATCCGTGCATAGTTATTATATTAACATTGCATTTTTTAATCTTTCACAATTTTAGTACTAAGTCAATTGAAAAGCAAAAATTGTGTTCAAAGTAGAAATTCAAACCTCATTTAGACATAGTAGAATAACTTTTTTCAAAAAACTTTGAGCTAAAACAAGTTGTAAAATTAAGTTAAGTTTCATTTCCAAAAATCCATTTGATATTTCAATCTTCCACTCAAAAGTTATGGACAAATTTCAAAGAGGATGTTTAAAAATGCATATTTTTTTCTTTCCAATGCTTCTCTAAAATTTGTCCATAACTTTTGATTGGAGGCTTGAAATCTCAAATCTATTTTCAAAAAACTAATCTACTATGCCAAAATGAGGTTTGAAATTCTAGTTTTAACTCAATTTTGACATTTTGACAGTGAGCGATGCAACTCTCATTTTCAAGTTATTCCATATCATTTGAGTGTTTATTGAATGGATTTCAAAATAAAATAGACCTCCCTCTACTCCAATCTCACAAGTGCCATTCAAGTGATTCTTCCACTATGTCATTAAGTTTTTTGGTGACCTATTGATGGATTCAATTCAAACTAGAATTTGATGGCCATTAGAACATATACAACTAATCAAGTGATGACAAGAAATCAAGAAATTTAATTAAGTAAAAAATTATTGTTAATTAGAATGGTTATCAACAATTGAACATTAACAATATTTTTTGTAACATTGATACTATTTAATAAGTGTCATTGTAGTACAAATAGCAATGACATTATTGTTGTGGATTTTTCATGTATTTCAACTCACGTAAAAAGCACAACAAAGTTAATAAATATTTGTACATAAATTGTATCTTTTGTGTACTTGTGATCAACATAAAGGAGCTAAATAATTAATACAAATTACAAAGTAGTGCCAATTCTTTGTAGTAATTGTATGCATCATAACAAAAACCACACGATATTCATTGTCAATCCATAGGTTTTAAACTTTGTGATGTTGGTTCTCCTCATCCTGATCATAAAACTATATGCTAATTTAGACCACCTAAGGCACTTTAAAATGCACCATTGAACCATAAACTGCCATTATCACTCTATGTACATATCCAACATCAATTATGTAAGATGACCCATTTCTTATCACTTTAACCATTATGCATATTTAAAGTGCGGTTTTTCTGAGTGTAGAAATTTTCCCGTGTATAGAAATAGAGTTTGGAAGGATTCCATTATTTTTCAAAAATTTTAGTTCTCAAAACAAAATTATAATAAAGTTTTTAGATGAAGATTTTGTTTTACCTATTCTGGTCATATAGACCTTTCTATTTCCAACCATGGGCTGGCTGCAAAATCAACTAAGGACTGGTTGTAATATTGAGAGTCTTGTTGTCAATCCTAATGTGCTACAACTGCACTAAAAACTGTGCCATAACTAATCACTGCTCATCTCCAGTTGATCGGAAAGAGAGTAGCGTATATAACCAGAATAGGAAAGTGATCATAAATGGGTCAGCTACCATATGAACTTATGCGGAAGAAATAATTTTAAAATCAAACTTTGCTCCTGTATAACTTTTGCATACAATATCCAAATGTCATGTTCTTTAATGCGTTGAGACCTCCTTTCAAGTGTCAACAACAAAAGACAAAATTTGACCAATCTAATAATAATAACTAGGCATAATAACACAAAATGGCGGTTTGGGGTAACTCACCACATACAAATTAGTGTTTAAGAGGCCATGCCTAATTATAAGGGCATTTGAAATTAATTGGATTGCCCTATATCTAGTGATTGAAGTGTAAATTATTGAATGATATTCAAGACTTTGAATATTCATACTTTTTTCATATCGTACAGTTAAACTGCATTTTTGAAGATTTTGTAAGTTAGTTTTTACTACCAATAAAATTATATTCCAAATTTTTCTGACATTGATGAAATGAACCATATCCAAATACTCACTAGGAAAAGTAAATGAATTTTTTTTTTGGACATATTTTGCATTCACTCATTAGATTTTTTTGTAAAAAATACAAAAATAGACCTGGAATTAGAGTAAAAATTTCATAATATGAATGGACACATTGAAGACATTCATGGAAACAACAAAAGCAACCCTTTTTCCAACATATAAACTTATGGTAATGAGATGGACAATATGTTTAGATACTCATCACTAGGCTTGATTAATTGTTGCAAACTGCAAATGGCTTCTAGAAATCATTAAAATTGGAATAACAAGCTTTTTTTACATTGAGCTAAAGCAGTATAGTCTCTTCACATAATTGAATTCAAAACTATAAATGTGTCATTGGTTGGCAAGGTGGATCACATATCTTACATTTGTCAGTGCAAATGACATACATGTTCAAGATACTTGTGTTGATGAGGGAAAAAAAATCCGGTGCCACCATTTGTAGAATTGGGTTTGACATGTGTACGATGCTTGCAATTGGTTCACTACATCCACAACATGCATGAATGTTGTGGTCCAAGTGCACCTTTAAAATGTGAATGCTTTTTAAAATTGAACCATTTTGATACGAAATTGAAGCCACCTAAAATTAGAGAGAAATTGAGTGCATTGAAATTATAAAATTAATTTTCTTGTCTTCTACAACATGACACTAGTTTGTTGAAACTTATGCATGCCCCAATCCAAAGTCTTTTAAGGATTACTATTGAATTCTTTTGTGTCTTTAAATGCTTTAGGGAGACCTATCCAAATGCACTACATGGTCCCCATTGCATATGTGTTTTTCACCATTAAATCTTTGAATAGGACTATACTTGAAAAAAGTGGTCCATGGCAATTATGTACCTTTTGCCTTCATTTGGTCTCAACAAATGCAACACCAAGTTATATGCCAACTTTGCCTCCCTATGAACCCCCTCCCCTATACTACACGTGCCTCTTTATTAACCACGGGGTCCTTTCAACAATCACTAGAGAAAAAAATCAAGCCTATGGAGGGCCTCCCCCAAAGTGAAATAATAAGTCTATTAATAGTAGAATAGCCAACCTGCCAAATGTAGCATATTTGTATTGTCAACTTGTGTGAATTTTGCGAAGGACGTCAAAACTCAATAATGAAGGTGTAGCAAAGGTATAATGACTAACAAAATTGAATACAAATCTGAAATGGATTCATTTGAACCACCACACCATAACCATCAATGCACAAAATCTGAAATTAGACATATGGAAGATGTAGTATGCGACATACCACACATTACCATGGAAGTTTGAAGAAAAAATTAGTTGTGATTTGAAAGAAAATTAATTTCAAAGTTAGCCATGTCTAAAATTTGGTTTTGATCACCATGATCTAGAATTACTTTATCTTTTGTCAAATTTTTCTCATTATTTCAAATAACCTTTTTGTGCCTTAGCATGTTGGTATACATCATTTCACATTGATGTACAAAAAAAATTGAAGGAAATTGACATTTATAGAGATTAAAATATTAACAATTTGACAAACATGCAAATGATGTTGGTTCTCACAATATTTTAATTTTTTTTGGATTTGAGAGCATGGAATAGCATTAGCCTTTGTAAAGAGAGTATAGATTGCAATATAGACCATTGTTATATCTTAGTGCCCTTGCATTTAAAATATTTGTTGAAACAGACAATGAGTTCAATTTTATATTTTATAGCTATATAATGTTTTTTTAGGTTATGCATGATATGTCTATAAAAATACAAAACTGAATGCATTGTCCATTTCAAAAATATTATATAGGCTATACTACATAGAATACTATATTTTTGTCATAGTCTATACTACACGCAATACTCTATGTAGCATAGCATATGACAAAAATACCAATAAATGCAAACCAAATTGATGTATTTGTTGAGTACAAAAGTAAGTATGATAGAGCCACCCATTGTTGACCAGGGATCCATCCCCTACCTGTAGAGTGTGCTATTTCCAACCAAGACTGCAATAAATTTTCAACCAAAGCTTTGAATGTTTTTTTTCTTCTTTTCAAAGTTAAGACTAATTGAGTCATGACACATGTCCCAAAGCAGTGAGCAAAAAATAGTTCTTGAATGATTGGCACTGGAAGACTCTACATGTCAGCTATAGGTTTGGACCACCTGCCGGCTTCTGAAATTCATAGTAATTTCAATTCAAGGCATAAAATTACAGAAAAAATTGCAATCCCCTTGATTTCTATCTTCGTACATGGCAGAAAATTTACATGCCTTATACTGCTCCAAAACATACACAGATTGCTTAAGTGGTTGACAATGGGTGCTTCTACTATAAAGGTAAGTTCCTGAAAACACATGATACTGGAAAAGCTAAGTTGGCTATGAACATAACTACAGATTACTGACCACAGTTTGCAAGAGAATTCAGGAGATCTGTTTCTGTGAGACTCAATTCACTAGGACTGGTGTAATTTTTGGCTATAGGAAACTGCATGGGTGATGGTGATTCCTTTGAAGTTGAACGCTTCCTGCATCTTGTAACTGTGCAAGTCAATTTTAACCCTTGAAACGACAGATCCAACCCCAGGGAATCTTTAGGAAAATTTCTTCACTACTCAAGTACATGTGAACTTCCTTGGTGTCATTCTCTTTGTCTTCATAGTCTAACTTGAGTTTTGAATCACAATTTGAATTTGCAATTTTTGCATTTGAAAATTTGATAAAAAAAAAGTTTGAATAGTGGTTGCCCATCACTTTGTGGAGGACAGAAGCTCATCACTGATTGGTCATTTGAACAAGCTACATGATGCCCATTTAAGAAAGATTTTGAAATCCAAATTTGAGGGAGCCCTCCAGGACCTTAAATGTTGTTTGAGGTTGTTAACCCCTAAAGGACCAGCCTGCAGAATTTGGCAACATAAAAAAATTGGGCAAGTACATGTGGCTAGAGATTTACAAGTTTGAGGCTGAAATTTTAATAGAAGTTGTGGACAAGGAGTACCTTTCATTTGAACTAAATTTTATGACATTTGGAAATACGAGTCAAAAGTTATGGCCTAATATGTCACTTTTTTTCTCGGCCGGGCAGTTAGGGCAGATCAGAAAAAATCACTTTTTTCAGAAACAAAAATTTGAAACTGGTTTTCCAGAGCTATTTGTACGTGGAAAGCTTTTAATCATTCCATTTTGACCAATGAGTCAAAAGTTATGAGGAGTTTTAGTTTGCGGGCAGTTTTGGAATCTCTACTCTAAAATAAACTTTGAAGTCTTTTATCTTACTCAATTTTCAATATTTTTTGAAAAAAATAAAATCATAGGATGTAGATTGTTTAATACAACATTTCAACCATTGGGATTGGCATTTTTCAATTTCATATCTAAATTCTTAACAATTTAATATTTTGAATCATTCTCTACTTCAATCTACTTACTACTTTTTTCCTATATGTTGTACAATTCCAAATAATGTGAAATTTTTCAAGCATGTAGCCAACTTGTTTATAAAAAAGAATCCAAAGAAGCACCACCATTTTGGACATTTTTTCATAAAAAATTGAGCTTGTGAAGTGCAGCTGCCCTGTTTTTCGCAGGGTCAAAAAAACAATTTCAGTGATTTTGAATGCTTATATCTTGCTATCCACGTGGTGGAAATTTCTGAAATTTTTACCACATATTCTCAAGTCAGCATACTACAAGATCCTACGGTTACATGAGTCAAAAAAAAAAATTCAAAAATTTGGTACTTGTACTAAAAATGGCAGTTCTTGAGCGTTTTCAGTGAAAACATAGTCACAGAACTTTAGGGGTTAATGGGGTGGAAAGGACGCCCAGAACACCAACACCGCAAATCGCCAAAGACTACTGAATTCTTCGTTTGCTTTCTGCTGCTATGGATTACTCTCATGTGGATTATTCTTTCATGGCATTGTTTCAAGGGGCAGTTTGGAATTGATGACATTATTTCCAGGATGGTAAGCAGAATTTCATCATCTACATCAGTGTAGTTTCCAGAACTTCAAGGCACTGAGTTTCTATTTTAGGATTGGGTTAGTATAAATCAGCAGGTTCTGTTCTCCAGATTAAGTTACAGCGCTCAAAATATTCAATACTCTTCAGACAATATTCGAGGAGGCTGGTTTTTGAGCGAATAAACCATGTGCTCAGCTTTTATACCCTGTTCTTTTTTTTAATATTTAAGCTTCAGTGAGCAAGAATGAAAAACACATTAGAGTTGAGCATAAAGTGTGTGCAATGCAGGACCAAGACTTCGAGTTTAAGAAAAACATAGGACAAAACTCTTTGGAGCACCAAAACTAGGTCTGATGGAGTTTGGTGTTGTGTTTCCATTGTATTATTCTTAGTAAAACCTTCCTCGAACACCACTATTAAAACCGGGGACAACTTTTACGATTAACTCCATTATAGTGTTTGCCCCAGTGGCGCAATGAGGGGGTCAATTCACCCTGGCCATTATACACCTGCCGATTGTGAGAAAGACAGTGAGGGATACTGTATTTGACTTATGAATATTTCAATGTCTGCATTCCAACCCATGTGCTAGAAATCGTGGTGATCAACAAGTAAGCAGTGAGCAGCATTAGAGCCTTTCATGCACTACATGACACAGGGCAGAAATGAAACCCTGTAATGGTCATTCTTGGAGTGTCAATTAATTAATGACACTCATAGTATTGGCTAGTTAAATGTTTTTTTTAACTAGAATTATTTCACTAATGAAATAACCTCTTTGTGCATTCAACAATGTCCATCACTAGCTTACCCATCAAACACACCAAGACTCGAAGACCTCCCTTAGAATCTATAATTGCATTGTGCCAAGTCACCAGGCAATAGAATCCTGTTGGTTCACATCAGAAAAATCCCAGACGTATTCTCAGATACACAACCACCCAACTTCGACTGAAGCCAATCCGGCAAATCAGAGAACAAACCGCATTTTGGTAACAAGAATTTACAGTTTTTCCACCCATTGAGTACTCTCATCCGAACTACTGGCGGGCCGCTTATCCCAAATGCATCAATTCCACAATTTGATTAATCAAGATCAGCTCATAATCCCATATTCAGTCCCAAAGCCAGACACATTCCACACCAATTAGTGGCTCCTAAACCCTAAAAGTAAGTTGGTGACAGCAACAGCCCATGTTCATGGTCTCCTCTACAAACACTGTACAGTACAATCCGGGAAACTAACCAGACAAAGCCAGCTGAAGCCACAGGGCGTTTCCATCTCAGCAACATCGGAACTTCATTTCCCAGAACGATTTCGCACTAGACTAGGTCCCTGATGATCAGTTCAAATCACTGGCACAAATGGGAACAGGTAACAATCTGTAACCCGCAAACCAGAGAGACATACTCTCCATATATGTGAGCTCATCATCACAAGGTCTGAGTGAGCGGCACGCCACTAGCAGGCACCCAGTTGTTGGCTTGAACAAAGTTATTAGCTTGATACGAGTTTGCCGTCTTGGCATCCTTCACAGCATGCGACCACGGAACTCTTTTCGCAAGCGAAGATCCCGCTCCAGTATTCTGATACTCCGCGAAGTACGAAGTGTACAACCCAAAGCTGGATTGATTCCAAGGTAACCACCCCGTGGGATCAATCACTTCCGTGATCTGCGACTTCATGATCACACACACGGAGTACGGTTTCCAAGGCCTCCCAAGGTAAGATTTGAACTGCGCCATGGAGCTTTTAAGCTCCATGGTTCCATCGAACACGGCGTTTTGAAACGCCAGACCCGTGTTCTGGTGGGGATCGGTTCGCCCTTGTGCTGTGAACGTGTTCTGTTGCCCGAGGATCGTGCTCTTCTTGGCGATGATGTTGCAAGACTGGAACGCGACGTTGCCGTTGCCGAAAATGAAGTCGACCGTGCCTTGGACGGTGCACTCGCGGTAGTACTGGCGGAAGGTGTGGCAGTAGAGGGTGTCTTGGTAGCTATCGAAGGTCACTTTGTACATGGAGATCATGTCGGCGGAGCCGCGGAATGCGACGGCTTGGTGGCCGTCGGCGCCGGCCGTGTTCTGCACTTTGAAGGACTTGCCGACGAAGTTCTTGCCTTGCACAACTGGAAGCAAGAGGAAAAACACTGTCAATCAATCTCTCGTCCGACCAGTTTTGCTGGAAAATCCTTTGAGAGCCTGGACACTATCAAGTGAATATGAAGTGCTCTAAACGTAGGCCTGGTATAGAGATCCTAGACGAGTGCCTGCAAAACTGCCAATCTCTTGGAATTTTGAAGTTTTGACTGGCATTGGGAGACTGGAAGTCAGCCAGTGTAAGATAAATAGCAGTCTCCTGAGATTTTCATTGCCGCTAGGTGCATTACTGTTTGAAAATAGGAGGATTTTTAGTGGCACAACCTCTCTCTTGGTCACTGTGAGAAGCTTGCATTGTCAGAATCACAATGCGGTTGGAAGAAGGAAGAACCCCATCCTCCCTCACTCTTTGAGAGGGTCATAGATCTGCAGGATTTAAGTTTCAGTCTGGAGGAGAGGGTTATGTTTACTGGAAAGCCATTTCTCTCGAACGTAGTAGATTTGGACGTGATAAAGGAGGACAGTTGATTATTAGATTCGGTTGATAAATCTAAAAATGCTGGGTTTCACACTTCCACTTTCACACGCCGGAACTTTCAAAACCAACGTTGAAAATAATCCTAGTAGAACCAGACCAAACACCAGGCGACAATATGGAACTTACTCAGAGTGGCAGACAAGAACGTGGTCATCCCCTTCATGAGCATAACGTTCCTGTTCCCCGTGATCACCGTCGCATCGCCATCTCCCACAAACGTCAAGAACCACGCTTTCTTCGGCACAATCACTTGCTCATTATACACCCCAGCCTTGATATAAATCACCGCCCGCTTTGTATTCTCCTTGTACGCATCCACCGCCGCTTGAATCGTCTTGTACTTCCCTGATCCATCTTTCGCCACCACCACATCATACTTCTCCGTCGTCTGCAGCAGCCTTCGCCGCGAGGACGCGTCCATCCACTTCGGAAATCCATCCTCCCCATCGTCAGTAGAAAGCAAGCGTCTATTCCCAAACCCAGGAATGTCGGGGATGGTTACTGTCGGAAGCTCTTTCCAGTTGAATCCATCCGGGAGACTAAACCCCGAGGGTCGCCAGGCTAGCAAGTTCGTTCCGAACTCCGCCAAGGCGTTAATAAAAGCCAGCGCGTTACTGAGCAACTGATCTGTGTAAGCCGCTTTCTGCTCCAAGGTGAGCCCCGTCGCGAGCTGGACCTCCTTGAACGCGTCGATACACGTCGTGTGCATCTCCATAGCCGCACTCACCCACGTTTTCACGTCGTCGAGAGTGGTTGCGTCGAGGCTGTGTTGAGTGTTGAGAGTGGCGGCTGCGTTACGAAGCTCCTCGATGGCGGATTGGAGAGTCTCAGCGCAGACGGCTTGCGCCACGGCGATGGTGGGGTCGGTGGAGTTGAGGTTGTTGACGTACGCCATGGTGTCGTTCACGCCGGTTTGGGAGGAGTCGACGGTGAAGCGGGTGACGCCGTTGGAGTCGCGGGGGTGGTCGCCGTTGGCGAAGGTCTCGTTGCAAGTGGAAGGATAGGAGGTTTGCTGGCAGGCGTTGCCGACGGCTTTGTCGTCCCACTCGTGAACCTTGTCCTTGGCTTTCTGGATGCCCGCGGGGACGCCGATCACGACGGCGAGGACTATCGCTGCAGCGATGGCGAGGAAGACGATACAACAGCACTTCCCCATAGCGGCCTGACGAGATCAGGCGGCAGATAGTCGTCCAGAAAGTCCCCACTCCCGATCTGAATCCCGAAAGACTCCAGGCAATGAATCCTCTTCAATGTCTGACTGCTTGCTACAGTCTTACACCACTTCGGAGCCAAGATCCAGCAGCGGCAACGCAGCGAATCCTCTTCAATCTACGACTGCTTGCTACAGTACATTCTTCGAAGACGAGACCACGACTAAGTGTTATAAACGCCACCTCGGAGCCAAAGCTCCAACAGCAACAACGCAATGAATCCTCTTACGACTGTTTGCTACTATACAGACATGAAGAGAAGAGGAATCAGTTTTGTGAAGCTTCAAAGAGACCAGCATTCAGTGCCACACCACTTCGGAACCAAGCTCCAACATCGACAACGCAACGAATCTCCTTCAATCTCCCACTGCTTGCTACAACGCTGACATGAACCAAAGACGAATCAATGCTATACACCGATTCGAAGCTACCCAACCTTAACTTCCAAACAAGCAATGCACACAATGTGAATCCTCCTGAATCAGAAACAGCTTGTCCACTGAGATGAAGAAAAAGAGACAATGAATCCGTGTTCTACCACTTCGGATCCCCACTAGCCAGCTCCGTGTGATCAATGTCCACTGGTCCAAGTCGTGCTTCAGCAGTCCAGCTTCGCGTAGCATACCTTAGCAGCAAGATGAGAGATTTGAATAGATCGAGGTATCCGAGTCGTCTGGGAAGAATGTGGTGCGAGGAAGTCGGACCGAGTGGCATGACAGCAAGCTTGGGGCAGTTTCTATTTATGCACGATTATTCGCCAGTTGGCTACAACCAAGAAGACGTTTGCTATTTGTTGGGAAGGAAATTTTCATTTTTTGGGGTCAAAATAGGCAGATTACTGCTGTTTTTAAAGCCCAATACCGAATTTAACTTGGTATCACCTAGATTGGATATAGATGTCACCAAGTATCACAAGAGTATTGAGGAAATAGTTCGCTACATCTCTAAAATGATAAAAAAATCACTGCACGCGGGTGAGTGTGCAATCCCGCAGGGAAGGGTATTTGGAGACCATCCTTTGGGGGCCATGGGGCATGTTTTTGCTTGCAATGCCGCAAGCTTGGTTGCAACTGGCGGGGAAAGGTGGTGGAGGCGCGGCGAGGAATGCGGGCGTCGGAACAAGTTGGGCGGCGAGCAGAGTCATGGACTGATGGGGGGGAGGCACTGTACTCGGTACAGTCGGTGTTACGGTTTTTATAGCAGTACGGTAGCAACTGTACTTCATTGCTCTGGCAGTACTGAACGTAAGAGAGAGAAAGGACTCCAACCTTTTATCTTATTTGGGTTGGCGTGATTTATTTTATTTTATTTTTTGACACAAGTAAAGGTTCCCTTTACTGCAAGAAAATAGAATACAAAGCCCAGCCGAGAACGGCCTGGGAAAGGCAAAAACCAACAAAAGAAAAGAAAAAGAAAGAAAAAGGAACCAGCAACTAAAGCCGCGCTTGCGCGGCAGGGCGGGAACCGCCCAACCGAGGCATGCCGAACCTAATGTGGTTGAAACACGAAGCCAGCCCTAGGCCCGGCCAGTCTCCAACGTGGCGCCTCGTCAACAATCATGGCACAAACATCATTCCGACCCCAGCGAGAAACAATTTTGCCCCTCGCAACTTGCCACCTGTCCGGATGCTTTGCTTTGAGGTTGCAAACCACAGCCCATTCCGAACGACCGTAATCAATGAGCCCAAGCCAAATCCGCTGCAACAGTTTAACCGGGTGCCATTTGATATCATTAAAAACCGCATCATTTCTCTCAATCCATAAGGACCACAGAATGACAGTCCTTAGAGCCGCCCAAAGAAATCTCACCCCATCAAACTTACGCGGAATTCGATCAGAAAAAATTCCTTGTTTCCAAGTAAGTGGCCTCCAAGGTCCTTGAGCGTCTCTATGACTAATAAAGACATTCATGATATGAATACCCCACTGCCAAGCACGTTGTGCGGAAGGGCATTCCCAGAAGCGGTGAAGAACAGATTCATGGGACTGATGCGGGCAAACCGGGCAACCCATAGCAATACCTTGGTTAATGCGGCCTCTCCATTCATTGACTGCCACGACACGATGCCATACTAACCAGAGTAAACCTGCTTCTTTAGGTGTGCGGAGTTTGGCCCAAACCGTAGTCCAACGGAGACGTTGTGAGGTAGGTAAGATACCTTGCCATTTGCGTTCAATCACATTTGGAACTACGTGGTCTGACCTTAGTAGGTCACGGCCCAGCCTAGAAGTGTATTCCAGAAATGGAATAAGGCCTTGATCTCCATCCCACGCCAATCTTTTGGGATCCCACTTCAAATGATCAATCCTCCCATAATACAGCAGGGATTCCACTTTTCTCTGACCCCGAGCCACTCCAGTGACTCGTACTCTATGAAAGATTCCGGTACTAATGAATGAAAGGCTATGGGCAACCAACTGTGTGTCTTGAGGATGCCACACCCCCAAAGTTCTAGATGCTTCTTGCACTTCCATTAGTCGCTCAGTACAAGCCAATTCCCATTGCCTAATAGGGCCTCCAATTAAGATACCAGTACCAGGACGAACTTGTACCACAAATTGGGGATGCGTATCAACGTTGGATTCAAAACAACCTACCCATTCTCCTGCAACTGGTGGAGGCAAAACATTCGTAAGTAGCGATCCCCAAATCCTGCCAAGTGAGTTGGTAGCAACATCCCACATCCCAGACTCCTCGGGTAAAAGACCAAATTGGATGGAGGCCTCCATACTAGTAAGGAATCTGTTTCCTATCCGTGCATCTCCCACCGTTCTTAAACCCGCTTGATGGAGTTTGGAGGCACGTACCCTAGCGAAGCCGGGCCCAATTTGAGAAGAAAATTCAGACCACCAAAAGGACTCAATCATGAGTTCCTCTGGTAAGGCTGGGGGCACCGCAGTTACATGTCGTACCATTTTTCTCCAAGCCTTGCAAGCCCTATTCCAAGTCTTGGACCCTTATTTGATTTGGAATTTAATGACAGTGAAGAATTCCATACTAGGTGACCACCGCCCTCCGCTATACGGTTGAAAGTTTGACAGTTTAAATTTCAATAAAGCGTGGAGGTTAGAAGTGTTTGGTTCACATACTTTGAGTATCCATTTGGTCATCAAAGATATGAGTGCATCCACTGGATTGACCAACCCTAGTCCACCCCTGTCTTTACTCTGGCAGCATTGTATCCAAGATACCTTAGCTCGCGATCTATGCATAGTCTCAGACCACATAAACATCATCACCGCACTCTTACATTTAGCCACTCCAGCAATTGTGCCTGCCCATATGGATATAAAGAAGTATAGAGATGAAAGTAACACATGATTCACAATAATGACTCTTCCAGTGGAGTTAATCTTAGCTGTGCACCAAAATGCTAGCTTCTTGTGAATCTTATCCACTAAGAAAGAATCCACCTCCTCCGAACTTAGGGATAGGCCAAATATCGAGTCTAATAATTTACAAACATCTCCATCAACAGCCCACCTTAATCGTAACTGATCCGTCCAGGGAGGGCGCCCTTGTGTACTTGGAGAACGCCAATAACTGCATGATTTGTCCCAATTGAGGACTAGACCAGAAGCTAAACAAAAGGTGTTCAAGGTATCAATCATCGCTAACACAGGGCCTTCCTTGCCTAATAATGTAAGAGAAGTATCATCCGCATATTGAGCCATAACTTGTTGACGGACCTCCACAGGTAGCGTGATCTCCTTAATTGTACCTTGTGAAACACCCCCTTTGACCATGAAGTTTAGAACTTCCGTGACAATGAGAAACAAGTAGGGGGCAAGAGGACAACCTTGGCGTACCCCCCTTTGAATGGAGAAGGCCCGTGACTGAACTCTGTTAACTTTTACCACCGCTTCTGCGCCCTGAAACAAAAGCATAGTCATGGCCACAAAATTCGCAGGGAAACCCATTGTAAGCATGGCTCTAGAAAGGAAACCTTGATCCACCATGTCATACGCTTTACTAAAGTCTAGCTTTAGAAATAGAAGTGGTTGTTTCGAATGAGCTGCCCAATCCAATGTCTCATGGGTAAGTAAAATATTATCTAGAATAAATCGTCTTGGTAAGAACGCAGATTGATCCGGTGATATAATCTCCATCAACACCGGCTGGAGGCGCATCTGCAGAGCTTTGGCGTATATTTTGTAAGCCACATTTAAGAGAGTGATGGGTCTCCAATTAGTCAGTTTACTCCTCTCACCCCCTTTGTGCAAAAGTGCAATAACACCACGCGTGATTCCTGGAGGCATAGAATTTTTTTGAATTGCTTTGGTGATCATCTCGAGATAGTCATCTTTAATGATATCCCAAAAGCACTTAAAGAAACCAGTAATCACCCCATCAAGTCCTGGAGCTTTTCTCGGGTCCATTTCTTTTAGGGCGCCTTCCAGCTTAGCAAGATAGATAGGGGCCATAAGAGAAGTCTTCATCGACTCAGATAACGGATCAGACAAGCTACGAAAGCACTTTCCCTCAGCGGCAATACGATCTGACGATTGGAGAGTGGCCGTATATAGCTTGGAATAATACTCGATGCAGATACTCTCGAGCTCCGCTTGCCCGGATAGAATGCACCCATTAGAGTCCTGAAGCTCAGAAATTTTAGCACCATTACCTCTATCCTTGTGAGCCTGAAAAAACTCTTTTGAGCACGCGTCTCCTACACGCTTCCATCGTATCCTATTATGTATTTTGAGTCCTTCAATATGTTGCTTTTCAACTTCTCCTAATTGCTCCCCAATATCACTGAGCCGCTCTTGGTTCAATAAATTCCCAGGTTCTGCTTGTAAAACCTCCACTGCCTCCGCTAGCTGCACCCTTAAGTGGGCTTCAATCTCGCGCTGGGCCTTTGCTTCTCTCAGACAATATTCTTTGTAAAACTTCACAGCCTTTCGAAGTTTTTGAAAGAAGCCTCCTGACGCACTAGAGGCCCATATGATAGAAATACGATGTCGCACATCTGCATTATCTAAGTAGCGGCTACTCATTTTGTAAGCCGACTTTCGAGGATGAGTTGACTTGAGTAAAAAATTACCCCAGACAGGTAAATGGTCAGAATGATTACTATCTCCTTTAATGAAGTACTCTGTGACTGGATTAGGATTACCACCAGTGGTTTGAAATGAGTATATTCTATCCAGCCTAGCTAATATCCTCGCACCATCGCACCGCCGGTTATCCCAGGTAAATTTAATGGGGCTAGTAGTTGGGAAACGCTCTTCTAAATTAAGGGTCCCTACCAAAATATTGAAAGCTTGTCGTTCACTATGTGAGATAAGTTTGTCACACATGCTAGATTTATCGGATGGATGCTTGACAAAATTCTAGTCTCCACATAATAACCATCGACAGTCCTTAGCTAAACTTGCCACAAGTTCGGCCCATAACTCTGTCCGCTCACTTGACGAGGTAGATGCATAAACATTGAGAATCGATACATCTCCACCCGGAGTACCTGATAACCTTATCCATTGAGCTCTACCACACCTAGAGAAACCATACTTTTGATGTTCGGGGACACCCACATGCACACTCCTCCTTTGCCTGCCCCCACTTCCCCCATATTGTGGCCATAACCCAGGGATGCTTCTCTACAAAAGAACTGGGCTCTTGGCCATATGGTCTGGCCAAAGGCCAATAATCAATCACCTCTAAGCCGGTGTTATTGGAAACATAACACCTCCACACTCGCCTTCAATGTCCAATAATAATTCTTCACCATATCAACCTTCGAAGGGCAATTTACTCCCTGAAGGTTTTGAGAAAGTATTGTAATCTTCATGATAAAGGATCGGTAGATGATGGTACCTGCAAGAGATCCCTGATCAATTCTCTCTCAGGCGAACTCCTAGTGTCACTAGAACTGAACGCACCTGCTTGTCTTGGGGAGTTTTGATCACTCTGGATAGAAGAAGTACGCAGCTTCTTCGAATTTCCATTAAACTCCGTTCTTCTTAAAATTTGCGATCCTGACAGCCTCCTTGGTTGCGGCGACAAGAAGCCATTGTTAGCTGCATTCCCATGGGTGGCTCGATACCATTCAATGAATTCGGCCTTAAGGTTCTCGGGTATTGACTCTGATGACCTTTGAGTAAAGACTGGAGAGCAAGGAGACGATAAGTTGGGTTGAAGCTGAATTGGTTCCACCTCACCAGTACTGACTCTGATCCTACTCGGACTAGCAGATTGAGTGCCGCATAAATTCAAAATGTGGGCTGATCCCGACACCTCTTGTGCATCACCATTTAAATCCAGTAAAGGCCGAACCTCCAATTGCCCCCTAGATACACATCCCGTTGGTCCCTCAGTACATACCAGTTGGTCATTTCTTACCGCAATTACTCTACCCAAGTCTTGCATTTGACAATCCGGCGGTTCTTGTTGAAGAAATACCTCTACCATAACAAGGTCACGAGTAGGAGCCGTTGTAGTCTGGACTTCTTCTGCAAATTCTAGGTTGTCTGAAATCGACACATTTGGTGTAGCTCCATTCTCATGCAAGGATTGCCTGTGAGTCCAACCTCCACTCTTCGATGGTCTGACAGTCTGATTGTCGGTTGTAAGCCGCTCCTTGCCACCTGCGGTAATCGAGGTGCCCTTGCCCGCATTGTTATTGCCTGCAGATGTGTTAGCCTTGCCTTTCCCTTTGGATTTCCGATTGACATTGGATGATGGAGGGCAGGGTCCTGAAGAAACTTCGGAAGAGTCTCCACCACGAGCTTGGAAAATCATTGGTGCCGCTAGTATGAGTCTGGTCTCTTCTGCGATCACCGCCCGAGCTTGAATTCGAGCTGCTGACATGAGGTGTTGGGGTCCTTGTGATTTAGGTCCACGGTGGACTTTCTCCCAGCCATTCCACTCGTACTCCGGAGTGTCTCTAGATTGTGTAACGCCCCTAGCGGTATCCGATGCGGCAGAGTCTTGTCTGTGAGGGGCAACGATTAACTTGCCGGCACTAGGTTGCTGGGATGTCGCAGCCGGCCCTGATGTCTTCACCGAACCCCCTCTGGACTCCCTTCGATGCTGGGACTGTGGTCAGGTGTTGCTAGCGTGCTGACTAGCGCTGGCAGTGCTCGACGATTTTCCTTGGATTGGACTCTGTGCAGGTCCTGCTAGTGCGGGCTTCGGCGACAAATCTCCTGTTGCTAGTTGCTCTGCCTGCGGTGGCACTACTGCCGAGGGACTTGGGCCAACACTAACGACTTTCTTGCTCAGCTCGCTGTCACTGGTTCGGTGATATCGCCCGGTACAGTCTTTGACCAAATGCTCGGTGGACAGACAAGCTCTGCACCGAATGGGCAGATGACAATAATCGACCATGATTTTAATCATGTCACCTGTACTCTGATTCGCAACCATGATATGGGTTTGCCACCCCGATCCTGATGCAATGCCGATGCAGAATCGCTGGTCGGTGGTAGACTTGTTGCGATTGTCGACTCCCAATATTATCCCAAAGCCTTTCGCGATATCAGTGGACGCTGCTAGATATTCCAATGGAACATCCTTTAATGTTACCCACGTTGGAACACGGAGTCCCGACGGTTTGTGAGCATTAAAACCGGGTGTCCATGTTTGCAAAATGCAGGTTCCCCACCGTGAATGATGCGGAGTAAGCATCAGAAGTTTTTGTGTCACCGTCTGATGTTTACTTATAATCTGAAAAAACCCACGCCCAAGATCTCTTCCAATTCCAACCCAGTCACCCAAAGCCACCTGAAGACTACAGATCCACAATGCAAGAGCCTCTTGCGACGGCTTAGAACCAACGAAGTACGCCACAATAGCATGTTTCTTCAGATGCTCAGTTTCTTTCCTCACTAACTCTTGATCAATATGTACCTCGAGTGGGTTGTTGTTGAGTAAAAACCCTATGCAGTTCCTCGAAAAACCAGGGGGCAACACTTCGCCCGGAGTCTCCACGGTAGGATGGAATTTGTTGAATCTACCCATGTTTGCCACCGCCGCCACCAGCTCGGGCTCAACCCTTCCTTCATTGCATACGGCTGCCGCTCTCTCCTGGGCTTGCTCAGTCACCGAAGGTACGACCGGCGCGTGCGCCAGCCTAACCATATCAGCGTACGACGCCATAGAATATTTTACTAACTAAACCCTAATCCTAAATTTCGTGGCTCCACCTCCTCCTGACTCTAGCAGCTCTCACGTGAGCGTTACAGAGTGCAATGTAAGACCAATCCTTACAACAGAAGTTGATTAAGCACAAATTAGACCCTAAGCGCCATGGACCTTGCTCCGCACGCTGCAACTATCGCTCCTCTCCGAGTAGCGGCGCAGGCGCTTCATGGTCGCTCCTTTCAAATTTAGTTCCCTTGGTTTTGACAAAATCAATCTGTTTCAGTTGGGTTGGCGTGATTTAGAGCATTCTGGCCAAATGGGCTCACAGGCAGTGATCTCAGAACTGGTTCAGGGTTTTTAGCCAAATGTTAATTTTTGGAAGAATTTTTTGAATTTACACTAGGGGCATGAAAAAATTAAGTAGCAACTAAGCGAAATTTAGCTAGTTTTGGGATCGTTGCTCCCGGGGGACCTGCCTCCCTCCCCACTCATTCCCGTCACACTCTCGCTTCTGACAACTTGATGTGCCAACTGAGCTATCAGATAGGATCGAATAATACTATTTTAGAGGATGAAATTTTGTTTGGTGGCCCAATTAATATTAAAATACTATTGTTTAATAGAATTACAACAATTAATGCACATGAAGTCAACAACTAGCAGGACCAATAGGTTGGTGTTGTGAGTGTTGTTTTTGGCGAGTCTAGTCTCTTTTTGTCCCTTGCCCATGAACGGATGGCTCACTTTTTCTTGTCCGGCCCTGCCCAAATTCTGGGCCGGGAGCTTGGCAATGAATGGGTAGCGATGCTCTTAGAGCTTCCCCATAGCAACTCAACAAATTGGCATAGGTAAACAAATCAATGGCAAAGAATCTCTGACACAAAGCTAACAGTAAAGGACCTCCATTGATTTGTTTGGCAAGTTCAATTTGTTGAGTCGTTGTGGGAAACTTTTAACCTTTAAATGATGAGCTGGTCACCACTTGGATACCGTGTGAATTGTTGGCTTATAAAAATGAATAAGCATTCATGGAAGACAAACTATTGTAGAAGATCATCCCTTTCCACACAAAATTTGGAAGATGAATAGTTGCACTTTTGTCCTACACGATGAAATTATTTGTCATTCATCGGCCAGAAAATGTCATCGGCGTCGTTTATGGGTTAAGAGTTTGTTCGTAGTATGCTCTACTGTAGAGTCCTAAGACAAAGAATGACTCCAGGGTTACATATCTTTGTTAAAAGGAAAACTATATGGAATAGAATATGGGGTTTAGAATTAGGACCTAAAATTCTTTAGGTTTTGAAGGTGTAGAAGAGTTGCTTTGGGATGGATGTGGATGAATAGGTTATGAAGATGGTGAATAAGTTGGTAGGTTTATTGAATATAATGTATAAGTTAGGATCACCCAAATCTAAGCATGTTTTCTAAAATGGGCCTTTATAAACTAGAAAAAAAATAGATGTATGTTGCACTCACTTCAAAGTATGAACATTGACAATAGGACATAATTTTTGAAAGTCTATTGATTAAACTTTAACCTCTTTTAACTTTTACATTTTATAATCAAATATTGCTCTTGACTTTAACCTAATTTTATTGCAGTTTATCTATATGTGATGGAAAAATGAAAGCTTCCTAACATTCAATGATGTTTGTATAAGAAATTCACTCAATTTTAGATGGTTGTACTATTACACCCAATTTTTTTTAGCTTAGTTTGATCAATGTGGCAATGCAGGAAGAGTCTAGTTGGGCCCGTGGCTTATCCAAGTGGCGTTCTTTAGGCAGTTATTTCAGCTTCAAAGATAATAGGTAAGAAAGGAAGCAATAGAAAATAGGCAATTAGAAGGAAGCACAACCGATGCTTGCAAGCTAAGAACGGACTGATGTGGTATATGAGTAGGCTATGAGACAAACAATGGGACCAAAAACGGAGGAAAGTTGGTGAGATATATACATAAATTATGAGGAGAGGAAGGAAAAGAATATAAGGAGAACATATATGGAATAAAATGCCTTCTTATCTGCCAGTTATGGATTACGAGTCTTTTGAATGCATTAGGACTGTCGATGAGGAGTCACAAGCTGTGTATTTCTTAATGCGTTGCATATGTTCGATGACAGAGTTGTGTGTTACAAGTCTTTTGAATGCATTGAGACTATCGATGAGGAATCACAAGTTGTGTGTTTCTTTTACCTTGAGTATGATTGTCGATGAAGAATTACAAATTGTTTTGTTTTTTTACCTTGACTACTATTGGCAAGGAGTCGCAAATTGTGAGTTATTAAGTAGTTTGATTAAAGATACTTCCGCGTGCAATGTCTTATGAGTACATATGGTGTATTTAACTACTTCTGGACTATTCAATGAATTCCGGACTAAACACGATCTTTACAAGCATCAGGGGATCCCCCGATCTTGGATTAGATCTCCCAATGTTTTGAATTGGTCCCCCGATGTTCAATCGAGAGATCTCCCAATGACTAGTATGAATTCTGGACTTTCAAAAGTCCAAAAGAAGTTAAATATGGCATTTGATTCATTGTGATCGTAACTTGCCAATGAAATCTGAATGATTTCAATACCATATTTGTATACTCATGTGTCAATAGACTCGACACCAAGAATTTTTTTTCTAATTTTGAATAATGCAAACAACAATTTTGATTGGAATGACAAAATTGCTTACATCTATAGAAATACAAAAAATAGGCAAAATGTGGATGAAATCTAAAATCCTCATCTAAAAAAATGTACATCCATTCAAATAAAAGTGATATTTTGAAACATGTAATAATCATATATAACCTCTTCAAATTCTTTAACAAATATGCAATCAATTTAATACTTTTTGGCAATCTTTAATACAAATCAATGCCACAAGAATATAATCTCTTTTAGTATAGTTGCCTCTTCTATAGATTTGGGACCAAAAAGAATAGGGTGGGAGCATCCAAAACCATCAATGTATACAACGATGTGACTTTCTACACATTGTAGTCATTTTAGAACTTAAATGATAATTAAAATTCTAAGTTATAATTACATTACTAAAATATATTGATTTGTCTTAATTGTGCACGGGGCACTAATTTACCAAACTTAAAATAGAATAGATTGCAATATTAGTATATTGCATTAATTTTTGAAGTGGTAAAATTTCTAATGACATAATGACATAAATTTTGTTCGTGACCTTAATTTTGCACCTTCTCGATGTACTTGTAGGCCAAAACAGGTACCACTTCTACTTCCTCATGTTGATCAGGGTGGATTGACCCCCTCGCTCGGCCTTACCACGGGTGCTTGAAAAAAACAACTCCCTATTTTGGACCGTTCCTGGGTATATTCTTGACTTCATTTAAAAAATCACAAATATGAATGCAAAATTTGCAAAAAAAATCATGTGCAAAAAACAGGGTTTGCCCGCAGGGCCGAGCGAGGGGGTCAATCCACCCCGACCCTCATGATCAACCTGTCAGGTTACACTACTGATTGTTCAGATGCCATTCGAGGATCAGTTGCTCATTTTTGAGACTGATTTGAAACAACCACTATGGTAAAACCACCCATTGTCGACCACTAAAGCAATTCCGCATATGTTCTGGAGTAGTAGAAGGCAGAAAAGATAGAAATGGACACTGCCAAGTTTTCATGATTTTTTTCTTTAAACTGAATTTAATATGAATTTTGGAAGCCAAAAGTTGGCCTCAACCCATACCCAAGATATAGTCTTCCAATTTCGACCATTCCATAACTACTTTCCCACTCGCTGCTTCTTACTTTCTTGCTCACTAAATCACTAAATCAGGACATGTGTCATGACTTTATAGTGCCAACCTTGCAAAAGAGAAAAAATCACATTTCAAACTATGGTTGGAATCTGTAACAGCCTTGGTTGGAAATATCTGCACCCTACAGGTTGGTTATTGATGGCCGGTTGGTTCTACCATAGCTACTAAATAATAATGCAAATCTACATGAGAAAGGATTTCCATTCCCGACTTCATTGCAGACCTAAAAATGCTTGTCAATAATGTGAAGAATGACATCTTCTCCTTCTCTATAAGAGGGGGTTTTCACCTGCAAATAACAATCCGCTTTCAGATCCAAGATAATGGACCGCAACCTAGTAATTATCCCAGATCCTTCTCTGCAATGCATGAGCGCAAAAACACTAACACATGTAGCTAGATTGTACAGTGACTACGTGTTCCATACCCAATCTAAGGTCCAAAATGAAATTCATACCTGAATTAAGTAGTGACCCGCCATAAAAGGTTTAGCATTTGCAAAATTAACATCAACTCTCCACCACGGGACTTTTTGAAGGCCAGTTATCATTACCTCTGTCAATACGAGTAAGTTGGTAAATGCCTCTTTCCAAATACATGAAACTTACAGGTTTGAACTTCAAGTCCCAAAAAGGTCGCAATGGTAGGCAAAAATGTTACAATACGAATGATCAAAGGCTTGTGTGTATTTACATCATTAAACTAAAATAGCTGCACTATAATCAAAAAACGTACCCAATTCGGCCAGAATGTGCTCAAGGTGTACATTCAAAGGCAAGAATGTACCACTAAAACATTCACAGGTGTACTGCAGCGATACACTTTCGCCAAAGAATACATGCAGACGGTAAATTCTAGCTAAATTGGGTTCGCGGTCTGTTTTAAGATACACTACCTTAAATCGCTAAACAAACGTTGAGCTTCTTAACACCTCTGCCCCTTCCATAGCTCACTTAAAAAATGACAGCTTATGATAAATCTATCATCAAAGGCACCAAGTTATGAAGTGCTCACCTTCCACATCATCTAAAGCAGGAACGTCTTTGGGTTCAATAACTTCTTCCTCGCGAACAATATGTGGATACTTCGAGTCAATCCCTTCGCTTAGAGGCTGTTTCGAAACCCGATAATTGTATCAGTATGAAACAAATGTGAGGCTTACAAGGAACTGGCAACAGGATTATCTCATTTACAACAAAGAGCAACCGCAATCACGAAGTCGTGACACTGAAACGGAACTCCATCACCTCTAGAAAAACAATAATGACGACAAAAACACTCTACTGAAACTTAAGAAAGGCTACGAAGCAACTGTAAAATACCTCCGGCATTTCTGCCTGTTTTCGGATTGATGAAGTGCGCCAGCCAACCATGTCTTTTAAAATAGTTAAGGCCATCGAGTGCAATCTAGAGGAATGATGCTTGACCACATGAAACTCAAAGTCTTATATTGCAGATACTGGTTACGGCAAGTCGTTACTGCCACTCAATAAGACTCACCCTAAGTCTACAAGCCACAAATCACCAATTGTCGAAAGCCACTTCACAACGTTCTGCAGGTTTCACGAGCTATTTTTTCAATCAGCAATCTCAAAAAGGGATACGATCGTAGCTAACATTTGCATACGCTGTTCGTCTCTTAAAGCATTTCAAGGCTGATCTGCACGACGGCGAAATCCCAACTTCAGTTCAGAGAACCCCAAGCATGCAAGTGTCTATGTTAGCGAATTTGTCTAATTTCAAGAAAAATTCCAAAACGGCACATACATCCTCAAGAATTGGGCTTGAACGAGAGAAAACAGATTAAGGAAATGAGTCTCACAGGAATTTGCCTTCATTACAATCTGTGACCATACGCTCAAGAAGAGGTCGCTGCTGCTTATTACCGTCAGCAAGGAATAAGTGCTTCCCAGTTTTTCCAACAAAAACGTGTGAGACTAAAGGAGCTACCCACTCAAGCGGAACCAGTCCAAACAGAAAGGGCAACTGCAACCACAGCAGCAGTGACTCAGATGCTTTTCCTTTGTAATTCAATCATAAGGACATACATCTGGACTTGTCCAGAAGATTTTCAAATACTCCGTTTCAGATGAAGCATATAGTATCTATACCAAACAAAATTACGAAAAAAATCATTCTTACATGCTGATTGTCTCTGCACCCAAGATGTGGAGTCGCAAGTGTTATAAAATTGATCGGCTCCAGCCCTGCAATGGTATCCTTCCTATCGGTGACAGATGCAGCTGAATTCTGATCTCTTTCACTCCCTCCAGTTTCACTATCAGAGGTAGATGGCTCAGACCGCTGTTCCGGAAAGCTAGGTTTTCCTAAAGTGAGGCAACCGTTAGAAAATAAGACTTCAAAAATACATATACTGATTTCAAGGAAATAATTAGCGACGGGAATTAAATGCCTTGCAACTACATATGACAACTACGTAAATTGGGTTGGCAATGGAAAACGTATGAGACTATGGGCATTGAGAATTGTCACCTGGAGCGTGCAACTGGCCAATGGCATATCGTGAAATCAAACCCCCAAGCGAGTGGCCCACGAAGGATATTTTAGTCACGCCTTGATTTTCTTCGATCACTTCCTTGACCTAAAATTTGCAACTGGAAAGAGTTCGTGACCAAGACGACAGGAACCCTCAAGACTCATGTTCTAAGCAACAAAATGCTTTGATTGGTACTAGAAGAAAATAAGGTAAACAATAATTTCATATGTGAGGTAGATGTCCCAATCAACTGCACAAATAGATACGAAGTTAAAGACGGTCTCACCTCCTCAGCCAGACGGTTCCCCATGACGTCAACGCCATGGAACGTCTTCCGAGAGGAATTAGTAGCACTACCTGGGAAACGTCCAAAACCAAACCCTAAATCAAACTTCCATCGCACGTACCTTCAATCCTAATGAATACGAAACGAACAACTGCTTGCAGCTCAGACGAACAAGCCAAAACCACGAAACAAGTACTCTTCCCCAGTCCGACCCGCAAAACTTAGACAGAAAGACACTGAAGAACGAGGGATTGGAAAAGTAACGAACAGTGCACAACTACTTTATCCGCAAGCTTCTCCTTGAACAGCCGAGCAGCGGTTTCCCAATTCTGTGCACTGCATCCACTCAGAAAATTCGATTTCAACGAAGTCTCGTGAATAACAACAGAGGCTTAAACAAAAACAGACTCATGTGCAACACATAGAGACTCATATGCAGCACATCAGACTGTACCAAAAGCTCAAAACCCTAGAATATCTTAAAACTCCAGAAAGCTCTTAATTCCAAATAATCACGATGCTCACTCGCCTTCCACTGATTCCGTTCACAAAAACAACCAGATGCTCGGGCTTGGCTTTCTCGTCCACATTCCCAACAGTGAACGAGCTCGACGCGCTCACAGACTCCCCACCGACATCGTCCCCCACATCGTCCCGAGTTCCTATGCTGAGCTTTCGCATCAACCAACTAGCCTTCCTGCTTAGCGACTTGCGTGAATTTTCCTTGCGCAGGGCGCTGCCTGACTCCGCCATGGTCTGAAAATTGCGCAATTCACCAAAACGAACGCGCCATAAAAGCTGGAATCCTCGAGGGCAAGCTGGGTTTTCACTGCGAGAGGAGCAAGAGCGGCAATCGACACCTGGGAGGGCAAAGTCCATTAGCAGGCATTGATGGTTACATGGCAGTCGGATCGAGTTCTCACTGGAACAATACCCTTTTTTCGAATTGTAGTGCAGGCCATGTGGCAGATCGGGATACGTCGAAAATGGCTCTGTTGGCATTGTTGGCAAAAACAGCCCACAAACAACCTCAATCACATAAAGGATGAAACACTAAAAAACCACGAGATACAATATTCATCCGTTAAATCAGAACTACTAGTACTACTATAGGGATCAGGGGCTTTTTTTTCCTTTTTGAAGAAGTGCCAAAGAGGTAATATAAAATGTTATAGTAGTGTTCGAAATTTTAACATTCATCCACATATTGGATAGAAAATGTCACATTAGCACAATCACTTGTCTATAATTTGGTTTTCATCCATAATTTGGTGATTTCATCCAAGTTGTTGTTTTTATTTAATTTTATTTGACGATTTCATTCAAGCTTTTTTACCTTTTTTTTACCTTTTTCAGCCAGATTATTTATCTAGTGCAATCTGGCACCAAAAAGCCAAAAAAAAAAAGCCTTGATAGGGTTTCAAGATGGCGCTTTGTGCATTATTAGGGTCCACTTTCAGTAACTTTATGTGCTCCCCGCCTTGCAAACTAAGGTAAACCAGCCTATGACAGGCAGAATGACTGATTTGGTATGTTGTCATTAGCAAAATAAAATCAGATTTTTTTCTAGCAGAGACAACTTTGAGAAATGAAAGAAGCAGTTAAAATTTTATTTTTTGGACAAAGTAGGAATTTGTTATGAATTTTTTAAGTATTTTTCCAAAACAATCTGTAGACTATCTGAAATCAATAAAATATGTCTTCATGATGGTCATCTTACCACCTAATGCAGTCTTCAGATTTCCTAACACAATCACAAGAATTTTTAATGTGGCCATCACACAAAAGAATAAAAAAAAAACTCTTCATGATGAGTTTACACTCACAATGTGTAAGTGTCCTATGACAGTCATTACTAATTCTATCACAATCACCTAATGCACTAATGTGGGCCACTAACCAACCTAATTAAATTATAGAAGCAAAAATCTGAAATGAACTGTAATGGGGGGTTATGTAGATGTCTGCATTAGACAGTTGACCTGTCATAGGCTGGTTTACCTTATATCCACCTCCGCTTCCTTATTCACGAGCTTATGCAAACATCACACAGGGTCACTAAATGTCACATGAATGTTGGCGCGATGCTGATTTGGATGTTGAGCTGCTAGCAGGGTACTTCTTGGACCCTTGTTCTTGGTGTTCCGCAGCTCCATCCCATTCCCTGGCAAGAGCTTGGTTTCTGTAGTGCTTTTAGATAGTTAGATAATGAGACCCGGTTTGCAGTATTTGGAGTGGCGTTTAGATGGTGTACATCAGGTGTGCAACCATGCAGTAGTGTAAGCAAATGACCGTGCTTAATCGATCTTACTTGAATGGTGCATGACTGAAGACAAAATGAAGATCATGGGCCTCGCAAGGATCCAGCTCTCCATGGTGCTTTACCAGCTCTCGACTACAACAATGTCCGTGGTAGAGAACAGTTATTTGGTGATGCATGGGTGCAGGGGATGTGGTCCAATCAAGACCCCACTACAGATTAGACAAATCCGCTTTCGGGCAGTACATCAAACTTGAAATATGGAAATCCTTTTGTCTATGCTGAATCATTTGTTTAGACTGTGTGCAGCCATGTAGGAGTGTGAGCAAATAACTGTGCTTAACTGAACCTGGGAGCGCCGCGGATGCCATTCCGTGGCGTTTTGATGACATTACTGTTGAGCTAAGAATAGTTCAAAAGCATTTTTTCATCTTCTTTTTCCTTGTTGACCTTTCATATTGGGTTATGAAGAGTATCCAATTGAATTTGTACTCTTTCCAATATTTGTCTTCATGGAAATGAGAAGTTATTAAAAAAAAAGTATCACAAAATATGTTATTTTAGAGTATTTTGGGAAGTTATTGCTCCTTGCTCTAAATCTGAAATTTCTTCACGAAAATGATATTTTTTGAGTTTGAGATCAACTAACAAAATGAAGTTCATCTACTCTAGTTTCTACTCCAATTTGGATTTTGAAAAAATTCCTAACATTGCATATTTTATTGCAATTTGAACTTTGGGTGTATTTTCAATGTCTTTTATTTTCTAATTATAAAATGACACGGAAATTGAGTTTACACCATGATGTGTATCATTGAAATATACACATATGGTGAAATTTTCGAATTTTTTGAAATAGTTTTCTATTCAAAAAAATTTCACTTTCTCTTCAAAAATTCTCAAAAAAATCAATTTTCCACAAAAAAAATCTAAATTTTGTTGTGAAGTAAAGGAGACATGTAATTTCATCTCTGAAAAATAACTATAAATTTTTTCATACATATCTAGTAGCAAAATGGCAGCAAATTGAGTAATGGGCAATGGAGTTTGAAATCAATGGTCTGTTGAAGATCATGTACATATTGTTGTAGACTATGTACATTCAGCCCTAGGAGTAGTGTTAGACTCTTAGTTAGACTTAGAGTCTCTTGGGTATTGCTTGTAGTCAAAGGCAGCCCATAGTGGTTAGTTATCCCATAATGTATGTGGATAACTAGTGAAAGGCTTCTACCTTATGTTCAACCCACTCATGGGGTTTGGTATCTTCCTACCATCTAAGTAAAGCCTTTCTTCCATTGAAGTACTTTGTAATCTCAATAGGTTATGGGCCCACGCACTTGGAGTTGCGTTTGAGGGAGAAATTCAAATCATTTGGAGGAGATCTTGGAGCTTGGGGGAGCAACTAGCCTTTTGTCACTTTGTCACCTACAAACTATATGGTGTAAGTCAAAAACAAAAACAAACTTTGGAGTGAATTTTTTTTTACAAAAAAAAGCAAGTGTTTTGTTCTTTTCTTGGACATTTGTTGGCTGGTTTGTGAGTTTTTGAGTACATTTTGGGTGTGAGTTTGCTCATGGTAGTAATCAGACCTAGAAAGGGCTGATTTGTGCTCCTATTTTGAGTTTGTGCTTAGAGGTGTACATTGGGAGCCCATTGAGGCTGATTGTGCACTTGGGTGCATTGTGGATTGTGATTTGGCAAATTGCAATCTAGTGAGTGTCTTTTGTGAGCCTTGGAAGCATGTTTTGTTGCTTGAGGCATTTGCCATCCATTGAGGGCTGATTAGTGCCCTTGTGAGTGTGTAAGGCGAATTAGTGGACTTGGTGAATCCAAGAGGGCTGAATTGTGCTTTTGTGAGATTTGTAGAGCCAATTAGGGTCCTTTGGTGTTTTGGTGATCCAACTAGGGTTGTTGGAGACCATTGTTGTCCTTGTGGTGTGAATTGAGAGTAGTAGCTCCATCTAGGGCTGATTTGAAGGCTTGAGCTCCTTGGAGTGTGGAGGAGCATTGTGAGTTTGGGAGGAGCATTGGGAGGTGCATTTGGGAGAAGCATTGTGTGTTTGTTTGCTGATTTGAAGTAGCACTAGCCCATGATGTGCATGTGGTGATTTTGAACTTCATTAGGGTCTGAATTGGTGTTTAGAGGAGTCCTTGCACTTGTAGGAGTGCTTGTGGTCGTTCTTAGGGTGTGAAGGATCTTTGGAGGTGCTTGGAAGGGCTGATTGGTGTCATTTCAGCCGAATTGGCTTCCAAGTGCTTGTTTGGAGGCTGAATTGAGTTTGTGAACTCTTGGAGACACTTGGGAGGCTGCCAACAAGTGGGAGGTGCTACATCATGGCATCAAGTGGAGGAGAAGGCGTGCGCATCATTGACAAGTTCAATGGGGAGAACTTTGGCATGTGGAAGTTCAAGATGGAGATGATCCTTGCGGAGAAGGACTTGTGGGAGGTGGTGGATGGGAGTGAGGAGCCCCCAAGTGCAGATGCTGATCCAAACACCAAGAAGGCATTTGAGAGGAAGGAGAAGAAGGCTTTTGCTCTCATTGCCATCAACCTTGTGGATCGGCAGATTGCACACATTCGCCATTGCAAGGGACCAGCCCAAGCATGGACCACCCTTTGCAACATCCATGAGACCAAGAGCCTCTCCAACATCCTCTTTCTTAGGCGAAAGTTCTTCACTAGCAAGATGCAAGAGGAGGATGACTTGTTGGATCATGTCAACAAGATCAAGGCTCTTGCGGATGAGTTGGCTTGTTTGGAGGCACCCGTGACGGATGGAGATATGGTGATGACTTTGTTGGAGAGCTTGCCACCGTCTTATGAGTTCCTCATCACCGCATTGGAGACAAGGCCTATGAAGGAGCTGACCATGGAGTTTGTGACGGCGCGCTTGATGCATGAGGTGACCAAGCGCAAGGAGAATGAGTCCCAAGGAGAGGGATCAGCCCTTGTGTCAAGACATGACAAAGGAGGCAACACCAAGGAGTTCAAGGAGACAAGGACATGCTTCAAGTGTGGCAAATTAGGCCACATTGCTAGGCATTGCAAGGTCAGCCAAGCCAAAGGCAAGGAGAGTGCACACCAAGCCTCCAAAGAGGAGGAGGAGAAGGATTTTGCCTTTGCCACCCAAGGAGGAGGGGATAAGGCCAACATGTTTACATGGATTGTGGATTCGGGGGCCACTCAACACATGACCAGCCATAGAGATGCCTTCCACACATATCAGCCCATCTCGGGGAAGAAGATTTATTTGGGAGACAATGGCATGGTGGAGGCCCTTGGCATGGGGACCATCATTGTGGAGGTGCAAGTGAAGGGGGAGACCAAGAGGATTCAGATCCATGAGGCACTCCATGTCCCCAAGTTGCATGCCAACTTGCTTTCGGTGAGCAAATTGTCTTTGGGAGGTTTGAAAGTGCATTTTAACAATGTGGGGTGTGTTGTGAGGTCACCAAGTGGAGTCTTGATTGCATCAGCCCCTCGTGAGGGCAACTTGTACCTCCTCCACTTCACCAAGGTGAATGGCTCTTCTTTGGCTTGTGTTGCCCAAGGATCAGCCCATGGAGACCTTGTGGAGCTTTGGCATAGGAGGCTTGGGCACTTGAATGTGAGGAGCATGAAGAGCCTTCAACACATTGTGAAGGGGCTGAACCTCTCCTCTTGCAAGCATGATTGGAGTTCTATGGTGTGCAAGGGGTGCATTGAGGGCAAGCAAGCAAGGCAGCCCTTCCCCAAGGATGGGGCAACAAGGGCCACCAAGCCATTGGAGCTTGTGCATTCCGATGTGTGCGGGCCAATGAAGACCACCACCATAGGAGGAGCAAGGTATTTTTTGACATTTATTGATGATTTCTCACGCAAGGTGTGGGTGTATATGCTGAAGTGCAAGAGTGAGGTGTTTGGGCGTTTTGAGACTTGGAAGGCCCTTGTGGAGGCCCAATCTGATTGCAAGGTGAAGGTGCTGCGATCGGATAATGGAGGGGAGTATGTGTCCAAGGCCTTTGAGGAGTTCTTGAAGGCCCATAGCATTGAGCACCACACATCAGCACCTTACACCCCTCAACAAAACGGCGTGGCGGAGCGTGCAAATCGCACCATTGTGGAGATGGCAAGGTCCATGATTCATGCTCAAGGGCTGAAGTTTGAGCTTTGGGGTGAGGCGGTGTCTACAGCGGTTTATACAAGGAACCGGTGCCCCACACAAGCCTTGACAAGCATGACACCTCAAGAAGCTTGGAGTGGGATTAGGCCCCATGTGTCTCACATGCGGATTTTTGGGTGCATTGCCTATGCCTTGGTTCCAAGTGCCAAGAGGACCAAGTTGGATGCCAAGGGCATCAAGTGTCTTTTCCTTGGTTATTGTGAGGGCACCAAGGCTTATAGGCTGATGTGTGTGGAAAGCAAGAAGATCATCAAGAGTAGAGATGTGACCTTTTTGGAGGATGGAGGTGTTGATCCCAAGCTCTTGGAGATGAGCCCAAGTGGGAGCAATGGAGGACCAGCCCAAAAGGTGGGCACAACTCCAAGAGTGCACCTAGAAGATGAAGATGAAGATGAAGAGCAAGGAAGGGAAGATGAAGACTTGGTGGAGCCCAAGAAGAAGGTGGCCACACCCCAAGTGAAGAGATCAGCAATCCCTTCTCCAAGCACTTCACCAAGGGAGCAAGAGCGTGATCAGCCCTTGGTAGAGCAAGATCAGCCTTTGGAAGAGCAAGATCAGACCATGGAGGAGCCACGTTATCCAACAAGGACCCGCAAGCCCCTTGGAGATTGGTGGCTGAATCACATTCTTCCCCCACAACATGAAGATCAAGCCAATGTGGCTTTCCTTGGAGATCCATCTACACTTGGAGAAGTGCTGAATTGTGAAGATGCAAGCAAGTGGGAGTTGGCCATGCAAGAGGAGTACAAGGCCCTCATTGACAAAGGGACATGGGATCTTGCACCCCTCCCTTCCAAGAGATCAAGTGTGGGTTGTAAGTGGGTTTTCTCCACCAAAAGGGATGCTTTGGGTCACATTGTGAGGTACAAGGCAAGGCTGGTTGCTAGGGGGTTTTCTCAAGTGGAAGGGGTGGACTTCAATGAGACCTTTGCCCCCGTTGCGAAGTTTAGCACCATTAGGTGCATTGTGAGTATTGGGGCAGCCATGGACTTGGAGATGCACCAAATGGATGTAAAGACGGCTTTTCTCAACCCCAAGTTGGAGGAGGTCATCTACATGGATCAGCCCCTAGGCTTTGTGCAAGAAGGCCAAGGGCATCTCAAGTGCAAGTTGAAGAAGGCCCTTCCCGGATTGAAGCAATCGGGGAGAGCTTGGTATAGGGATATTGATGCTATGTTTGCAAGGAAGGGCTTCCAAAGAGGCTATGCTGATCACTCCTTGTACACCATGCAAAGTTGTGAGCATTTGGTGATTGTGATCCTCTATGTGGATGATCTGATCCTCCTTGCAAGTAGCATGACCAAGATGCTTGAAGTGAAGGATATGCTCAAGAAGGAGTATGAGATGACGGATCTTGGAGAGTTGAAGTATTGCCTTGGAATGGAGTTCAAGAGGGATAGGGCTGCCCGCACCATCACTATGAGCCAACGCAAGTACCTTGAAGAAATTCTCAAGCGGTTCAACATGGAGGAGTGCAAAGCCATAGGTACATCACTTGAGACTAATGGGAAGTTGCCCAAGCTCACGGATGCTGAATTTGAAGAGGTGAGGGCTGAAATGCATGGTATGCCTTACAAGGCAGCGGTGGGTTGTTTGATGTATGCCATGGTAGCCACAAGGCCTGATTTGGCCTTCCCGGTGAGTGTTGTGAGTCAACACACATCCAAGTATGGCCCAAAGCATTGGGCTGCGGTCAAGAGGGTGATGAGGTACCTTCAAGGCACACTTGGGCTGAAGTTGCAACTTGGGGGTGCCAAGGGGCTGAAGTTGCATGGCTTTTGTGATGCGGATTGGGCGGGTGATGAGGCGGATAGGAGATCCACCACCGGTTACGTGTTTATGCTTGGAGTGGGTGCGATTACTTGGAATTCCAAGAGGCAGCCCACCATAGCTCTTTCTACAACGGAGGCGGAATACATGGCCATGAGCCAATGCACCAAGGAGGCCATTTGGTTGAGGCAACTCTTGGCTGATGTTGGCCTTGTCCAAGTGGAGAGCACACAAATCTTGTGTGACAACCAAGGAGCCATTGCTTTGGCCAAGAATCCCACCCACCACTCTCGGACGAAGCACATTGATGTGCAACACCATTTCATTCGTGAACGAGTGGAGGCTGAGGTAATTGAACTCAAGTATGTGCCTACCCAAGCTATGGTTGCTGATGTGCTGACCAAGTCCCTTGGGAAGCCACAACACCAAAACTTGATTGAGAAGATGGGCCTTAGAGCCTTTGACCACTTGCAAAGTGGGAGTGTTGAAGATCATGTACATATTGTTGTAGACTATGTACATTCAGCCCTAGGAGTAGTGTTAGACTCTTAGTTAGACTTAGAGTCTCTTGGGTATTGCTTGTAGTCAAAGGCAGCCCATAGTGGTTAGTTATCCCATAATGTATGTGGATAACTAGTGAAAGGCTTCTACCTTATGTTCAACCCACTCATGAGGTTTGGTATCTTCCTACCATCTAAGTAAAGCCTTTCTTCCATTGAAGTACTTTGTAATCTCAATATGGTCATGGGTCCGTCATTTAGGGGTTAACCCTTGAAGGACCAAGGCCTTTTCTCCATCAAAACACACTCAAAACTGCCACTTCTATTGCAAAGAGCAAAAAACTTTAAAACTTGTTATTTTTTGCAAATCTAACCGTTGGATCTTATAATAGACTAGTAAAAGAATTTATGCAAGAAATTTTAGAAACTTTGACCGCATAGATTGCAAGATATTTGCATCCAAAGTGAAAAAAAACAAGTTTTTTTGCACCTTGCTTGACTAGAATTTTTTGCTTTGAATCTTCTTAATTTAAATTTTTTGTACTATCGATTGTGATTTTCTAAGTTTTTATGTTGAATACTTGAGTTGGGAATCTAGGGAAAAAAATTCAAGAAGAAAATACTTATATTTTATTCATTAAAAAATTATTAAGTAGAAGTAGGTTCAAGTTTGAGGGAAAACTAAATTGTTAATAGCTCTAAGATGAAATTGAAACACAATAATTCCAATGGTGACATTATTCTAGCAAGAAAATACAACCCTATCTAGCAATTTATTTTTGTCAAATTGTAAGAAGCACATTAAAAAATGAATCTTGTAAGTTATTTTTTCATGAAGACGCTTAGATTGCCTCAAAAACTAAGATTGTTCATAACTTTCTCATCACTACTCCAAGTAGAATGAATCAAAGCTTCAAATGTAGACAAAAATATATAGCTTTAGGAAAAAAAAAAAATTTAATTATTTTGACTTTTTGTGATTTTTTTGTGTTGTCCACCAACCTCCATTTTTACTTATTGTACCATAACTTTTTCTTGAGCACCGATTGAAATAAAAATTATATATCTGCAAAGGTCTAGTATAACCGTACTTCCTCCAAAAAATTTTAAAAAATTCACTAAAAATTGAGGTCGTAGGAACCTACCCGGACCCAAATTGTTCCCTAAGGGGACAAATGGTCCTTTAGGGGGTAATTGATCTTACTTGAGTGGTATAAGGATGAAGACAAAATGAAGATCTTGGACCTTGCAAGGATCCATCTCTCTGGGGCACTTTACAAGCCCTCTGATATGACAATGTCCGTCACTACATCATGACGAACCCGCTTTCGGCTAGCACATCAAACTTGAAACACAAGTACCCTACGTATACCTACGTATAGATGGTGTGCAATCGTATACGAGTATATGTTTCCTATGTTGAAAACTCCTCTACAATAAGGAACTAAAAATGGCCACAAACCTAGGTAGAATAAATCTTGAGCAAAATTGGTTTATGGTGAAAGTGAAATTATTCATTAGGGTTCCGTTTTGTCACTAAAATTGTTGGGGAATTGTTGTTTAGGGTTCTTGTTGGTCATTGAGTCTGGTAGTGTTGGATTTACAAATTATGGCGGAATTGCAAGTGGCAACAAGAATGAATAAGCTCTTCTAGATCCTCTCCAGATTCTTACAGGTGCAACGGAGATTGCTACAACAACAATGGAGATTCTTGCATTAATAGCCACTAGAAGGAATCCATGTCAACTTGATGTTACATTGGACATCATTGTTGACATAAAAATATGGGATGTTGTATTAGATTTCCTACAAAATTTGTCAATTTTGATACAAAAAATTTCAAGAAAACATGGGCTCCTTCTAGTGAACAAAGATTTTTGAATTAACAATAAAGATTCCTATAACGAATCCTCATCCACCCATCCCAATTTTGGAGGTCATGCGAAATGTGGTAAAGAATCTCATAAAAACTTGGTCTACTACTGAAGGAACGGATGTATCTCCAAAGAATATAAAGAAAATTCCTATTAAGCCAACTAGGCCTGTCACACTTGTGAAGAGAGAAACTATTTGGAAGATTGAAGGAGAAGGTTATGTCATCAATCCATTTGAGTCAATGCCAAGTTTGCCCGCAAGTCCATCAAAAAATTCGTCCATAACAAGGTTTTCACTGTCACATCACGTCTAGACGAACGTGACTTTGACAAAATGTCAAGATCCAACCCCAATGTCCATCAGGATTCTAAAAATAAAATAAAATTCTAGACAATTCATATGTACAAATTTTTTTTAAGTTGACGTGATCTGAACACATCTAGACACATCTAGACCAACATTGATAAACATTCTGCTGTAAGAAGTTTGCGTCATGTCGAGATGGACAACCCTAGCCCGCAATGGATTCGATCATGAAATTGCGGGCTAGGGTTGTCCATCTCGCCAAAAATTCTGCCTTCAATTCGTGATCTAATCTATGACATTCTTACCAATCTTTCTAGGCATGACAGCAGTGAGGATGAAGATGATTGTGGTGGCAACAGCAATGAGGAGTAAGTTGTCATTTCCATCACAATATAAGCAAGAAAGCTACACGAGGATTTTTGATTAGATAGTCTGCATAATTTTTTGGGATCTTTTAGCCCTTCGACTTTTTTCACCACGGGGTGTGACGCTAAAATGGAAGGATTAGAAAATGCAACTTTTACTTCTTTCTATAATTGTATGGAATCACACTATTTGATTTAAAAATATTCAATAAGAATAAAAACTTCTTACATTTGTTATTAATTGAGCACTTAGACCACTTTGTCTTGGCACATTACCTTGCAAATTTTTTTAAAAATGAGCATAATAGTATAGCAAATTCTATGGCATCATCCGCTATTCAGTCGCTCCACCATCCTCTGTGGACTAGAAAAAAAACATGTCTGCCACAACCGGGTGATATGCAACTAAGAGTCCAATACAATTGAACTGTAACTATAATCCTCTCTATTTACACCAACTTTAAAGTGTACATTGTTGTAGTTGCAAAGTAGTCGCAAAATGAAGTGTAGGATGACTAGAGTGTAATAGAGTTGTCATTTAGAATTATTGTGAAGTATTCTACATCCAATATTCATCATAGTTGTCAATGTGAACAACTCTACGTTCCGTGAAGTTCATCGTGTCAAAGCTCAGTTGTATATTATCTAAATTTGACTAGAAAATAATTGAACTGCAACTATAATTTGACTAGAAAACAATTAGGATTCAACTTGAAAACAACTAGTTTACGACTAAAAAACCCCTAGAAAACGGCTAGAATTCAATTAGAAAACAAATGGATTGCAACTAAAAGACGACTAGATTTTGATTAGAAAACAACTAGAATGCAACTAGAAAACAATTGCAATTCAACTTCAAAGCAACTACAGTTTGAGTTCTTAGTCAAAATGCTTATAGAACTTGTTATTTACCAATTGTAACAACCTCGCTTTGCTAGATATTTGTGATTGCAAGTTCACTATGAGTTATTTTGTTCATGAGATGCAATCTAACATTTTTCTACATCAAGCTACTAGTTCAAAGCTACTACACACTTCAGAAGACCAAATAATGGCTACTTTGCCTTACGATATTATTTATCCACAATCTGTCATGGTCCACTTAATTTTTAGCTACTTCTTTCTTTTATGAATGGCAAACAACTACATACGGTTGTACATCAAGTATGTTTGAACTAAAGAACACAACAAAAGTAGTTTCAAAGTTAAAATCAACAAGCTAAATGGTTTCATGAGGCCTCAATATCTTGCAGATGCTAAAAGACTATCAATCCTCTGCAAATAGCTACATGGCTCTGACCAAAGATGGAATAGTAGATAGAAGAGGCATTGACATCCTTTAGAGTAGCTAAGCTAGAAGCTTGTATAGTGGTGCTTATGAACACATGCCTACAAATTCTTTTCGAGCATGAGCTTCTTTATGGAGTACGGTCATTGCAAAAAACACCTATCCTATTTTTTGTCACAACTAAAATAATGTTGATATCATCCGCTACAACCTTTGAAGAACAATAAATTTTTACTGGAGATGTCTAATATGATGGTAGTTAGATTCATTAGATTCATTATTTTTTAGAAATAAAAAAAAATCAATTTATATTTAAAATCAAATTTTGTTAATTTGTCACATTTTGAAGTTTATGGGTTTTCACTACATTCAATGTACCTAAATTGAATGATCTGGAGTTGAAATTTTGGTGGTCTATTTTCACTCTAGGTGGGCATATGCCTATCAAGAGGAATTTAAAAATATAATATTTTATATCTTCTAGATCCATTCAAATAGGACTCCCTTACATGAGCACTTTTGAATATTGAAAATGGTGTCATCTTCATTTTTTTGGTGAAATATGATCACCATCAAGTCCTCACAAATGGCCAATTTTCATAGGGATTTTGTTCATGATTTTCTATTCATTATTAATTTATAAATCACTCTTTCTATTTTATGTGACAATCTATATTTTTATTGATACTACTGTTTCAGTACTCGCAAGTAGTCCATAGTACTTACAACAATATTTTTTGCCATCGATTTTTACAATCAGTGGTTGAGATTGTTCCGCCACGTAGTACTCATAATATTCAGGAATTGAAATGTAGATTTCTTCAAAACACTACAGAAAATGGCCGGAAGGTGTTCCTTGTAATGACCCAATACAACTTCCCAATCTTTCTTCTTTATATCATCAACAAAGAATATTTAGGGTGCTTGGCTTGAAAATATAAAATGATGAAGCATTGTACACATTTTGTGGCCGAAGTTCAGTATAAGGAAACTAGCCTGATCTCTAATGTACATTGGATTTCCTCAATTGTCTATTTTCTTCACCCATTACACTACATTAGTACCACCAAGCTGCTAAAAGACCATAATCTACTTTCATTATATTTTTTTACACTCCAACAAACTGCATTGACACATCCTGAAGATTAGGAGATAGAATTTGGAATACAAATGCGACACTACAATCATACGTCTACAATTGGTTGAGGCATCATCATCCACCCTACAATGGTTTCCAAACATTTTCATACAAGAATACCAATGAGCCTTATGCGATGGTTTTTTAGATAACAACATCATATCCTTATCTTCTATTGTATGTGCATCAACATTATTGTTGTGAAAACAATTGTTTTTATCCACACATCAAGCATTGTTGTGCTTGGACCTATTTGACGCTCTTCCTTCCACTTCTTGCACATACATGATAGAAGTTAAAACGACCAATGTCAAAATTTTCTAAATAGCAACTACTACAGTTGCTCCCTTACAAATACTTTAGACATTTTGTAATCACAACTTAGTTGCATGTAAGTTGCATCTGAACTTGCAATTGCATGTTAGTTCTGTCTCAACTTCTCTTTGACTAGCTATGTTCAAATGATTTTTATGATGATGAGCTCATCATTTAATCCTTAAACAACAAGTTGGTCATTGTGGGAATCATCTGTTTGGGTACCATGTGAATTGTTAGCTTAAAACAATGCAAAAGCATTCATTAGAAGTCAAGCTACTGCAAAAGACCTTCCCTTTTCACACAAAATTTGGAGGATGAATAGTCGCACTTCTGTCTTGCACGGAGATATTCTTTGTCATTCATCGACCGAAAAACGTCCTTTGTGGTGTTTATGAGTTAAGTTTAACCCCTAAGCACTCAAACGACCATTTTTTGGTTGATGCCCGACTTTGGGCAAAAAAAACTTTTCTTCAATTTAAAATTTTTTTTTCCTAAGAAATTAGATTGTGTTTCAATATTGATATTCAAACTTAGATCGTTACAGTCAAACAAAAATTATAAGAGAAATAGCACAAAGTGTCTAGAATTGGCTAGTGTTGAAAAACTCACTATTTTGGGAAAGTGTTGGTGTTCTCATTTTTGGTGAATTTTTGAAGTTATATCTTCAAAATTCATTTAAAGAGAATCTAAAAATAATTTTATAATTTTGACCATACATGTACTTTCTACTTTTCATGCTTCACATTATCTTCTTTGATGCAAACTTCAAAAAAATTATAGAACTTATATTTTATAACACATTTGTGTTATGTCCAAACCCTTGGGGTTTTAGGGGTTAACCGGGTCAATGACCTACGTCAGTCCTCGAAGTGAAGCTCGTAAAATAGATGGATGAATTTGATGAAGAAGTTCACCCAGTGGATGAAAAATCGTTCAATGCACGGCGGGAGGCACAGAATCGGGAGCTCTGATCGCCTTCGAACTGCCAGCCAGTGCGTCGCATTCTACCTCTTGTGTGAACCACCCGTTTAGGGCTTACTGTCGGCAGAAGATAAGCTTTCTCGCAGCACCGACATGATACAATTTCGCAATGCACACTCAAGATTATCTTTAAAATTAATTCACTAATCTCCGCGCTTCGCTGATCTGTCTTTAAATCCTCGCATCTTTCATCAGACGATCAGTTGCAAGCGGATTAAGTAATGTGCTTCATGCCGAGTGTCTAGCTCCAGGAGTCAATCATTCGTTTCATTTTGCAATAAAATTTGACCTTCTGGTGCTCGTTGCACTCGCACCGAAGAAGTCTGAAATTTGGAAGGAGATTCCGGGTTTGAGAATCTGTTCATTTAGTTGTATATCGGACAATTCGGCAAACCAATTCTATCGCATCAGTCGCTGGAGCTTGAGGCTTCTGAGCTTTTCCTTATTTTAGATCAAGTTTAATTTGAAGTTATCTTTGAAGATTTCAGAGATATGGACACGCAAGTGCTACCAAAAGATTGCCGTTCAGTAAAATATGTAGTACCCTAGTGGTTTCACAGATTGATAATGCAGGAGAAATAATTATCATTTGCCTGGATCAATCGGGTACGACCACAAAGAGTGGTGTGTGAAACCCTAAAAGCTCACACAGAGGAAAATTTGTTAGAGGTTACAGTTTGGATTGGAGAAACCTACTTTAGAAAAATGGTTCACCAACTCCTATCACGTGGGAACTTTCATGATCTGCAGAAGATATCCTGATGAGCGGCTTGTGAAATCTCATGATAAATCAGCTTTTCCAGAGCAGAAATTAACGTGCACATGGAGAGGCGTTCGTCATCATCAATATCACAACGACGACGGGTGGTAGCGTCGGCTGTTGCTTCACCAATTAAGTTTCCAGCTGGTAAAGGTGGAAGAGGAAAAACAATAATGAACTCCCTGTTTCAGTAGGCCCAGTTGCTTCCAACGCCGCTAGATCTCCTACATCTGCGGGTGCTTTCACTTCCGGATACGCGGGGCCATGACCTTACAATACTTTATCTGTACTCTTTTATTGCCTTCGCGCTTTCCTCCGAATGCATCCCAGGCAGATTTTTGGAACTTTTTCAATTCCTTGCAATGGCAACCACGGCCACGATCTTTGCTGTTCCTGCTACACGATTTTCCCCGTACCTGAGTTTTTCCAAGGATTGTAGCTCGCTTACTACGCGCCCTACTTGGCGGATTGTGAAGCATCAGGGGTCGTTTGGGTATGATTTCAATCTACAGACGCGGAGATTCACTGTGGAATGCGCAGGTGGGAGGCCTGCGTCTGCTCTCACGGCTACTCAACCGGCGCGTTTCACTCAAGAAGGATTTGAATCATTTCTTGTGAATTTACAGAGTTCTATTTGCGATGAGGTATATATCGTGTCCCTGTGGATTGTGTTAAGGGATTCTCTGCTAACCTTCTTGTGTTTCAAAAACATTGGCTATATTTTTTTTTAAATAGAGCTGCACATTCTAGCTATGCCTGCATTTCGTCGAATAGAATTTCACGCTACGGTTTGCAGAATCTCTATGTATAGCGTACATGCTTGCGCTGATTCAGAAATAGAATTTCCTGCAGGTGTAGTTTTCAATAGGGAGAGATTTGAGTTTTAGGTGCGTATTTTTACAGAATTTCATTTCCTTGACGTGAATTTCCACCTTTCGGGGCCTGCTGATGTCGTTATGGCACCGTGTTGTAAGACAGGCAACCTCTGCAGATGGAAGTGGCCAGGTTTTTGGGTTTGACAAGTGGCAACGAGGGGAGGACGCATCTAATGGGTGAGTGGAGCCTGCAGCTCTTCGTTCTCCGAAGGCATTCAATTCTCATAGCTCTATACTCAATTTTCTCTTCGAGTTTTGAGGCGACCTATACCAGTTTGTAATTTTCAAGTTGGATCAACAGGTATGGTATTACGCGGGTTTTGGAAGGAGGGGATCTCTTGGAGAAGGCAGCAGCGAATGTGTCTATAGTGCGGGGTCATTTGTCTGAGGCTAGGGCTAAGGCAGGTACTATTCCCTCTACCTCATCTTCGTCCCCTTTGGACTTTGGACTTTGGACCTGACTTGAACATCTTGGCTTTGAGCAGCTAAGAGTTTGACAAGGACGTGGCGTAATTAGAACTACCCCCAGAATTGGTCTTAAGGATTAGAGTTATTCTTCTTTCAACAATAAACGCATAATTATAAATCTCAGAGACTTCATATTTTGGAATAATATGAAGTATAAGAACCGATGCTGCTTGTAACTGACTCATATTTGGTCTGCTGCTCTGGCAAGGGAATCTGTTGAAATTCTACATTTGATCATTTGATCAGTCCCTTTCACGGAAGTAACACATTCTCTGTTGTTGCGTACGAATCCTTCTTCATTTGCTAACAAGTGCATACAAAATTTCTACAAGTCTAAGAATTGGAGCTGTGCTAAGTTAAGTGGCGATTCTGACTGTCCCTACCTTAAGCTTAGCTTGTTTAGACTTGCTTGTAAGCTGACGTACGTTATACCTGAACTCAATTTGGCTAGATCAGTGGCTTACGGTTCAAAATGCTTTGATTTCGTTTGGCAGGCCATGAGTTCACGGGGTCGAGGAGTTGACGCTGGAGCCTCGTACTTCGCAGGGGCACTCTCGCTCGTGTTTCACCCTTGTAGTCCGATGGTGCCCACCTTCAGATCAGACATTCGCTACTTTGTGGTGTGTTTCCCTATCGTCCGTTCAATTTTACATCATCTCCTACGTCACTTTGCAGAGTTCTGTCTTTTCCAGTCATTATTCTGCTGCACTGCGCTCCTCTGCACCTGTGCACTGGAAAGTACATACTCAGTACTTGCATCATTGGCCCAGATTCACACAGCTACCTTATACAGGATTGTTGATGGAATTTTTAATGTGTTTAGGATATTAACGGAGCTGTTTGGGACCCAAGCTCCTTAGCATCTTGTTGAACTGCCAATGGAAGTTAAGTTTACTTTGTTTGTGCGGCAGGTTGAGGGAAGTGGTGGTTGGTTTGGAGGGGGCGCGGATCTTACACCAAGCTGTAACTATGTCACATCCATGCACTTCGTTTTTCTTGAGTCATTGATTTCATGACTGACTCCTAACTTTGAAGTCATCTGCTGATAAAGATCGCGAAGTAGTTCCTTGATCTGAGATGCGGTCCTTACAAAGTCCTTGCAATTGTTTATGTCCGTTTATACACTTCTCTCTGCAGCTCTGAAATGGTTTATTCTGAAGTTCCTCTCTTCTTGTGGCAGATCTTTTTGAGCAAGATGCACGAGACTTTCATACATTTTACAAGACCACTTGTGACAAGTATTCAAGTACTCTTTACGAAGAAAGCAAGGCAGCGTGTGATAAGTACTTTTATATACCAGCTCGTAAAGAGCACCGTGGAACGGGAGGGATCTTTTTTGATGATTTGGAATCCTTTCAGATTAATAAAGGCGATCAAACGAAGGTACTACCTGTTTATCAACTCTCTCACCTCTGGTTGCTCAGCACGTAGAGGATACTGTTGGCACCACTTTAATCATTTTAACCTGCATTTTAACATATGTAGGAATGTGGTTTTGGGAGATCAGTGGAGAGGTCTTTGAGTCCAAGAGCCCAATCCATTGAGAATTGAATCTTCATCAATATGTATGAATTTATGACGCAATTTCAAAGTGGTAGGTTTAGATCAGGTCCGAACGGTTTTAGTATCCTATACCTTACCTTCATATTTCTCTCCTCATAATCTGTGTCTTCCCCGGCGTTTCAGAACATGGGTGACCCCGAAGAGGCAGACACAGATGCAGTCTTTTCCTTCGTCAGAGATGTTGCCGAAGGTTTCATGCCGAGCTATCTGCCCATCGCTAATTTAAGGCGAACGCTAGCTTATGGTGAGGCAGAGAGACAATGGCAACTGCTTCGTCGTGGACGGTACTTGGAGTTCAATTTATTGTATGACCGTGGAGTGAGGTTTGGATTAGATGGTGGTCGCATTGAATCCATCATGGTCTCAGGTAAAAATATTTCCACGAAAAACCAAGACTGTTTCCTTGAGCTGTTTCAGCATAACATTATTCAGCAATGAGCGAATCATGTCGGCTTTTAGTTAGTTGTAGTGATATCGCAGTTCCTATTCTCCTTTCAACTTAATCTCTTAATTTTCAGAATGTAAGAAAGCTACACTAAATAGTGAAATTAGGTTGCCCAAGACTAATTTCTCAACATTCTACACTATGAATATGTATAGTTACTGTAGAAGGATGTAGGATGTTGTAATGTAGGAACCATGTGTGTTGCATGGGTTGGTGCATTGGTTCATGGCTTGGGTTTAGAGAATTGCATGTGCCTCCATCTGGACAAGCAGTGAGTCATGAGGTAACCTCTTTGGTGAAGGCAACCTAATTGTTAAGGCAACCCACTTTCACTATTTAGTGTAGCTTCTCTAACCTTGAGAAATTGTTTGTTCAATTTAATAGCCACGTAAAATATTTTTGTCATTTTCATTTTACTCTTGGGAACAATCAGCCCAGGTAAATATGGTTACGAGTGATGCTGTTTGAACTCTGATGCTCACTATTTCTTTCTTTTTTGCAGCACCACCTCTTGTAGCCTGGAAATACAACGTTGTGCCTGAACAAGGGTCTCGCGAAGCAGAACTCCTCAAAGTCCTTCAAAAGCCTCAGTCATGGACGTAGTACTGCTATTTGTATTGCGAAGACACAGAAATATGTTTGCTGTTTTGGCATATCCCACCGTAAGCTCTTGCAGTGGAGTAGACAGTATGGGAATGTTTGTAAAAAAATTCAGAGACTTTGACCTTGTAGATTGCAGGATATTAGCATTTAAAGTGAAGAAAATCCTTTTTCTACTCATTTCCATTTTAGATTAGAAGACTTTGAATCATCTTAATTTTGCAGTAGAGATAAAATATCTTTTGGGTACAGAATTGGGTTCAGAGTGAAGGGAGAGATTAAACCCACCAAAAAATCTTGATTTTCATTCTTTAAAAAATTGTTATGTAGACTTGTGTATAAGATGGAAGGGAAACCTAAGTCATTAGTTACTCTATGTTGGAGGTGGTATTGTTGTAGCAAGTAATTTCAAGCCTTTAGATCTATTTGTTTTGGAAAATTGTGAAAATTAAGTTCAAAAAAAATTTCAACGGATTGTTTTTAAAAAAATATTCTTTTATTGCTTAAAAAGAAAGAAAGGTTCTTCATAATTTTGACATCAATGATTTAAAAGGAAGGAAGGAAATCTTTCCAAGTAGACAAAAATACATTTTATGGTGAACCAATTTGATTAATTAACTTTTTTGTGATTTTTCTTGGTGCCAAGGCTTGGTTCTTTTCATTTGCGGTAGCATAATTTTTTCTATGGTTACTAATGGAAATAAAAATTGCCTTTCCATAAATACTCTTTGTTCTCCAATTTTAGAAAAGTTTCAAAAAATCATGCTAGAAAATATTATTAAAGGTACTTATCCAAATTGGCATTTGTCTACAATGGTCCTATGAAGGTTGACGCAAAATAGTACAAGTGTTTTATGCTTTCACTTTGCAAACGTGAGTGGGAAGACAAGACACTTTGTTTGAATTGACTAGTGGCTAATCTTTATAACTTCACCGTCTTTGCCACCTTATGATGCAAAGAATCTTGATATTTCAAGTTCAGTATATAAGATTGTTCCAAGGTTTATAGATTACTCTATGTTAAGCTATGTATAGTTTCACATCTTGAAGTTGGAAATATAAGACAATTGATAGAAACTTTTATACTCTTTGTTGTATTTTGAATGATTTCATAGAAACTTTTGTGTTCTTCATTGTATTTTGATTGATTTCATAACATTTTTTTTATTAGATAGCATTAGTCCCCATAACATTATTAATGATCCAAGATTAAAGATGATATCCCTTTGTGTGACCTAAGGAAGTTAGACCACCTCATTTTTTGGAAGAATATGCTTCTTTGTATACATAATTCATTTTTTCTTGAATTCTTTTTTACAATAATTGAAAGTCCATTTGAAGGACATCCCCTCTCAATTTCACCATCAAATATTTGGGGTAGAATACTCAATAGTATTTCCAACCTAAAATCACAAATGTGACATCATTTTTAAAATCTTTATTACCAAGTTAAATTTAGAAATTAATTGAAAATTGTCACACTATTTAAAATAGTCATATTCATCGTCATTTCAAAATTTCAAATACATTAGATGATTATTTTTCAAAGTCACGCTTGAAAAAACTGTGTGATATGCAATGTGTGATTAGAAATAGTACAAGTGTTTCTTGTAATTAACCTATGATCCGATGACTTGTGCATGTTCCCTGATCACTCAAAATCTTCCTTTACTTGTGTGAGAATACGACCTTGTACTGTAAATCTGATCACAGGTGTGCCATGGTTGCCAGTAGAGTTCTGAAAAAAACGATCACCTTAATTTAGAAGTGAGATGGTAGAGCCATCCATAGTCAACCACTTAAGCAATTTCGCACATGTTCTGGAGCAGTTTAAAGGTCTGTTCCCACCTGGCATTTGCAAACTGCAGGTGTTAAAACATAAAACCTGCGCATCAGAAGGAAATAATCTTTTTTAATGGGAGTTCAGGTTTGGAACAGCTGTAATTGATTTTTAATGAGGTGCAGTTGTCACAGGGCTCGTAAGTTACTTTCGTCAGCCGTTCTCAGGGACCTCAATCCCCTTGCACATCCAATTACCATAGCTGGAGGTCACACTTGACAAAAATTAATCAAAATTTCAAACTCTGAAATTTTTGAAAATTAACAAGTAGCCTTGCCAGTTTGAAGGAAACTTGATTTTAAAGAATACCCAAATATTGGGAAAGCTTTCTACACAATTTAATGTCAACCCATGTCCAGTATACAATAGGTGGAAAGATCATTTTTATAATGAAATCCATTGTCCATTATGAATCTTCAAAAGGTATGGGACAATTTGAATATGACAGTTTGACTACTTATTGTCAAAATACAAGAAATGTGTTTAATGTAGAACTTCAGACCTCATTTATGCATAGTAGAATAACTTTTTTTATAAGAAACTTTGAACTAAGAAAAGTTATTAAATCAATCTATCTTTCATCTCCAAAATACGTTTGAGATTTAGAGCCTCCAATCAAAAGTTAGGGACAAAATTCAGAGAAGATGTTTGAAAATGTCAAAAAAAATGTCCCTCCCAACCCTCTCCGAATTTTGTTCATAACTTTTGATTAGAGGCTCTAAATGTCAAATGGATTTTTGTAGATGAAAGTATCTTGATTTAACTTAGTTCAAAGTTTCTTTAAAATAATTATTCTAGTATGAAAAAATGAGATTTGAAGTTCTCATTTTAACACAATTTATGCTTTTAACTATACTAGGTATGAGCAGTTCAGCTTCTACTAATCCTAATTTACATATCCCACATGGGTTGTTCTACCTCCTATCACCCTACTTGCATAAAGAGATTGTCTACACAACTTTCTACACTTGCATCAATATTGACTTCCAAATTAGTTGGAGGTGGTTGTTGAAAAACTTCAATATACTTGAGTTTCTCACATCAAACCCCACTAATTTTTGCCTTTAGTAGCCGCTTCTCTTATGTAATAGGCTATCCTGAGCTCCATTACATAAGAGCGGTTGGAAAATAGTGAAATCTTCATTTTCCGAAGATAGCCAAGCACTTAGTATGCATTACTTTTGTAGTGGTGGGCCAAAAAAAAAATGATTAATGGCCGTAGGAGCATTGTCAAGTCCATGCAACCTTGGCTTCCTTGTAGGTTTGGTGGATAGCTAAGCACTCAAGTGGGAATGCACTATAATATATAGCTCCTTTAATACCTTAACATCACCCCGTTAAGGCCAGGTGGGAACAAACCTTAAGGCAACATAAATTTTTTGTCATGTACGAAGATAGAAATCATGGTGGTGGCAATTTTTTTGGTAATTTTTTTTGTCTTGAATTGAAATTACTATGCATTTTTGAAGCCAAGATTTGGCTTCAACTTATACTTGATGTATAGAGTCTTTTAATTCTAATCATTCAAGAATTACCTTCCTACTCACTACTTTGGGACATGTGTCATCACCTTATTAGTCTCAACCTTAAAAAAGAGAAAAAAAAATAACATTCTAAACTTTGGTTAGAAATTTGTTCCAACCTTGATTGGAAATAACTTCACCCTACAGGTTGGGTAGGGATCCCTGGTTGGTAATGGGTGGTTCTACCATATACTACCTTCTCCATCTTAAATTCTAAAAGAAATTGCGGAATTTGGACAACAATAAGATCCGAGAACAAATGTTTTTTTCTGTTTTGAAATAGAGATTTAACACTAAAGGACGGAGCCCATGACCGTGTAATCAAATTTGCGTACGTTGAACGGACATTTGGTTCTTTAGGGGTTAACAAGCAGGTATCAATAGTCGATTGCAATTCAATTCTCTTAAAAAACAAGGTAGATTTTTTATTCTCGTGCTCTTATCCTACAAAATCTCATTTCATGTGGTGGAAATTTGTCACTTAATCCAAACAAACTCTATGGAAAGAGGTTTACTAGATTCATAACATTGCTAAACCATGTGAGGTGCCTTCCTTCAAGTGGAGGTATAATTCCCTCCAAGGATACCTTAGGGGAGAATTCAGTTATAATGCTCAAAATTTGATTAGCTAAATTCAAAATGTAATTTGCTATGTCGTTAGACTTGGAAAAATCATTGGCTAGGGGGCTCCTGATTTGGAGGGAGCAAAAAGGCCCCTCTAGCAAAAGTGAACAATGTTATATTGCGTCAAAAGTTTCATCTGGTTGTTGTAGTTAGAATCCAACATAGAGACGCTTAGGTTTGTTACTAAGGTCAGTGAATTGTAGAGTGGTTAGAATGCCAAGCTATTTACAAGTTCTTTCCAAATTCTTTCAAAAGGCGTCCACCTTCAAGATGCTCCCAAAATTAGTCTTCAATCATGCTAGTGCTTGAAGTGGAGCAACAAAGCATACCCATGATCACTACATAGATTGACAATCGCATGAGTTATTTGTATTTTGATTTTGTCTTGATTGTCAGTCTTGCTTAGATTAGAGACCAATGGTGACATGAACATGCCTTGATCAAAAACAACGAATACACATAAAATCCAAAAATTTGATTTTTTTTTTATACTCTTTGAATGTTTTAGACTTAAAATATGAAAATAACTCTTTTCTATTTGACTATTATTGTGAGTTAGTGTAAATGGCATTGCCATTAGTTGGAAGTACAAGGCATAGACAACTCCCTTAATCCCTCAAGGACCAAACGTTCAAATTTTGAACCATAATGAACGCAAGCACATCCCAAACACATCACCTTCTTATAACAATTAACTTGGTCGGTAATTTTGAAGTGTCAAGGAAGGGGGTCCAACCAAGGTCCCAAATGCAAGTGGAAACACTCCATTGGAAATGAAGTCACAACCATATGATTGCTAGTCATTTTGTATAAAACTACTTGTTCAATATGATTAGAGAACATACAAAGTCTACTATTGATTTTATTTACTCCACGTAGTTAGGTTACCTAGTTCTATTTTGATGTCTTCTTTGTAATGCTTCAACCTTAGCATTTAGTCCTTGAAATAGTGCTTCAACCTCAATTGTCTGAAGGACACATGGTGGGGCGTAGTCAATTAACGAGAAGTTGATAAATGATGTCAAGATTGCTTAGATGGCACCTCTGTCATTTAATGAACAAACTCCTTCTTTTGTCCGTTTTCTACTTAACCTTGGAAATATTTTGAGCCCTTTGGATGATTTCATAGAAGGCCTTTTGACTAGGAAAAATATTTTTTCAACTATTTTTTGGAGGAAAGTTGCTTGAACTAATTTTCAATGAACGGTGTTGAATTTTCTTCCCTGTGATCTTTTTGGACTTTTTCACAAGAAAATGGCAAATCCACAAATCATTGTGTAATACAATTATGGCATATTTAACTACTTTTGGACTTTTGAAAGTCCATATTTCATACTAGTCAATGGGAGATCTTTCAATTGAGCATTGGAGGATCTATCTTAAACAATGGAAGATTTAAATTTTCATTGGGGGATCAATCCAAAACATTGAGAGATCTATACAAGCATCGGGGGATCCCCCAATGTTTGTATAGATCGTGCTTAGTCCATAATTCACTGAATAGTCCAAAATAGTTAAATACACCATAATTTGACAATTTTTGTTCTTTTGTCGTGAATTGAATATTAGCCGTTAAAAAAATCTTTTTTGAATTTGAGTCTAATAAGAGAAAGTTTATTAAGTTTGATTCCATTGCAATGTAGAATTTTACAAAATTCATAAAGTTCAAGATTTAATTGCAATTTAGACTTTGTGCCTGTAATCATGGAGTGCAAATTTTGTATATAAAACAAAGAATTGATTTGCACAATGATGTTATGCATTATACTATACACTTGTGGAAAATAAATTAAGATTTCAAAACCATATTTTGTATTTTAAATGAATTTTTTAATTATTTTTTCTAAAATTTAGAATAATTTCAATTTTTTATTAAAATACCTAAGATTTCATGATTTATCAAATAAATGTAGTTATATATCTAAAAAAATAAGTATATTAAAGTTCTTCACATGGACTTTGAAGTTACAAAATGAGAGCGTACAAAAGGACTTTGAAGTTTAAATATATGATTATAGGCTTGCTCTTTGAGGGTTAAAAAGGCTAATTTAAGGACTTAAGTTACTTTAGGAATTAGGCAATACACACTTGGAATCTAAAAAATTATATTTAACTTGAATAATAATCTTGGTAGTAAGGTTACAAATGTCACTTTGCTTTTGTTTTGGCTTTTAAAATTATTTTTTATATTTTCTAATAACTTATTAATCTTGATAATAGAGTTGGTTGTGTAATATATAAAGTGTCACCTTTTGATTCATTTGATATGGTTTGCATCTCCAAAATTAGTTCATCCATTTGTTTTATGGAACTTTGATAGTATAGGATAAAGTTATTTGTTGATATTGTTTTATTCTTTTTCAATTCAAATCAACGACTATCTATTCTTCATGTATTTCACTTATTGTAGCTACTTGTGTGTCTATTATATTTTCATGGGCACAAAGCCCACCCACTTTAGGATTTAGAGAGCCATTTATTTTATTTTATAAAATTTTAAAAGTTGATGATTTTTCTTTAAAATATAATAAATATAATAGATAACCAAAAGGGGGAATTTAGTTTAGGTTGGGTCCATGGTTATTCACGCAGACAACGCAACAATGCGACAAACAAATGTCAGACAAAGTCTTGTAGAACCCTCACAATGTTCAATAAAGCCAACTTCAAGGTTGACTTTCAAAAAAATGATCCTTCATTCATGATTATGACAATTTTAAGTCTCATTTTAATAAAATATCTCAATTTGATAAATATATATAACATTCTAAATTTAAGTTCATAACTATACTGAAGTTTCAAATTGTCTTAGTTGACGTTGATGACCTTATTAGCAAACAAAAAGGGCTAAAGACGTCTCCAAACAACTATAACATACAACGTCAAACATCTAATACGTCATCGAAATTGGAAAATGTGTCAAACATGAAAACCCTATACAATAATTTCAAATTAAGATAAAAACTATGTAAAAGACAAAGTAAAAATAAAATTCATTTTTCAAAATAATATAAATTCTCCACAACTGAGTAATAAATATTGCCAATTTTTGGATTGCACATTTATTCATCCACAAATATCCATCCGTCTTCTTCCGTCATTCATGACGACGCATCATCCACTCCCATGCCTCCGCCCGTGAGCTGGCGGACTTGGCTAAAAATCTTCCTCGTTCCTAGATACGTGGCCAGGAATCAACGTTGCTGTGTCACCATTAGAGCAACCGTCTTCCACACGTCCAGCAGACCTCGCTTGACGCTTCCTTTTCTGGCGGCGAATGCCGAGTTCTTTTTCTCGATCGTTCTAGACTCTTCCTATTGTTTAAAAAAAAGTTTCCAAGGCATTTGATCTTTGAATCAAGAGTTTCCAAGTTCAATGATCTTGTAATCGAGAGTTTTGGTGGTGCATGGAGGTTGCTGAGAACGGCGACGATGGCGGGTTTGTGGGAGCGGGATTGACGCTGCTTTGGTGAATTTGGCTTCGATTGCAATCTGCCTTGTGCTTTTCATGCGTCAAGTCTCGTTTCTCCCATGTGCCGTTCCTTCATGGACTATGTTATGCTTTGGCAGATCTCTAGGGTTCCGACGTATGCGTGAGAAGCGATTTGGAGATGTATCGATTTGCTTAAGATGATCGTCGGACTGTGTATTTCAGAGGCTTTATCTCCGCCTGACTTGTACCGTTGCAAGTGTCGATTTTTTCTCTCCTCTGTGCGGTGAACCGTGTTTGGCAGATCTCTAGGATACTCTAATCCATAGGGAACTGTGAACTCTTTTGGAACTCTGATTCGATCTGCCTTTTGCCGTTGCCAGGCGTTGAGTTTTTTGCTCTCCTGTGCGCGGTCATTTTATGCTTGGCAGAACTCCTAGGGTTTGGGGCGTATGGCGCATGTGCGGTGCGCGGCTGTCAGGAGGAGCGATTTGGAGATGATTTTCCTGAGACGATCGTCAGACGGGCTAATTCAGAACCCTGATTATCCGTTCTTGATTTTCTAGCGCTTGCGTTAGTTTTTTGGTCGGCAAAATGGTTTGATGCGATTTTTTTCAGACGCACAAGGTCTTTTCTGTGGCAGAGAGTCGCGGATTCGTGAATCACGAAGAATTTGTTGCTTTTACTGTGAGGAGATGCGTGGAGCATTTTGAAGCGCTCAAGAGGGTTAACTTCGAATTGACAGGCCTTTTTGAAACCCTGATCATGCCCTTTTTCAAGCTTTCCGTCCGCTTCCTTTTATTCACCTGTTTAGCATCTTGCGAGCGTGAGTTTTCTGGTCGACGACTTGACTGGGGTGGACTCTCTTTTCTCTGGGAGAGAAGCATGTATTTGTGAACGCATGGCACATGAGGAGGAGGGAGTTGGAGTATTTTAATTCGTTCAAGACGGTTGGCTTCAGATTAACAGGCTCTTCTGACCCTTACAATTTCCTTATTTCAAGATTTCCGACTCCTTGTTATTCAGCTGTTGGTCTCTTGCGAGCGGGAGTCTTTTGGGCGGGGATATGATTTGAACTTTCCTATCTTTGGTCACAGACTAGCGAGACCGTGGAGAATGCTGCTTGTACTTGACAAGAAGATGTTTGGAGTATTTTAATTCGTTCAAGGTGGTCGACTTCGAATTGACAGGCTCTTTTGAAAACCTATAAAACTCTTGATTCGAGGTTTCTGCTATATTCTGTTGTTTGGCGACTTGTGTGAGTTGTCCAAGTTACCATATTTTTGGTTGTCCTCTTCAGAGGTGGTCTTTCTAGTTCTGGAAGAACACGCATATGCATGACCCTGAAGTCGAAGGGTGACTGGAGTATCTTAACTTGTTCAAGTCACTTTACAGTTTGGAATATTCAAATATTCAAGATTTCAATGCTGCCATTTGCTTTTATTAGCATGCGAATTTTAGTTGGAGATATGCTTTAGCTGTTGGAGGTGACTGTCTCTGGCAGGGGGCAGACTTCTATGGAGTGTACTGCTTGTTCTCGCCCTTAAAGTGAGGAGGACATATGGTGTAATTTTATTTCGTTGGAAACAGTCAGCGGGTTGACGAGCTTCTTCGAAACTCTATCCATTTCCTGTCTGAACACGTTCGCTCGCACCATCTATTCCACTTGCAAGATTCTTTTTTTCTGTACAGTTTGTGCGTTTTTTGCGTCTTTTCCATAGAGTCTGACTGTCTTCTCTGGCAGAGAGGCGCATATTCGTATCATCATGGACAGTGTAGCGTATGTGTAAGGCTTGAAATGAGGAGGATGTGTGAAGACACTTTTATTTGTTGACGATGGGCGGCTTCTGATTGCCAGGCTTCTTCGAACCTTCCATATTACCTGTTTGAATATTGTCGCCTGTGCCAGCCATCTGTTCTCTTTTTTTTAGCGTGGAATGCATGGTCGGAGATCTACTTCAGCTGGTTTTCTTTAGTGTGGAATGTGTGACTGGTAGAGGCATGTATGAACATAATTATGGAGAATGCTTTTTGTGTTTGTTTTTGAAGTGAGGACGCATGCGGAGTAATTTACTACGTTGAAGACAACAGCTCCTGAATGACAGGCTTTTTCTGGAACTTTTTCCCTCTGCTTCTTTCGAGATAGACTATTTAGCCTCTCGTATTCAAGGTTGTTGTTCAGTCGGACACATCTTTTGATGTGATTTCTGCAGATGTGACCCGTTTATCTTTGGCAGATGGACAGGAATTGTAACATTACGGGGAGTCTGTGCGTGGAGCAATTTTTTTCTTTGATGACAGTCGGTTTCCGAATAAAAGGCTGTTTTGGAACTGTATCCACACCTTATTTCGAGTTGTAATCACTTGCATTGAACAGTTATTTTCATGTCTTTTTTAGACGAAGATGGAATTTGATTGGGGTTTTCGAAGGTGAATCGTGATCTTTGGGAGAGGGGCAGGGACTCGTAGCATCATGGAGATTGTTGCTTGTGGGAGACGTAGTGAGGAGGATGCGTGGAGTACCTCAACTCTTTCAAGATGGTTCATTTCCGATTAACAGGCTTGAGAGTCCTATTCACATATTCTGTTTCGAGTTTCTATTTCGTTCTATTCAGTTAACAGTATCAGCCGTGAAAGGGCTGGTTATTATCTTCTTGCTTTCCCCCGCTGCGTGATTTTGATTCATTCATGATCCTCTTCTGCTTGGCAGAGTTCCACGCATTTGCTAAAGACATTCGTCTACGTGTGCCTCCGTCGTGGATGGTATTTGGAGGAATTAACTCGCCTGAAGATTCACCTCTGTGCAACACTAATGACGGACAAGTTTATTTGAAACTCTTGTGCTTTTCCTCTTCTGGTTCTTTGCCTCCGTTGTTGCATTTATACAACCCATGATATGTGATTTGGGCCGTGGTTGAACTGCATCTGGATGTCAGAGTTGGAACAATTCTTGAAATATGCCTACTTGGGAGGCGACAAGTTTGGGAGAGGTTGAAATTCATGAAGGCTTAATTTGTGCAAGACCGACTTATAGGCTCCCTCGAAACCTTATTCAGCATTTTCTTTCGTTTTATGCATCCTTTCCGTCTGTTTTAGTTCATCGATATACCCTTCTTGCTTTCACACCCTTGCGGAATGCTTTTTGTGCGCAGCCCCGCGCTGAAAAGAACCCGAAGAGTCATAATTCGCCTACAGTTTTGATTCTCTCCGACGACCGTCGCTCAGGCTCCTTCGAAACTTTAATCAATCTCTTTTTACCTTCACTTCGAGTTGGTTCCTTGAGAAGGAGCTAGGGCCGTATTTTCGCTCAGCAGTGAATTGCTTTTTCTTGGCAGATGGCGAGTATCTCTCGTACAAGCCTTTGAAGGATGAGCAAATATTTAATTCGTTCACGGCAATCTACAGTCGGGGTTCTCTTAAACCCTCACCTACTGGGCTTTCAAGTTTGATGTGTTTTCTGCTTCAAAGAATAAAATATCTGGTTCGGTTTTATCAGTGATGGTATGCTTGGCAGTTCCACAGAATTGCATAGCAATCTGAAGCAGAAATTCCGAGTACGATGTGAAGTGAAGAAGTGATTTGGAGACTTAAATTCGTTCAAGGCGATCGTCAGACAGGCTTTTTCTTGGATTTCTGGCTCATCCTGACTAGGTTTTCACTTGCTGTTAGGGGAGTGAGTTGTTTCGAGTTTCAAGGGTTGATTTTCTTCTTTATGGCAGCGGGGAACAATTTCACAACGCTTCTATTAATTTCGAGGACTTGCGGAGTCGGATTTTTTCAAGACAGCTTGACAGGGTTTTTTCAATTTCTTCACACTTTCATTTAAGATTCACGCCTGCCTCGTCTGCTCAGTTTTGCGTCTTGAATTTTTATTGCTGGCAAGATGAATTGCTTGGCTCCAGAGGTGGATCATGTGTCTCTTGTAGAGGGGCATGAATTATTATGGCATGGGGATTGCTCTTTGTGCGCAGACTTAAGTTGGGGAGTACTTTTGGAGGGCGTTAATTCGCTTGAAGACTTTAATTCGTTGAAGACGATCGACTATCGATTGACAGGATTATTTGAAACTCTCTGCATACTTCGTTTCACCTACGTTTTGTCCAGCTTTCTACAACAGTTCATTGGTTAAGTTGTGACAGCAAGCGCTGCTCTTTTGCATCCCTGGTTGCTGCTTTTTAGGCTTGCTCTAGTGGGTGAAATTGGTTCATGTGTAGTCTGCTTCTGGTTGGCAGAGTCGCACAGAATTACAACAATACCGATGGTCGTTGCTCTGAGCGAGGATGGTGATCAGAGTATTTTTTTCACCTCGAGATTAAACTCAAAGACATCTTGACGAACAGGCTTGTTTAAAACCCTTTTTCTTGTTTATCCTGGCCCTAATGGGTATTGTTATATGTTCAAATCCCTCTTCCTTGTGTGTTGGTTCATTGGTTATTTGCTCATACTTTGACAGAGGGGTTTACCGGTATAAATTCTGAAGACTGGAGAAGGTTTTGAACGCAGTGAAATATCTGAGAAGATTTAATTCGTTTGGAGCTTTAATTCGTTTCTGGCGGCTGACATTCAGGCTTCTTTGAAACTTTACCCAATAAATATTTTCTTGCTTTCGCTTCTGGTTTCTTTCCTTTAGAAGACTTCACCCTTCAAGATTGGTTCATCGATAAACCGCTTTTTTTGTGGCAGACAGTTATAAACATTCTGAAGGCGGGCAATAGGGACCCTGCCATCAAGGGGGGCGAGTGGAAGTTTAGTTTGCCCAGGACGGCTGATACACAGGATTTCTCAACCCCGTACCCAATTGAATTCTTTTATTTGAGGTGTACCCTGATTTTGCCGGTTTCGTTTAAGCTGCTTCTGCTTCGCTAGTCGCAGAAACTGAATTTTGGAAACTCGTCATTTCGAACTATGTTTGGAAGTTGGATATGCTTGGGATTGGTCATATACGCCAACGGGGATTTGTCTGTCCAGATTTGAACTATCCGCACTGCACCTTGGAATTTGACGTCATCCATGAGCTCTTTGTATGCCAATTCTGGAAGTTTCTTTTTCCTGGACTGATCCGGTTTGAGAAGTTTGTTTTGATTTATATTGCTTTACGCTATTTACTATTGTTTGTCATGCCATTAGGATATTGTTATCGCTCAGATACCGTTTGTTTTGCAGATTGAATCATTGGATGACGTGTATTGCTGGTCAACAGAGTTGGACTATGGTTGTGACTGTGTAGTTGCTTTACGAAACACTAATGGAGGTTTACTTGTCAGAACAATTTTAGAAGAGAGAGATTCAGCATTAAGTGCTCAGTGGATGAAATACAATGGCGGTACTATTATTTGTTAACCGTTGAATTGTGAAGAGATTATGCTTTGGAAGAGTGATTTCATTGAACATTGATTTCTACATGAGGAGATTTCACGCTCTGGTTTACCACCACTGATTTCCCTTGATAATTATTCTCTAATCGTCTTTCCTTGTAGGTCAATGTCTTCAAGTGTTTCGGGTCTTGGGAGATTTAATTTGACTTGGAATTGCTTGTTCTTCGTCATGGCATGTGAATACTGTAAGTGAAGGATTTGGATTCACGGAGATTCTTTGCTCTTGTTGTATCGATGAGCTTAGTGGTGTTTGTTATTAGAAGTCAGAGGGAGCCGCGTCATTAAGAAGATACATTCGGAATTTTTTGATGACCACCCTCGGAGGTTGGGGCGGTAGCATTGAAATGGAGCGAATGGATTGTGAAGCGCTTCTGACTATATTGGCAGTCTGAAGATGAAGGTTTGTGCATTTGCATCTGACATATCCAGCTATCTTACTCTGTTATTTTGGAGTAAGGTAGTTATACTTCAAATCGTCCGAGCGTCTGAGCGTTTGAGTTCTTAATGCCTCAATAGCTGATGTCGCTTTGCCTCTTATTCATTCAGTTTTGAATGGAACACATGCAGGACCTTGACCCACATTTCTGTTCTTGTAAAAGAGCAACAGCTTCAAAGTGGACGTGTTATGGGGGTAAGTGCGGAGAGCTGTAAAACTAGATTCAGTGACAAATGTTAGGCACATGCAAGTGAAGGTGACTATTAGTTGTCTTTTCTATTGCTGTACTGAAAATTGACTGCATGCAGATGCTGCACATTTAAGTAAAAAATTCTAGAGGTTTGCTTTCCCAAGGTTTGCAATTCGATGAGAGCTCCTTGGTGGTTTTCAAGATGAATGAAGAGGATGATGAATAGTCTGTTATTTCATTGTCTGGTCCATCTCTTCCAGAAGTCTCGACCCTGTGCAAGTCGTTGAGCACACTCGAAGAGGAAGCTGTAAAAGTCGTTGAGCTTTACTCGAAGAGGAAGTGAAAAGGAGTAGGAGATTGCAGGAAAGTTCAAACATTCTTCAGATTGATCGGCAGGAGTGCGGGAGTTGAAGGTGAAGTAGCTGGAGGCTGGAGCAGTGACTATCAAAACAATTTTTTTTGACAGTGGGTGTGGATGTGCCATGATTTGAAGGCATAGTTGTATTTTATCATACAATAAATTCCGATTTTCATATGATATTGTACAAGTGAGACTGAGAATAAGTTTATTATGGGAAGTGTGAAGTTTTCGAAATCAAAATCTGGTCGTTTGTTCACCTGCACGAATTGACTTTACTTTTGATTTTGAAATTTTCTGGATTGCATTGCATCTTTCGTCACGAGAGGGAGTTCTCTGTAATTGTGAGCTTGATGCATTTGTGGGCTCTGGACGAAGGGGAGGTTTTTGATTGGTAATATCATTTAATTTTTGTGGGCTCTGGAACAAATGGGAGGTTTTTTTCATTTTGATGGCAATATCTTTTAATTTTTGATATCTTGAGAAAATAGAAAAGAAAGGACCATTGTTATATGGTCTTAGCCCCTAAATGCCCAAGGCCTTTTTTGAACTTCTAGGAATTTGCTCTAAATTGAACAAAAAGACAACTTTTTCATAAGTTGTATCAAATTTTTTTGAGTTGTAACCATACAAATTCAAACTAGATATGTTATAGATCACATGAAAAGAAAATACAACAATATCAACGTCAATAAGAATCTTTCAAAAATATAAACTACTAAAAATAGTAATTTGGTAAGGTTTCATTTAACTTCAAAATTTCTTCAACACCACAATTTGGTGCTCTGGGAATTGAGGGGTTAATTTTTCAATTGAGTATGCATCTCAATGAGGTTTTCTTGATATAATGATTTTTTGAAATTATTGTGTTATTTAAATCTATAACCTCATTTTTGAAAATCTAGATTTGAACTAAGGTAGAAGTACCCATCACCGTCAATTTAAGCAATTTAGCATAGTTGGAGGCAAATTTTCTTAGAAAAAATATTTTTTCAAAATTATGAATTAAAAATCATGAATTTTTTAAGAAAAATAAATAATTTTTGGCTAAGGCATCTAATTTCTATAAATTTTCAAAGTAAAACTACCTATGGCACCCTGAGCTGCACTCTAGTAAATCTACCTTGATTTCTAGTGTCTAATTATTAAAAAAATCAGAGTCCACCAACCACAATTAACCCCTAAAGGACCAAACACCGTTTTTTGACAACATAGCGATTTTGGGCAGCTCACTATGACCGTAATTTTTCTTTTTTTTCTTTGAAATTTTCACATAAGATGTGCCCGAGGAGTAGCTTTAAGGTCCAACAATTTTCGTAACTTTTGACTACATGGTGAAAAAGTTATTGCATGATATGTCATTTTCATTGTTCGGCGGGCAGCTGGGGCAGCAAAAAAAACTTCTTTAAATATCACTTTTAAAAAAAACTAAAATTTGAAATTGGTTCTTTAGATTTATATGTACATGGGAGGCTTTGAATCATTCCATTCCGATCAATGAGTCAAAAGTTATGAGGATTCTTAGTTTGAGGGTAGTTATGGAATCTCTACTCTAAAATAAACTTTGAAGTCCTTTATTTAACTCGATTTTCAATATTTTTGAAAAAAAATAAAAACATTGGGTGTAGATTGTTTATTACAACATTACAATTGTTGGGATTGGCATTTTTCAATTTCATAAATAAATTCTTGACAATTTAGTGCTTTGAATCATTCTCTACCTCTTCCTACTTACTATTTTTTTCCTATATGTTGTACAATTCCAAATGATCTGAAATTTTTCAAGAATGTAGCCAACTTGCCTTGAAGAATAAATCCAAAGAGTAACCATCATTTTGGACATGTTTTCATACAAATGTGACCTTGTGGAGGGCAGCTGCCCGTTTTTTCGCAGGGACCAAAAAAGGATTTTTGTCAATTCAAACGCTATTACCTTGCAATCCACTTGGTGGAAAATTCTGAAATTTTTTCCACATCTTCTTAAACAAGTTTACTACAAGATCCTACGGCTACAAGTGTCCAAAAATGTTTTTTTTCTAAAATTTGGCACTAGTATTAGAAATGGCAGTTCTGGAGCGGTTTTGGTGAAAACATAGTCAAAAACCTTTAGGGGTTAAGCATAGAGACGAATTTTAAGGTACTTTTAAGTATACTTTAAGGACACTCTACGCTCTATGCATGGATACACTCACGCTTATAGGAATCACTACCTTAGAATCAATGCAATAGTCACCATCCGACATACTTCCACATTTGTAATTTTAGAAAAATAATAAAAAAATATATTCAAGTAATACCAAATCCAACCATTAGATAGGATAGCTTGATAAAGTAGCCTTAAACATAAGTCTATATCACTCCTAGTTTTTTGAGCTATGTGCAAATGAATGTCACAAATTTTGTTTCTTAGAAGTTTGCTAATTTAACAAAATTGACAATGAATATTCATATATAGGGTGTCAGAAAAGAGACAACTTTAAAAGAGTCAGAATAGCATGTATGGATCAATAGTCATTATGAAATGCAAAGTCTCAAAAGGAAATAAGTAAGAGTCTCATTGTGGAATTTGTGCACTTTGATAGCTTCAATATGATGTAGTTTCCGTTCCGTGCCAAGTAGCACAAGAAGGATGGTCACATGTTGTAATCTTATTGAAACTACACCTTATTTGACTCTAGGTAATTGGACCTAAATGTTGTAGTTTAAGCTTTGCATGGAATTTGGATTGAGGTCTTACTTCAATATGTCATTCAAAAAATCATTAGCAATTTGAAGACAAAATTTTGACTTGAAAGGACTGAATTCTACTTCAAATTGAGTGAATTATTTTTACTCAAAGAATGTAGATTGTGAACACCTACATAGGTTCATAGTCATAGTAAAGTACAACGTGAATAAAGAAATAATTTGGTCTATGAAATTCCAAAATTGCTATAACTTTGATCATTAATAAAAAATCATTCATGAATCATTTGTGAACAAAGCCATCACCAAATACAATGTTGTGTAATAGAACCCTCATTTGTAAAATTTAAATAGAAATTTACATTGAGAATTGTGATTTTGAAACTCTTTTATGTCCATTCAACTCTCAAACATTGGAATTGGAGAGGAATCATAATATATTGTTCCTATTCTTTATATGCAATTGAAACCTTAATATGGTGGAAGAATAGAATTCATTTTGAATTGTAGCACTATACAAATGGGAGTGTTTCTTAAAATAGTGTGAGCATGCACTAAAGCTCGTGAGCTTGGTCACAAAATCCAATATTTTTCACATTTGTCAAAGGTGAGAAGCAACATCTTTGCTCCCAATATAGATGTGAGATTAAGACTCAAACAAATGACAAATCAAGGCCGAAACAAGAAATGTCCGACTTCTTCACCTTTGTCACGGCCTCCTCCAACGTCTACATTGCAAGCATTTTCATGCATCAACTTCTCCAACTTACCAATATTGCATAATGGAGTCAACCCCCGCAGTTCCATCACTGAGAGAGTTTTTAGGAAACACACAATGCACAAAATCATTGAAGAACATAAGCAAGACATACGGATGACGTTTGAGTTGTTTGATTCGCGGAAAGTCGGAAAGCTCAATTATTGTGAACTCAAAGTAATTATTCATCTTGTCATAGATTTTGTTTGATTGTAATAACGTACTTGAACTCTTCACAATGGGGTACTTTCTACTTCAAGATGCTAACCTCTATGGCAAGAGAAGAGATAAAATAAAATAAAAAAATTGAATTTGACGGTATCAAAACAAATGAAATATGCTATTGACAACACCACAACACCATTGCAAGGGACTATTGTTGTAGAATGATCCAAAGTATTGTAGTCAAAGGCTCTAAATTTGCACTACCTCTTGTGGATATTTTATGTAAGGAGTATGAGTGATTGGTGTCTCCTACCTACAATCTTTATTTATTTCAATTATTGCAAAAGTGCTATATAATTATATGTATCCCATTTACTCTTAAGTAAAAAAAACGTCACCCTAAACCCTAATGTCCCAAAAAATCTTAAATGAAATCACAATTGTAGAAAAAATCAATTCTAGTCGTCATAAAATAATTAAACTAATGTTGTAGTTGTTGGGTGTGATTGATCAAATTAAGCTATTTTTCTTTTCTTTTTTAACACAAAAGAAAAAAAAATTCATTTCAAAAGATAAAATACAAAATCGTCAACCACAAGTGGCTTGGAAATTAAGCTATTTTTCATTGTAATATCTTTCGATTCAGGTGGCAATGAGAGCACTGGAGTTTGACGTGAAGAAGTCAGAGGTGAAGATGCTGCTTCAGAAATTTTCTAAAGATGATGGTGATGAAGTAAATTACGAAGAATTCTTGGAAATCAGTAACTGAACCGGCTCCTTTCCATTATGTGTGATCATCATATGATTGGTCTTTGTGTCCTCAAATGATCTTCTGGTTGGACAAAATGTTTGGGATTCGTAAGGCTTAAAATAAAAGTTATTTTCATCTTGTTTCAAAGTATTTCAAGGAAACTGTTACTAAACCTTCAATAGCAAAAATGATAATTTTTGAGCAATTTTGGGACAATACCATCAAGGAAAATCGGAAGACTGATCATTTTGGGATGGAAGGAGTAGTAGATTAATTAGGGTTGCAGTCCATATATAGAACTTTAACCCCAAAAACCCCGAGGGTGTTTTCTGCCAAAAATCACTCAAAACTACCACTGTTGTTGTATTCACTTAAGGAAATCAATTTTTTTGTTTTTTGGGGAATTTAACCATAGGATCTTTTACTTAACTTTTCTGAGATCATGTAGTAAAAATTTCATCAAATTTCACCGTACGGATTGGAAGATAGTAGCATTCAAAGTTGAACAAAAAGTTTTTTTTCAAGAAGATGCTTAAATTGCCCAAAAAAACTAAGATTGTCCATAACTTTCTCATCCCTAGTCCAAACAGAATGAAACAAAGCTTCAAGTATAGGTAAAAATATAATATTTTAGGAAAAAAATTCAAAAAAAATTATTTTGACACTTTGTAATTTTTTTTGGGCTGCCCGCCAATCTCCATTTCTTACTTATTGTGCCATAACTTTTTCATCTAGCATCCGATTGAAACAAAAATTATATATCAACAAAGCTCTTGCAAAGCTACACAACCTCAAAAAATCTCAAAAAAATTCACTTCAAATTGAGACAATAGGAACCTACCCGGACCCAAATTGTCCCTCGAGGGGACAAGCGGGGCTTTAGGGGTTAAGAATGTCAACGACGCTAGTATGTGAGCATGTGAGCATGAGCCTATGAGCGGTGAGCAGGAATTGCGTGAGCCTGAAGTCTACAAATTTGAATTTTGGAGAAATTTCTAATTTTTTGTAATTAAAAAGGAAAAAAATTTGAGGTTTTGTTAGCAAAGTTTTTTTTTGAAAATATGTCCTATTGCCATGGGACCCATGACCGTGGATTTAAAAGCCTAAAAAGTTGGTGCTATTGCAGACTCAAATTTTATATCCAAGTTTAATGGTTTAAATCACATCTTCAGAGTCTGTCTTAGAATAGGCTTATAAAGTGAAAGTACAAATAGTTAATCCAAAAGGAATTCTAAAATTGACAAAAAGACAAATACAATGAAAATATCAAAAAGAATTCAACATCCTACAGATAATAAAATATTTTGTCATTGCAAAAAAGAATAGATATTGAAATATGAGTATAATAATCTACATATATGAAAATTTTGAAGATAAAATATTGGTACTATAGATGTACTTCATATCATGCTAATACTAGTCAACTAACTTGTTCACTAACTTCACTCGCATGTCTTGATGATTCCGGCAGCAACGAGCACTTGCTTAACTTCATCCGAACTCAAGGTAGGAGCGTGGATGAATGTGTCTGTCTTGTAATTCAATTTGCAAAAGTAACGAAAGATGTAATAAAGATGCTTGCAGTTTATGTACATACCACGCTTTCCAATGGAAGTTCCATTCATACCTCCATAATGAGGACATGTACAAGATGGAAAATTTGAAAGCGTGATATTATAAACCTTTTGATTAGGTTCAGTACCAGACATAAGTGTAATAATGGCACCAAGTCCAGGGTAAGGAAGGAAGTTCACTCCAGTGATACTTGCTGTAACATTCCTTGCACTCTCCCACTGATTGCGGTGATTTTCAGTGGGGGCCTTACTGCTCCGACGAACTTGCTTGCCATTCCGAATAGAAGGAATTCTTTCAGCATGTGCTGGTCAAGGATGAGTCCACAACATGGGCTCAAATATTCTAGATGAGGTAAATAGCCGTCGAGGTGACATCGGAATGCTAGATTGCAAGCGAAACTCAGCTTCTTCAAACTCTATAATTTCGGTACGACTAAGATTTGTACCAATAAGAACAGGCCAAATCTCAGGGATCTCAGGTCGAGTAAGAACATGGGAACGCTTAGGTCCCATGACGCATCGTGCAATTTGGTCTGCACAAAACCAGAAATCCTCAGTTTGAACTGTTGTGCCCTTATACTCACGCTTTTGTCCTCTATAAGTAGGGGCAGCAGTGGATATTCCATGCCTAACAATCAATAGCTTGCATTTGGCTTGTGTATACTTTTGAATGGCATGACACTGTTTCCTTGACTTGTGAGAAAGTCTCGCTATATGCCATTCTGATGTATCGCAATCAGTTTCCATGACAGATTGGATATGGGATAAAACCGTATTAGTTTCTACAACTGCAGACCCAAGTTGCACTCTACCAGTAGCTGATCTAATTTGAACCCGAGGATGAGAGAAGTTTACTTTGTCAGGGCGATGAGAATCACCCTCAGAACCAATTGGAAGATCTAATTTCCTTTTGCTAGACCCGAATACTTCTTCACCCTCCAAATGCGGAATTCGAGTGCAAACGTCTTCAGCTCCAGGCATCTCACTAAGTGCGTCTGCGATTTTTTTCCCATCTCCAGATGCCATAGCCCTCTTCAATTTCAAATCTTCTTTAGAGGGGCCTTTTCCGGAAGGGCCCCCACAAAGATAAGCTCTGTAGTTGGTCATTTGCATGAAGGCTTGAACCCAGTCATCACATGTGGCAATGAACAAATCAGATCCACGCTTTCCTGAAGCTTGCATCCATTTGTTGTGCATAGTTTCTGCAAGATTGCATGTTGGAATATCTGCTAATTCTTCTGTTGTCAATTTTTGCAAATAGATTGAATGAAGTCATTATTTAAAACATTGAAGATGTAGAATAAAAACTAGAAAACCAAATCATGAAAGTAGAGATCATACCGTATCCATAAATGCGCCCCATTGACGATATCGAAAGTGCCAAAATGCTAGCCAGTCCTCAAGTTCACGGATAGCTGGTTCTGATGCAGCTCCAGAAGAATACCACCAAGCTTTAATTTCTAAATACATCTTCTCTGCCTCAGCCATTGACGTTGCATCCTTATACTGCCTGCAGAGTCGGATATGCTGTTTTTGGAACTCTTTGGAGATTAGTTTCTCTGTGTGCTTGTGCATGCTTGTCGCCCAATGGAACAAACAAGTCCTTTCACGATCCACCATTGGAACAGATGGATCCCCTGACCCATACACAATGCGAATAGCATTGAAGTTGGCTTGAGCGCTATCACACATAAATCCCTTGAAGTTAGGATTTGACACTCCATTTTTGACCATGACCCTATTCAAACAATGCCAAAAAATGATCTGGCCTTCGGTGCCCTCAGTCTGCATATCACATACAGCTATGGTCATGACTTTACAATAAGTGGCATCATAGAAGTGACAAGCAATAGTCGTCCATAATTTCACTCTCTTGACATGATCGAACATGATAAAACAGTTTTCAAGGTTGCCGCCTGGTTGCATCCGTTGCACGAGATCCACTCCACTTCCAGGTCCATTCACAAGCATCTTGAATAAATAGACTTTATCTTGTCCTTGTCCTGGAAATACACTATCGTGGATGTACTCCATTTTGGCACGTCCCTTCATGTCAAGAATTCGATCAATCCCGCCTGCACCTTTATTGTTGTTCCGAAAGGAGGAAACAATGTTGCGCACATTGGGTGAGCTAAGGAGCTTGAACTTATTCATGACATTCTCTAACGCATCACCATGAAGCATCTCCTTTGGTCCAGGCCCATCGTGAATAAGAAACGTGTCAAGGAATTCCTTGCTTGCTGCTAAGGTAATGGCAGAAGTTTTGGCTGTTGGAGTCTTAGCTACCTCGTTAGCAATTAGACTAGTTATTGCTTCAAGAGACTCTCTACATTGACCATCAGAAACAGGATGTGAATGAACACCCAAATGGATGCATGCACGTGACAATTCTCCAGTTCTAAGTACATAATAAATTCTCGAGTTACATAGACTGAGACAAACAGGAGGTTGTCTACAAACTTTACAGAGCACGGTAGAGTCAGGAGGAGGAATCTGACCTACGCTAAAAGGATGTTTGGTGGTCCCAATCCACTGAGATTCATTGCTTTTCAGAGCTCGTGTGCGGTAGTCACAGTTTGTATTTTCACAGATCAAGTGCCCAACACAATGCGATTTTCTAAACTTCAAACCTAAGTCATTATGGATGTTTGATGTCATGGTGCGACACCATGTATGACCATCATATCGCTTGTCCATACCTTCCATGCCTCTAGCCCCACATGTGGAACCATGAGAAGGTGGTAGCTCAAAAAGAACATTACCATCAAATCTAGTCGGGAGAAACTGAACCTTGTGGTAGTCCATGGCATCAAAATCAATTTGGGCAAGTTCGTTTCGTGAACCAGGCACTGAAGACAATTTGCGAAGGCATTCTAATACGGTTAAAGAATCGCGATGATTGGGGGGGAGAGGAGGACGAGAAAATCCAGACGATGCTGGACTACTAAGTGTACTATGGAAGATAGTAGGAATGGATGAATCTACCATACGTGGGAAATGAACATTCGAAGAAGAAGGTTGGCAAACTTTAATCGGCATTTGACCTTCAGAATCGCTAGACAACTCAATGACAGGTTCTATAGACTCACGCTTGATATTGAACGCAATTGTGTTCTCGGAGCATCCACTGCCTAGGGACTCCACTTTTACAAGACGTGGTAATGGGTGTTGTCCCTTTGACGTATCAGAAGTAAGTGTCAATCCTTCAGTTGAAGGTGGTAAGAGCCCCGACAGGAGACCATAAACTCTATAGCGTCCAGCAGGAAGAAGCCAGTAGAATCCTTCATGATCAGTACACCTTGATTGTAAGATAGACCCCGTAACAACACCGTCATCTCCTTGGAGTTCTTCCTCCACAATAATAGAAGAAGGGGTGAATCCAAACCGGACATGAAGAAGATGGGCAAGCACACGAACAATACCTTGACTGTCCAGTGGTAGAAGAAATGGGACATCATGACCTTTAGCAACAATACTAGCCATAGCGAAGCATTAAAAAAATGGGAAGAAAGACGAAGAATGAAGAAGTAAGCAATGATGTTTACGAGTGTAAAGGGCATGAATTTAAAAGGAACAATAATAGAGTTGTTCAAACTGAATGAAATTTTTTTCATGGATGTACTAAATTTGAAATTGGATTGATAATTTGAATGGTCATGAATAAATACCGTATCAAGATTTGATATAGAAGAGGTAGGTGAAATGGAGTTGGGTAAGACGGCGTATTATATGGTATCAATTAGCACATCACCAGTAATAAATGGATTACAATATGAAAGATATCAATATGAATTAAATCAAGTTGGCAATGTTAAAACTGTCACTGACAATAGACGTCAAGACGTCAAGCAGTAGAGTTGATGGCGACGTAGGACACGTTTACAATTATAATAATATATTTAGTGGCCGGTCGAGAATATTGTAATCGATGATGATGAGTAGCAAATAGAAGTAGCCGTTATGTAGTCATGAAATGAACTTATATCCTTGTAGGAAGAAATTGTTGAAGTCTCATCGAATATAAAAGGTTGCAGGACATGAGGAAGTAGTAGATAGAAATGTAAGTTCAAAAGAGGGTGTGATGTAGTATGGTAGATGTTGATATTGTAATGCCTTGATAGTTGATTATTTCAGATGCAGGAGGAATTGCTTCCTCCATTGTTACTGTTGGACAGTGAAGTTCCACAGAGGAAGAAGAAGAGGAGAAGTAGCTTTCGTTATTCGAGTAAGAAGCAATTGTTAAGGGCTAGAATGATTAGACGATTGTCCCGAATTAGTATAGCTGATTTGTCAAGCTCAACGAGGAATTTGACTTATGGAGATATAAGTCCATGTGAAGCAATAGGAGAGGATATTGTAGAAGTTGGGTGTACATCTTGTGAAGCTCAACCAGAGATTGTGTGTAGCTATAGTGATTGTGATGAACACATTGATGAAGAAGAAGAAAATGAAGACATGGGAGAAGGACATCAACAACAACAGCATGAGCACTTTTTACTTCCAACGCTAGAGTTGGAGATGGAGCTTGAAGTTACAAACAGAATGGTACGTAAATAATTTTTCCAAGCAATGCTAAATGAGAAAGTATGTGAAAATTTTAGCGAGCCAGATTTCTAGGAACTTGACATGATTTTGTACGCGTCGGAATCCCAATTCCAACGGTGTATAGCACAGAAAAAACGGATGCATATTGAGTATTTTACGGCCTAAAAACTAAAACGGCATCTTGGAATCTGGCTTGAAATCTTCAAAATCCGCTGATTTTGAGGCCAAATCCAGCCTTTTGATTTTCAGCAGTTATTGGCGAATTTTGTAAAATCGCTCGAGTGTCCAAAAAATTTGAAAAAAATCAGAGTAATTCTGACCTGAAGAATCTACAAGTACAAAAAAATTTGGCTTAAAATTTTGAAAATTGAAAAAATTCTTTGCATGATTCCTTTGAGATACATCTACCAATTTTATACTTGTTTTTTTTTTTTTTTTTTTTGGACACTTGCTTTCACCTAAACCTTGTGGTTTCTTCGCACATTGTCTTTGAACTTTGAAGGTACCGGAGGAAGAAACTTTCACGATGGAGGAAGGGGAGGCTGCAGGAGAGGCTGCTGCAGGAGATGCGGCGGTTTTGGAGCGTGGAGATGAGCATGGAGAAATGACGATCCAGGAAGAGAAGAGGACAACAAGTACGCCGAATGAAGCCAATCCAGGTGCGTGGCTAATTTTTTTGCCCTCTCTAAACCCCAGCCGTTGACGGCTGCACTTTTTCAGATCCTATTTTGCGTTCAATATCGCCTCTCTAATGGACAGCCGTTGACGGCCACGCTTTTCTGCATTCCAGTTTAGAACTTTGTGAGCCTTCCTAGACCCCAGCCGTTAACGGCTGCGCTTTTTTCGGCTCTTTTCTTCCTCTCTAATGAACAACCTTGAACGGACACAATTTTCGGAATTCTAATTTCAGAATCAAGGTGCTACAATTTCGTGAGCCTTCTTAGACCCCAGCCGTTGACGGCTACACTTTTGAGACATACATTTCCTTCTACGAAACATTAGGGATTTAGGCTAATGCTGAATTCTTTTGGCTCTATACAACATTAGGGATTTGATCAAATGCTGAAATCTTTGTGACCTTGGGCCGTAGCCGTTAATGGCCATGCTTCTAGAGACATAAATTGCTTGTCAAAATATACTACATTGCTATGTTTGTCTAAAGCTAAATTTTTTAGACACTTCTTAGACCCCAGCCGTTGACGGCCACACTTTTTGAGACATATATTCTTTTATGAATGTATGCTATGTTCCTCAATGCTTATCAAAATCTGAAATTTTCTAGGAAACCTTAGACCCCAGCCGTTGACGGCTACACTTTTTGAGACACACATTTGCTTATGAATGTATGCTATCTATGTCATTTTATGTTGAAAATTCTTGGACCTCCACCAAAACTTCTTCTAATCTTTATGTATACATTGTTTTGGGGATGCCGGCAGAAGGAGATCCACAAGCACCAAGAGTCAATGCTATACTTGAGCCTCTTTCTCAAAATCAACTTGAGTTAGAGTTGCATGGATTTTTGAAGAAGGAGACTGTGAATACTTCTTCTCGTTTTGAGCGCTTGAGGTATCAACCACGAGCTAAATCAAAGATCAACATTCCTTTATGCCGTATGATATCTCTACCGGTGGTGAGGCCTTTCTTGAAGAATAATGTCATGAATTTAGCTGCACACTTTGTTACTTGTGGTTATATGGAAGGAAATGGCGTTTTCTATGTTGCCTTGGAGAACAATGAAGGGAAGATAGTGGATGTCACGAATGACATTATCAAAACCTGGAGTCCAAATTGGCTGAGAGCAAATGCTGCATTTGAGAGAGAATTGCAAAACGATGAAGATCTCAAAGTTTTCTCTGGCAAGATGTTCATGGTATGGGATGGAAACCATCGTTTGCAAGCATGGTTACCTCTTATCAACCGAGATCATACGGACGACTTTCAATGGCATTATGCGGTTGAAAGTATCATTTTGGAAGTCAAAGGGGATGTTGCAACTACATTGACAGCATTACATGAAGTCAATTGGTATTTCCTTATCATCCTTGATGAATTTCCATTTTATTCAAGTCTTCCGTTTCCAATGTTTGTTCACTTTGAATCATTATGTCCTACCTTCTTTTAATTGAATGTTTAATTTATATGATTTAATATAGTAAATTTTGTTTTGGCAGGCGAAACCAGAAGTCCCATGTTATCATAAATCTTGTTCACAAGCTCTATCGCATTCATAATATTGCCGGGCAGCCACTGTCGTATTTTGAGAAACTTGTTTCTAAGGAGGATCTTGCTGCAGCTGAAGCCAAGCAAAAATCAAAACACAGGACTTGGTTCACTCTAACTATTGAGGCTCTAAATGGAGTCTTGTACCAGGTTTACTTCTTTATTTCCTGTTCTACTTTTCATATTTTCTTGAATGTTTAGGCTTCTTGACATTAGTTCTTCTTTTTAATTTGATTTCATATCCCTTGTTCTCCTATGCAAAACATTTGTTCTCATGAACATTTATGTTTATTTTTAAATTTTCTTTACGTTGTGCAGCAAGAGTTGGGGGATGCTGCTGCTGCTGCTCAAAGAAAATTCTATGAAAAGTATCCCGATTCCGCGGATTGGACTTCAACTGCAGTTTCTGAGTGGGTCTCCAAAGCTATTGATAAGGTCAAGGTGGCTTCTCATTCCGAATTGAAGAAGCAGCTTCCCATTGCAGATCCAAAACATACGATTGCATTTTTGGAGCAAGTCAAGCTTCACTATGAAACTCATGACGACAATCCGGAGATGACCCAAGAGAAACTTTGGATGTTGGCAACTTCAGCAATGGATACTTCCATGAAGATCAAGTGGCTTGAGAGATGGAACAAGTCTCCTTCTCTTCGTGAGGCTCTCAAGTTCCCTAAACCAAAATTCAGTGACCTTGAATTTCCAGAGTGGCTTCATAAAGCTACATGGTGGGCTCAAGTAAGTACTTATCTTTCTTTCCTATAGTTTTAATATTAATTCTAACACCATATTCATTACATATTTGTTATTTCCAATCTCTGATTTCAAATACTGTTCAGGTCCAGTCCACCTGATCTGCACCAGAGTTTGAGAAACTGGAATATTGAAGTGATGATAACTTACTCAGATTTTGTCCAAACTGGGCATATAAGGTGTTTTTTGACATCTACCGATTCGGTAGATGTCAAAAAACACCTTATATGCCCAGTTTGGACAAAATCTGAGTAAGTTATCATCACTTCAATATTCCAGTTTCTCAAACTCTGGTGCAGATCAGGTGGACTGGACCTGAACAGTATTTTCTCAAATTCACTAAAGTCTTTCATTACAATGAATATGGTGTATTCTTTGAACCTTGTGGATCAATCAAAACATTCTTCTAATTTACAATTTATGTGCATGGCAGTTGGCTATTGAGACCGAAAAACTCTTCAATGCTACAGTGGCTGATTTGGACGTATCTATTAACTATCTTCCTGATGGTATGGATCCTTTGCCTACCATTTTTGATTATGTGGAGACTATGCGCATATTGTTGTGGGATACTGCATTTTTCCGTGAGTTTGCTGTGGATAAGGGGGTTCACAAGAATAATAAGATAGAGAAGCAACTCAACTTCAAGTCAGCCATGCAAAGGGTGCTTTATAGATACTTCAAGTATGTCCTCTTCCCTGCCAAAGCCATTTCCAAGACTCCCACTTTCTTTGCCAATTATTTGGACAAAGAAAGTGAAGAGTGTATGTTCACAGAGGGGATCATGGCATCTTGGGATCCCATACATTGGGAAAAATGTGGGTGGTATTTGGATTGTCCCCTCAAAAGACCACCAACTTTTGATATTGTCCTTCGAGATTCTATTGAGCCCGCCTTCAAGGGTACAGCTATAGATGTTCCTAAGAAAGCAGATAAGGAGGCAACCAAGAAGACCAGGAAGACCAGATTAAAGAAGTTGGTGGTTGAACTTGATGAATCCAGTGAAGATGTACTAGTTCAAGACACTATCAAGAGCCTTGTGGTTACTGGACCTTCATCTTCGAATGTTGAAGCTACACTCCCTGCTTTAAAGCGCCAGAAGACGTCTTCTACTCCCGTGGTTTTAGTACCAACCTCCTCTCCTATTTTTGAGCTACCTCCCAAGCTTAAAGGTATGAGGAGTACATTGGCTCCTTTGTCTACCAATCATACATGTTCTGATCTAATCTTGAACGATTCTTTTGTTAGAATCATTGAAGAAAAAAAGAAGAATGGTACATTTGGAGTACCATATGAGAACATTGTGGCTTTTCTCTCAAAGGTTAGTTTATTTGTTTTATTTCCATCTCATTTTGATTGTTATGTAATCTTACATATTCTACATCATTTACATCTTCTCATTTTTGTTCTTCTTTGACATTGACATCTTCTATTATGAATTAACATTTTTGAAATTTATCTTTACAGGTTGGTGAAGGTAGAGAGTTCTTTTTTGATGGCAAAATCCAAAAGAGACCAGCTGTAGACCTCATCATTGCAGAATATCCAGATGGTCTTCCAATTCTAGGGGTTTCAAATCCATCATCTGAAATTCCTCATTGGAATGCTAGCATTCCAAGTTTCCTCCAAGTAATGATGGCATTCTCTCTTACCTATCTTCATGATGATGGAGCATTTCTTCTATTTTATCCTGACAGTTCCACAGTGAAGAGAGAAGTGGCTGGATTCTTCAAGAACTACAAGTTGAAGATCAAGGATGAGTGGACTATCATAAATTGCTTACATTTGGCCAATCCTATGAATCCATCCAAATTTGTAAGTACTACTTTCAATCTTTTGTTTTTAGCTTTGATTCACTTGTAGATGTCATTTATTTTGATTTCAAGTAACACCATATTCGTTATTTCCAATCTCTGATTTCAAATACTGTTCAGGTCCAGTCCACCTGATCTGCACCAGAGATTGGAAAACTGGAATGTTGAAGTGACGATAACTTACTCAGATTTTGTCCAAACTGGGCATATGAGGTGTTTTTTGACATCTACAGAATCTGTAGATGTCAAAAAACACCTCATATGCCCAGTTTGGACAAAATCTGAGTAAGGTATCGTCACTTCAACATTCCAGTTTTCCAATCTCTGGTGCAGATCAGGTGGACTGGACCTGAACAGTATTTTCTCAAATTCACTGAAGTCTTTTATTATAATGAATTTTGCGTTTAAATGTACAATCTAACTTGGTTTTAATTTTGATTTGCAGACTTTGAAGTTCAAGGCTTTGTTATTGGTTCGATCATTTGCCTCTCCCATTGCTAGGCAACCTCAAGAGCTTCAGATTTCTATTGATCCCTCAATTCCTGAGGTTGATTTAACTACAGATGACGTCCTCTTCAACACTATTACAACGACAACTCAATCACGTAGAAAGGAAGATGGCAAGCCATGGAAGGGTGCTAAGGAGAAGTCAAAGGTTCTCATGAAGTTTTTTGTTCATGGCTTGACCCCTACAAGTGGTATTGTGGCAGACATGACTGCCTCTACAGGTATTGTAATCTATATCATTGAATCATTGTTTTTTGTATTTTCTAATTTGATTTTTCTATCTACCCTTAAATTCTAATGTATTTGTAATGTCAATTTATTGTCTTATACAGGTTCTTCCATCAAAGCAGCTCATTCATCTAATCGTCATATTTTAGCATTAGAAAGTGATGCCAAGCTCTTTGATGAGGTACTGAAGCCATTACAAACACCTACAATCATCTCCAAGGCTCTTGATTCTACTACCTCGGATGATGGTATGGAGATTGATGATGACTCTCCAATTGAAGATGTCGAACTACTTGACTTATGTGAGTAAGTTTTATTTTTATTTTTCAATAATTTCGATTCAAAGTTTTGTATTTTGAATTTTAATTTGTTACTATATACTCAAACATATGATTTGTTGTTTGCAGTTGGATGAGTCCATCACCAAGACGCACTTTGCCTTTTTATCGACATCCTGGATTTCTTAGAAGTCTTTCTTTGAGTCCTTGTGGCCTACCTATTTATGCCGAACATTTAGCATTAGCTTATGTTGATGCTTCATCTGATTTATCTTCAATCTCTTTATCACCTTATAGATCTTATGATCCCAGAGTATGTTCTTATTTCGAACTCAGTGCATCTGAGTCAGACGATATTTGAATTCAATTTCATGCTTTTATATTTGATTTCTATTTACTTTTTGTTTAACTAAATCTAACTATGCATGATGTGGCAAATGGCAACAATTCCATTTGATGGCCTTCAACTTCACTTCATGTCCACATTGCCTTTGAGCTTGTCTATGCCCAAATTGTCTTGAGCTTATGATTCATTCATTAAATTTACATGAAGGTCAACAATTAAGACTACATTTATCACTTAGTTATAAGCTCAAGACCATTGTTCATGCTCTAATGCTTGTAAAATTTTGCCTATCATTCAATTTATATTCAATCTCTACAACCCATATTTATTGTCCCTTCTATTTTTAAATTGATAAATGTTCCCTTAAAATTTTGGTATTATGTTGCATTGTATTATTTTAATATATATCTTGTACTGAGATATTCTAAACCACTATATACACCTATTTTCATTATGTGTTACATTCAAAAACCTCCTATTTTATAATATTTCATTTTTAAAAAATAGAATGGTTCAATTCTGGGGGGCAAAATCTCATAGGAATATATTCATTTGTTATTCATTTGGACTATAGATCCTTACATTTATTTCCACGGTCATAGGACTTGAACAAATTTAGGAATACTAAATGGATAAAAAAATGGAGGCTCACAGGCTCACAAGCTCACAAACTAGCATCCCCGTTAAGAATGTTATGGCTCCCACTAAATTCTATGACTCATTGTGCTTGTTAGCGATTCACAAATACAAAGGCAAAGATCCTAATGAAGATGTGATGAAGGCATTCCAATACTTTGATGAGGATGGCACTGGAAGAATCTCTGTATGTAATTCTTGTCTCTCTTTTTGCATTAAAAACTTCATTAATCTCCAATGAACCACTTTGTAATTGCATGTTCTCTCAATATCCCAAGAATCTCTTAGTATGTTGTGAATTATTTGATTGGACAACTTCCACATGTCAAATTGCAATTATGCATATATAAGCGTGCTAATAGAGTCTATTTGTCTCTTGAAGGAGTGTCACTAGAGAGGGTTGAGATTTTTTGCAATCAATGAAAGATTTTGCCTCTGTTCTTTGTAGTCATACCAATCTTCTAAGAAATCATCAAATTTGTCAAACTGGCATAGCTCTAGGTGCCAAATATTATAAAAATTTATTTGCATAAAGTTCTAAAACTAAGACTAGTATAGATTTATGATATAGGTAATGCACCTTGAAAAGTGCTAGAGTCATGCCAATTTAACCCAAGGGAGAATAAAATATCAATTTAATGACATTCTCTTGCGTGGTGGGTAGCTTAAGTTGGAGGAATCAAAAATCTCTTTGAAGTGGGGTATGGGTCTTATTACTTGATCAAAATTTGTTTGGTCAGGGCATGCAAAAGAGAACAATGAATAGTACTTTAACTTTGAAGCCTAATTGCAATGCTTGGCAAGTCATATTCATTGTAGAAGTGGATTCAATAGGTTGAAATATTCCACCCACCTATCCCCTTGCTAAAACCACTTTTTGTCAACGACTCTCCCAAAACCAAGCTCAAGGGGTGAGGCTTATCATTTAAGAATAAACAAAACTGATGTTATAACCTGAGTTTTTCTTCTACTGGAGGTGGTCTTAATAGCTCAAGAATTTGCGGAAAATCACAAAGGAGCTCGGTGAAAGTATCACAGATGAAGAGCTTATAACTATGATTGAAGAATGTAAGCATTTTGCAAGTTCTTTTGCATGCTTTCACGTGCCTTGCTAAGGAATTAGACTCTTATCAATCATATCAAGTTTAATTAGAAAGTTTGAAAGATGAAATGTAATAATTTGGGAAGAGTTGAAAATACTTCTTTTTGAAATTCCAACATCATGATCTTGCAATTGGTAAGGTTCCTTATTTTGAAATTTAGAGAGGGTTTAATTAAATGATCTTATGGTTGGATTTGTTAAGAATAAACAGAAATGAAGATTTTAGCTTTGCTTTGGAGACTAGTATTTTGAAGCAGTTTTGGGCCTCTAAACAAGAAAGAACTTTAGGGATTAATATCCTTTTTCCTCAAGACATGTTTTTGTGTGTTTTGCAGTTGACAAGGATGGAGATGGAGAAAGTAAGTTCTTTTGCTTAACCTTTAACAAATTCCTCTTCATCATTATTAAGCCTTCAATCGTATCACCAAATTTAATATCAATTTTTGTTATATTGGCAAATCTTCAGTTCTTCACAACTTACTCTCACACTTTTCCAAACGAGCATTTGGAAACTTAAGTCCTTGAGAGAATTGCACCTAATTGTGATCTATTTGCAAAATTGTCCCATTTAGATTCTTGCCTAAAATGTACAACCTTCATACATGAGTCTAGGGTTGTTTTCATACACTTCTTTTAACAAGTGCTTTGAAAATTGATAATTTTGGTCATGAAGAGTCTAAAAAATGTATTCTAAGAAAATATAGAATCCTCCTTTCAACTAACAACAAAGCTAACAAAAGTTGTCACATTTCAATTATAGGAACTATGCTCAAACCTTTATTCAAATGTTTTTAAATGTTGTTACCTTAGCTTATAAAACTTAGTTCAATTGGGTGTCACACTTCTGGTGCTTTGCATTGTACCAATATAATGAAATTAGTTGTATTTCATGTGAGATACACGACAATAGAGAAGAAGATTCTTGAATTTGGCATTCTTGAATTGATAATTGTTGTTGTTTGTTTTTTTGGAACTTGTGATTAGTAAACATGACCGAGTTTTTTGAGATTATGAAGTTAAGAGATAGTGAAGGGGACACAAGGCTTCACTAATTGAAGGTCAAGCGTGGAGTTTCTGAATCTCTTATCCCTTTAGCAACCTAATCCTTTATGGACTTTTTTTTGTATTTGTACTTATATCTTTCTAAAAATATATTATTGATCTCATTTTATTAATTATTCACAAAGGTATATTATTTTAAAAAGATCCATTACTCTGGATGAATGAGGCATCATTTGAACGAAGCATTATTTTAAATTATTTTGTTTATTATCAAAAATATGTATTCTAATGTACTTAAAGATTAAACATAAGTATTGATCTACAATATGGAATGTGCTTCAATATATCCAATACTTTTTATAAGTGATTTTGACAAGATTCACATTAGATGGGATTCAGCCATCGGGGAGGGCTGTGAGTTCTCCAGCCGAAACCTAGTCGAAATCCGCCAATACCCGCCGTTCCCCGCCTGTGCTGACCTGGCCAAGCGACTGCCAGGTCAGAGTTTTTGAAAAAAAAAAAAAAAAAATTGACTTTGTTTTTCATTTTAAGGACTTAAATTTTTTTATTTTTTTATTTTTTTGAAAAAAAAAAAATGCCGGCACGTTCGATGGGGGTCCCGGGGAACGGGGCTGGGAACGACGCTGAAACGGCCCTCCAGCCCCCCGGAATTCCATCTAATGCCATGTGCAACTTTGGAGAGTTGGCTTATATAATACGTTGGTTTATTGGCTCTGTCATTTGGACTTAGACTATGGCATTGACTCTGGTTTTTGAAGTTTCCAAAACTTATCCACAACTGCATTCACATTACACAATGAGGTTAGGGGTTGGTTGAAGTGGGGATGTGGATTCCAACTGGTTGGCTTATAAGATAAGCTTATTGGATGCTTCCCAAAATACAAATTCTTATGGTCACAACGTTCTTGTTACTTAACCCCTTAGGGCCGCCTGCTTTCCAAGCTCTTAAAAAATCAGCTTGCTTGAGGCTTTTTAGCAAGTAAGTCATATGTCAAAAGCATGATCCAACCATACCAATGTAAACAACGGTCTTGGAGGATAAACACATAAAAAATTTGGACCAATGTGTTTATGATTTGTGCTACATCGGATGAAGTGAAAGGTGATGCTTTCAAAACTTGTGAAGGCAGTTTTTGCCTCCTCTGGCCCTAAGGGGTTAAATTGTTGCATTTGAGAATCAAGTTTGAAGACATTTCTGGCATTGGATTATGAATTTCCATCCTCACAGTCATTGTATATTGTATTTTGGTGAATTGATTAAAAAAACACAAATATTGACAAAACTTTAGAAGAAGAAGAAAAGAAATGAAAATTTTATGGAGAAGAAACTATGTGAATAAATAGTCTGTTTAACAAGGTTGTAGGATCCAATCTACCAATAGAAATACACAATGCATGCCACCCTTGTTAACTCTATAAGAGATAGAATGAAATTAGCAACTAAAGGATGGAGGATGCTTTTCAAGTGAAATTGTTAGAAGCTGCCATTTTTTGGTGCATTGACTAAAAATGAAATCAATACTTTTTTTAAATTTCAACCATACAGAAATTATATTAGACTATTAAGGCAATAAAACTAATCATAAAGTGTGTGCAATGAAGGACCATGATTTGGATTTTGGAAAAAATGCTTGCAAGTCAAAATTCCTTGAAGCACCCAAACTAGGTCTAATGGAGTTTGAAGTTGTGTTTCTTTTGTACTTTTAGCTAAATCTTCCTTTCACATCCTTTGGATACAAATTGGAGAGACTTTCATCACAAAGTTTAGAACCTGTGGTTTGTCAGCAAAAAGTAATGCATCATAATGATGCGAAAAATTGTATATTATCATGAAAACCCACGAAACAACGATAACCACATTATAATTGTTGACAATCCTTGGATTCTAAACTTTGTGATGTTTTCAATTAACACTAATGTGTAGAAAAAATTTCAGCACAGTTGACCATGCAGGATGCAAGATTATAACATTTGAAGTTTGAAAACAAAGTAATCATTTGACGATGTGTGTATTCAAAATTGACTTTGTAGGAATCTATTCAAATATTTAGTTCTTTATTCAACAAACACTAGTGGTGTAAAAGAACTTATATTTTGGATTTAAATCCAAAAATAGTATGATGTTTTGAGGTGAAAATATACTTCAAAATACTCATACGCACAACAAGGCTAAAATCTTCATCTACGTACATTTATTTTCCAACAACTTGAAATGTAGGATCCTTTGGTTAACTTGTTTGAGTACATCCTTTCAAAGTTTTAAAGTAAAAATCTCTAACAATTGCAAGTTTAGTATGCCTAAACTTCAAAAATAGTTATTTTCTAGCCCTTCATAAAGGTGAAGTATTGTATTTCAACATTTAAAAAAAACACCATGTAGAACTTGTACAATTTATCCAATATGTTGAAAAATAGATTGTGAACATATGCAAAAAAATTAAATCATTCCAAAACATTTTTATTTTCATCTTAAATTTTTTATAAAGTAGAAAATGCTACTTGATTAAGAAAATCCTAAATCCTTAGTAATCTTGAACACAAAATTGTAAATGTTATATATATATACATATATATACATATACATATATATTTGAAATTTTTTAAAATTGAGTTAAAAAATAACTTTATAATTTTTTTCTATCCTCATTGCCCACAAAATAAAACTCCTTATAACTTTTAGCTCTTTATTTGGAATTGAATGGTTCAGATGTTTGAGTAGGTATCATTTTAAAGAATAAAATAAAATAAAATAATAATCTTCTAGAGTATATATTTTTCGCTACCGTTTGACATTATTTTATTTTTAAAAGCTTCTAATTTTTGTTGTATTTAGTAGAATAATAGAAAACAAAGCTTCATATATAGATTTGTTTGGTCACAATGCACTAAAAAATAAAGTTTTGGTAAACTTGAAGAAAGTCCATAATGAATGCACATAGAACTTGACGTGGAAGACAATTTTGGAGGGAAATGGGCCATTTAGGCTAAATGCTCCTACCACCAATCTTAAAGTATTTGAAATTGGAAAATTTACCCCCAAAAAGTGCTTTGCCATGGTGTGTCATGTTAACTAAACTTAGAGATTTCATGGAGAACTATTGAGGTAATTTTCAACTTTTTCAATGTACTCTATCTATCTTAGGATTTTTTGAATTTTTCTATTCATCTATGAAGTTCAAAAATGTTAGATTAGATTTTTAAGGTCTTAACCCTGAAGGACCAAAGTGCGTTTTTTTGGCAACATAGCAATTTTGGTCAGCTCACTACAAATGAAATTATTATACAACATTTTATCAAGGAGTAACTTTAAGGCCCAACAATTTCCATAACATTTGACTACAATGTCAAAAAGTTATTGAATGATATGTAGTTTTCATTGCTCAGCGAATAGCCCAAGCAACAAAAAGTACTTCTTTAATAATCACTTATTTGAAAATTAAGAATTTGAAAATATTTTTTTGGTTTTCTATATGCATAGAAAACCTTAAATCATTCCATTTTGAATGATGAAATGAAAATTATAAGGAGTTTTAGTTGTAGGTAGTTTACAAGTAGTTATGAAATCTCTATTCTAAAATAAAAATTTGAAGTCCTTTATTTTACTCAATTTTCAATATTTTTGAAAAAAAATAAAAACATTAGATTAATATTGTTCATTAGAACATTACAACCATTGGGATTGGAATTTTTCAATTCCATAAATAAATGGTGAACAATTTAGTATTTTGAATCACTCTCTACTTCTTTCTACTTACTATTTTTTTCCTATATGTTATACAATTCCAAATGATCTACAACTTTTCAAGCATATAGCCAACTTGCCTTGAAGAATGAATCCAAAGAGTTACAAACTTACAACCATTTTGGAAATATTTTCATAAAGATCTGACCTTGTGAAGTGCAGCTGCCCTGCTTTGCGCAGGGACAAAAAAAGGATTTTTGTCCCTTTAAATGCTAATATCTTGCAATCTACATGATGGAATTTTCTGAAATATTTTCCACATATTTTGAAATCAGTGTACTACAAGATTCTACGGTTATATTTATCCAATTTTTTTTTCCTTTCTAAAATGTGGTACTTGTATTAGAAATGACAGTTTTGGAGTGTTTTGGGAGAAACCATAGTCAAAAACCTTAAGGGATTAAAATACATATTTTTTATTTTTTGTTTTCTTCAATGTTTATTGTATACAAATTGCAAAGGTGAATTTGTTTTGAGTGAAAATATTAAAATTTCAATGCAAACTAGTACAAATTGAGCCTTTTTATACACCTCAAGTGCATGATAGAACTTTGTTTACCATAGTGTGCAATTATCCTAGCAAACATTCTAAGAAAATCTGAAACAAAAATTTCAAATTATAAAGTCCATAAAGAGTGTACAAGTTCTTATAAACCTAAAGTGGGCTCTTTAGGCTTTATAATGTTAAAAATAAATCTAAATTTTTATATAAAGAAGAAATGATAACCGCTCAAGAAGGTTATGCTTTTGTTTAAATGATTACTTGATTTTAAATAAAGATTATATTATTATATTTTAATGAGATTTAATCATTTTTTTTAATGTGTAGTTATTATAATGGTATTATATTATTAAAAAATTACCTTTTCATTCTTAAGTAATTATCATTGACATTTGGAAGCATAAGTGATCATGGCAATATGAAGTGAGTTTTCAAAAAAAGTCAATAAAAGTCAATAAAAGTCAATAGTTGTGTTGAATCAAACCTTATTTTTGAATGATATTTAAATATTTATTTCTTCTTAAAAATAAAAATCTATTACAAAGTTGTTTATTCATTCTATTACATATTCTCCTTACATTTAGGATTTTTTGAGAATCATAGAAAAATCCCTCACACAAGTAATTTCTACATAATTCACTTTGACATAGAATATCCTTATAATTCATCCATTTGTTAAAAAGTGTTGTAGGATAAGTTTTTGTGGCATGTCTTTATGCCAAGCAAAGTGGACTACAAGGGAATTTTACCAAAATGACCATGCCCCAAACCTTAATTGCAATCTTTTTGACTTTGAATGAGTTTTTTTTGCTAGAATTTATGTGGAATATAGATCAACTTTATGCAAACCCACTATATTACAAAGGTAGCATAGAAGTCAAAGTTTGAATAATCTTGTGTTAATACCATAATCATCACTGTCCAAGTACAACATCTATAGTTGAATCCAAATGATCAAAATGTGTACAATCATCACATGAGAGCTCCTTTAGAAGATCGTGCCTAATGTCAATTTTTGATATATCTATAGACAATACTTTGAAATGTCATAACTTATTTATATCATGTCCACATAATGCACAATTATTTAATAATACTTTGAAATTCTCTTTCACTTGCCAACAAGATCCAATTAAAATAATTTATGATTCATAATGGAATGCTCAAATACTACCATTACTTGGTGGTCAAAGGCGCTAAGAACATTTCTTAAAACATGTTTAGAAATTTTAGGGGTATGATTTTTTCCAAAAGAATACTATTTGTATGGGGAAAAAAAATCTCTCTATGTTTAAACATTTTTCAACTTTATTTGAAGATTTGGCAAGGAATGCAAAACCTAACCATCGAATAATGGAACTTAATCCATAAACGTCGAGGCGGACATTTTTTGGCCGATGAATGACAACATAATCTCTCGTGTAGGACAAAAGTGCAACTATTCATCCTCCAAATTTTCTGTGAAAAGGGAAAATTATCTACAGTAGTATGAGTGTTTTTTCATTTTTTTAAGCCAACAATTCACATAATACCAAAACATATGATTTCCACGGTGACCGGCTAGTCGTTTAAGGGTTATTAAGTTTATTCGTAGATTTCACCACCCCACTCAATCCCGAGGGGGTCACACTATTTCTCACACCTCTAATTGCGGCTCATTACTTCCTGCCACCTTCTGGCTCCTGCTGGCCAAAGCAACCTCGGGCTGTGGCCCGACTTTGTCCACCCTGACATTCACACGTTCCAGCTTTTTTACCCCCCGCAGTAACTGCAGCAGGTAATTCAGTAGTGTTTCAATTTCAATGTTTCGGCGCAGACCCATGATCCATGCCGCATGCCCACATGCATGACCCATGACCCATGCCGCATTGCCACATGCATGACCCATGATCCATGCGGCGCACATTAATGTCCTCGTGTTTCGCGCCACCCTCTGTTTCGGGGCAGGGTTCCATAGTTTTAGGGTTTTGAGGGTGGCGGCTAGGGTTTTGAAGGTGGCGGCTAGGGTTTAGGATTCCTTGGGCTCTAGGCAATTTCTAGGGTTACAGTGCGGCTTCTCTTCAGTTATACTGCTGTGCATTTTAGAGTGCAATTCTTTGGCAATTTTACGGCGACTACTCCTTTGGAAGCTGCATGTTTAGAATATTGCTGATTGCTACGGGGATGCTTCAGGCTCATCGTTGTAGATTTTGTATTGCCCTCCAAGCCAAGAAGTCTCCTCTCAATTGCAATTTCTGGTGCAATCATTGTGGCTGTTTTAGAGCGTGTGGCTGTTTTGAAGTGTGTGGCTGATGTAGGGTTTCAGGCTGTTTAGGGTGTGTGGTTATTTTGGAGTGTGTGGCGATTTTAGGGTGTCTGGCAACTGTACTGTGTGTGGCTGTTTTGGAGTGTGTGGCGGTTTTACAGTTTAGGGCTATTTTTGAGGGTGTGGTGTTGTTACGGTTTTGGGCTTCTACTTTGTACGGTACAATTTAATACAAAAACATTGGAAGGTAAAGCAATTTCAAGGTCTTCTAGCTAAACCATTGTTGTCGTATGAGTTTTTCCTCTCGTAACCCTCACTTTTTACTGCAAATTTACGTTTGAGGACCGGGTCCATCACTTCCCATGGCAGAGAAGGAGGTTCTACGTGCATTTGCATATGATCCATTCATTTTCCTTTGCACGGACTCCAAAGTTTATTTTGAATGCACTGTTTCCTGGGATAACTTGCACAAGCAGCAATTCGCCGTTCAGCTTCAACACATTGGAGCAAAGGTTCAATGTCCGCCTGCAAGGCCAATATGCAAAACAAACTTGTTGTGGGAGCTGCGGGAACTACGACAAGTGGGGAATCAGAAGAAAGACAATGTTGTGGCTCAGCAGTGTTTCATTCCAACTAGCAGAATGGAAGACTTCATATATGGGATGGAGAATAGCAATGGAGGTGTCACTTGCAGGTACATCAAGATACGAACAAAGCCAACAAAGGAACTAAGGTCCATTAGGGCTACTGAAACTACTCCGAAGGAGGTTACATGGTACAAATTTCTATCTGAATCTTTGAATTAGTACTTTTGCATTACTATTTTATAGTTCCTGTAAGAAATGCAATGTAACTCAGTGTCTCATTCTTCTTTGTTTTACTTTGCAGGTATAACTGCCAGTACGGGCCGCAAGACCACACAAGGAAGGTGAAAGCAGTGATGTTAGTGATCCTTCCAAAGCCAAGACCGAAGGTTGTAGTAATGTCAACTGCAAAAGCCAGATGTCCACGGAAAAACAAGGATGCCACTATGGAAACCGGTGTTCAGCCGGACACAAGGAAGAAGACAAGAGGTAGGAAGAAATCCACTGCTTTGGATGCTGACGGAGTATCAATTTGTAAGCCTAAGTGCACTCGGAAGAAGAAAGGACCTTCAGATGCCGCTCATACGGATCACAGTACAATCACTGGTGAAAAAAGGTGTTATGCTAAGTGACCGAAACACTATCCACCGTGACACTGCAAAGTTGTTGCCGAAGAAGATTAATCTGCCTCGTCGTCGTAAGGTCCATAAGAACGTTCAACTTGATGTTCCATCTGCATCTGAGTCTGTATCTAGCATTGCCGATTCGAAGGAAATTCCACGCATGGTTATAGACCTAAACTCATCGGCACACGACTTTGAAGTAGAGCAGCCCCCTCTTATAGTGAGCAAAGCAAAGATCC